>JAHRHZ010000069.1:27336131-27411964 GCA_024137785.1 Ginglymostoma cirratum | reverse complement strand
TATAGGAGCAGGAAAACTTGACGTTTCGGGCCTAGACCCTTCATCAGAAATGTTGCTGCTTGACCTGCTGTGTTCATCCAGCCCCACGCTTGTTATCTCGGATTCTCCAGCATCTGCAGTACCTTTTATCTCTAATAAATTGTCTTCCTGGTGCAGCTAGAGTCTTCTTTAAGATTAATTTGAACAATGCTGTATGACAGGATAGAATTGGATTACTGGAGGGACAAAAGAAAAACAACTATTTGTGTAGTTAATTAATCAATTAAAGCATTCAGTAATGGAAAATTCAGATGTTCTATTAAAAATGCCGGCAAGATATCCATGTTGACTGTTTTGGCAACAACTAAAGGGGTTATTGGTAACCGCATTGTCCTGAAGTAATAAACAAATTAAGTTTTCTTTTTTAAGTTGTTTATTCTCAATTCTGATCAAATATTTGTTTAAAACAGAATTATAGACTGGTTTTGCATTCTCAAAAGGAAGGGAATTATAATCACATCATTACAAAATGCAAATAAATTCATGAAAAAGTGGACACGGTAATTATTAAGGAATTGTCTGCACAATCCAATCTGTACTGAGTCAAAGATAACAAGCATGGGGCTGGATGAACACAGCAGGTCAAGCAGCATCATAGGAGCAGGAACATGGACAAATTCAGAATCCAAGCTGAAATTTGAAAATCTAGATTTAATGACTCAAATCTTGATGTCCAATTCCAATTGCAATATTTGAGGAGGTAACACATGGAATCACAGAATGAAAAGAAACCATTCAGCCTGCTGTGCCGATATTTTCACTTCAAAGGAGTAATTTAACTGGTCCTGCTTCCCCGGCTGTTTCCTTGTGTATTCTGCAAAATTTTCCTTTTCAGATAATGATCCAAATCTCTTTTTGTAAACCTCAATTGAATTTGCCTCTGCCATACTCCCAGGCACTCCAGTCCAGATCCCAACCGCCTACTGCATTTTTTTTCCCAAGTTGCCTTGCTTCTTTTGCCAATTATCTTAAATTTGTGCCTTCTGGTTCTCAATGCCATCAGCGATGGCAAAAGTTTCTATCTGATCTGTTCAAACTGGACATAATTTTGAAAAATTCTATTAAGTTTTCTCTCAACCTTCTCTTCCAAGAAGAAGGTACCCAACCTTTCCAAACTATGTAACTGAAGTTCCTCATTCCTGAAACCAATCTCAATAAATTTTACTGTACTGTTTCTAATATCTTCATATATTTCCTAACGTGTAGCACCCAGAATTAGATATAATACTCTAGCCGAAGCTATGTTTTTTGTACCAAAATACATCATTTCATACACCTTTGCAGTAACTTTCATCTACTATTTGTCTGCTCATTTGACCAATGTGTCTATATCCCTTTGAGCTTCTCCACTATCCTCCTCACAGTTCACAATATCTTTAATTTTGCTATCCAAATGCTGAAATTGTGCACAATGCACCAAGGTTGATGTCATTAATATCTAACAGAAAGAGCTGGGGTCCTAACGCTATCCTTACTGTAAACCTTCCTCCAGTTCAACAGACAACCATTGACCACTAACCTGTTTCCTGTCGGTCAGTCTCACATCCACATTGTCAACATACTTCATGAGGTCCAACCTTGCCCACAAACCTGCTGTGTAGTACCTCACCAAATACCCCTGGAAATTAATGTACATCACACCAACAACAGCACCCCTATCAATTCTTTCTACCAAACCCTCAAAATACTCAAGTGAATTAAACATGACTTGCTTTCACCATATCCTAGAACTCACCAATAATCCTACCCTGAACCACTATGTCTAAAAGCCTTCCCCCCACTAAAGCCAAACCAATTGGCCCATAGGAGCTGGGCCCATCCCCATACCCTCTCCTGAATAAGTGTGAAACATCTGCACCTCTTTAGTTCTCTGACACCTTCTCCTGATTCCAAGGCAGGCCAGAAAACCAGGTCAGTGTCCCTGCAACTAAGACCCTCACTTTGTCTAGCATCACTGGATGCATTCCATTTGATGCTAGACATGAGACTATTATACCCAAAACTTTAATGAATTCTGATCACACAAATTGGTTATTCCTTGTGAATAATTAGAATGCTGAATTACTGCTTAATTGAAATATTGCAAACAGAATAGGCAGCAAATCTAATGCTGTGATAAATCTGAAGTGCTTAGATATTCTCTAACGATCTGTTCAAACAGACATTATTACTAATGTCTAGAATAGGTGGGATTTGAACCCAGTCCTCCTGGCTCAGAGGTAGGGACACTATTGCTGTGCCACAAGAGCCCTACTGAAGCATTATAATGCAGGAACAAAAACAGAGGTTGCTGAAAAAGCTCAGCAGGTCTGGCAGCATTTGTGGAGAAAAGAATCAGAGTTAATGTTTCGGGTCGGGTCACCTTTCCTCAGAACATTCCCGAGGGTCACTGGACCCGAAACATTAACTCTGAGCTTTTCCATCAACTTCTGTTTTTGTCCTGTTTTACAACATCTGCAGTTCTTTCAGTTTCCATTATAATGCAGAATTGTTTACTAATCTTATATAGGTTTCTCTCTTGTCTAAGTTGTAAATGTGTTTATTTTAAACAGCTAATTATGTATTTATGATTTTTGACCCTTTTTATTCCTTTCATAGTGTGAAGATTTAGGCATGAGATATGTTTTGGGATTTGTTTTTAAAAAATGTAAATTCACAAGACTTTAAAAAGCAGATCAGGGTTCCAACTTCAAGATGCTGGAAGGTTTGATCATTGTCTACAATAACTGAGTATATCAGACAAATTGGCAGCCTATTTCATTAGCCTAACAAAGCAATCACACTTATTTTCTTCTCTTATCCAGAAGTGCTCCTTCACACATTAGAACACTTTCTTTCCCCATCACCAATTCATCCCTGGCATTTTTCATCACCAGTAAAGCACCTGAGTTTCCAATTGTTTGAATGCGACATCACCAAAAGTGAAGAGGTGGCATGTCAGTGGTGCAGAAATTATTGGAAAAGATTCTCAGGGACAAGATCTATATGCATTTAGAAGCAAATGGACTTATTAGCGATAGACAGCATGGTTTAGTGCGGATGAGGTTGTGCCTCACTAACTTGATCGAGTGTTTTGAGGAGGTGACGAAGATGATTGAAGAAGGAAAAGCGGTTATTGTTGTTTACACGGACTTCTGTAAAGCCTTTGACAAGGTCCCTCATGGCAGACTGGTACAAAAGGTGAAGTCACATGGTATCAGGGGTGAGCTGGCAAGATGGATACAGAACTGGCTTAGTCATAGGAGACAGAGAGTAGTGGTGGAAGGATGCTTTTCGTAATGGAAGGTTGTGACTAATGGTATTCCACAGGGATCAGTGCCGGGACCTTTGCTGTTCATGGTCTACATAAATGATTTGGAGGAAAACATGGCTGATCTAATTAGTAAGTTTGTAGACAATGCAAGGATTGGTGGAGTTTTGCAGAAAGAGGAGAATTGCCAGAGGATACAGCAGGATATAGATCAATTGGAGGCATGGGCAGAAAGATGGCAGGTGGAGATTAATCCAGACAAATGTGAGGTGATGCATTTTGGAAGGTCAAGTGCAGGTAGAAATTATACAGTGAATGGCAGAACCCTTAGGACTATTGATATGCAGAGGGATCTGGGTGTGCAGGTCCACAGATTATTGAAGGTGGCAATAAGGTAGTAAAAAAGGTGTATGGCATACGTGCCTTCATTGGAAGGGGCACTGAATATAAGGATAGAACTTTAGTTAGAACTTTAGTTAGGCCACACTTGGAATATTGTGTACAGTTCTGGTCACCACACTACCAGAAGAATATGGATGCTTTGGAGAGGGTACAGAAAAAGTTCACCAAGATGTGCCCTGGTATGAGAGATTTTGGCTATAAAGAAAGATTGGATAGATTGGTTTTGTTTTCACTGGAATGCAGGAGGTTGAGGGGCAACCTGATAGAAGTTTATAAAATTATAAATGGCATGGATAGAGTGGAAAGTATACGGTTTCTTTCCGAGAGTGGGGGGATCAATTAATAGGGAACATAGCTTCAAGGTGCAGGGTAGTTGGGGGGAGTTTAAAAGAGATGTGCGAGGCAAGGTTTTTCACACAAAGGATGGCGAGTGCCTGGAACATGCTGCCAGAATAGGTGTTGGAAGCAGACACAATTGCAGCATTCAAGAAGTACCTGGGTGAATACATGAATAGGAAGGCAATAGAGGGGTATGGATCCTGTAAGTGAAAACAGTTTTAATATGAAAGGCCAAAATGTGTCAGCCCGGGCTTGGAGGGCCGAAGGGCCTCTTCCTGTGCTGTGTTGTTCTTTGTTTTTTTGAATGAGGGTGACTGATAAATCAAAACAGAGTTGGAAGGGAGAAATCATTCTTATATTGGTGAGGTTAATTCTAGTCACAAGAAGCGTCATGTGACAGCAAATACTTTTTAAGAGGAGGATAGACGGTTTGTTCGATACATTTATTGACAAATCCCACAATAAGGAGGGAGATACAGCTCCTGTTAATATAGATATATGGACAAATTTGAAACAAGGAACTTCAAATTATATGCTGGGGTTCCAGGCTGGAATCTAAAATGAAGGATGTGAGCGTTTGCTGTTAGAAATTACCCGAAAAGGTGACAAAAATGGGTCAGAAGGGAGCACAAAAATAGGTGGGCAGGCAGGAGGTGAAGATGAGATGAAGAGTCTGCAGAGGGATACAAACAGGTTAAACAACTTTGCAGATAGAATATAATGTGGGGAAATGTGAAAATATGCACTTTGGCAGGAAGAATACTGGAGCTAAATACTACTTAAATGGGGAAAGACTGCAGAAAGCTGCAGCTCAGAGAGATTTGGGGATTCCCATGCATGAATCAGAAAAAACAAACCTCCAAATTGAGGTGGGTAATAAGGAATGCCATTATTTCGAAAGGTCTGTCATACAAAATTACAGAAAACTTGTTAAATTATTCAAGGCACTAGTTAGACTGCATCGAGAATACTGCGACCAGTTTTGGTCCCCTTATCCAAGGGAAGATAATTATTTTAATCAATCTGCTTGGACATGTTATGCCACTTCTCCGGGGCAGGTGGGACTTCAACCCGGACCTTCATTCAAACCATACAATGTAGTGAAAATTAATGGGAAGCCAGAAGATCGGGAAGCCTTTAAAAACCAGCAGAGAGAACAACCAAAAAGAAGCACTAAGAGGCAAGAAGATGAAATATGAGGTTAAGCTAGCTAGTAATATAAAAGGAGATTGCAAGAGATTTTTTAAGATACATAAAAGGTAAGAGAGACGCAAGAGTGGACATTGGACTGCTGGTAAATGAGGCTGGAGAAGTAATAATGCAGAACAAAGAAATGGTAGAGAGACTGAATAGGTACTTTGCATCAGGTTTCACAGTGGAAGGCACCAGAGCATTAACAGAGACATGGAGCAGAGATGAGTGCAGGGGCCATCACCAAAGGGAAGGTGCTCGGGAAGCTGAAAGGTCTGAAGATGGACAAACCATCCAGATGGACTATGCCTCAGAGTTATGAATGAGATTGTAGAGGCATTGGTTGTGATCTTTCAAGAATCCCTGTAGTCAGGGTGGATGCCAGAGGACTGGAAAATAGCTAACGTAACACCACTGTTTAAGAAGGGAGGGAGGCAGAAGACAGGGCATTATTGACCAGTAAACCTGATCTTGGTCACTGGTCAGATTTTAGAGTCCATTATTAATAATAAAGATTTCAGAGTACTTGGAAGTGCATGGTAAAATAGGGCTGACTCAGCACGACATCATCAAGGGGAGGTCATGCCTGACAACTCTGATGGAAGTCCTAGTGGAGGTAATGAGGAGGTCAGATAGAGGACAGTGAACATGAACTATTTGGATTTCCAGAAGGCTTTTGACAAGGTGTCGCACAGGATGCAGCGGATTAAGATAAGAGCGTGTTAGGGGGCAAGGTACTGGCCTGGATAGGGGATTGGTAGACTGGCAAAAAGGCACAGAGAAGGGATAAAGGGGTCCTTTTTGGGATGGCAGCCAGTGGAGTTCTGCCGGTGTCAGCGTTGGGACGATAACTATTCACGTTATACATTAACAATCTGGATGAAGGAACTGAGGGCATTATTGCTATGTTTGCAGATGACACAAAGGGACAGGCAGCGTTGAGGAGGCTGAAGGAGGACATGGACAGGCAAGGGGAGTAGGCAAAGAAGTGACAGATGGAATGCAATATGGGAAAGTATGAGGTTATGCACTTTGGTAGGAAGAACAGAGGCACAGACTATTTTCGAAATGGGAAAAGGCTTTGGAAATCTGAAGCACAAGGAGACTGAGGAGTAGTGGTTCAGGACTCTCTTAAGGTTAACATGCAGGTTCAGTTGGCAGTTCAGAAGGCAGATGCAATGTCAGCATTCATTTAAAAATGGCTAGAATACAAGAGTGGAGATATACAGCTGAGGCTGTATCATTGAATTGAATTAGCTTTAGTGCAGTGAAAAGTTTACAAGTTGCCATGTATGGTGTCATCTTAGGTACAAGATACCTAGGTACAGATTCGTCAATAAAAGTCCTTAAAAAATTGGAAAAATAAAGAAATAAAAAGTCTACGATTGCAGATTGTAGGAATAAATTAGAAAATAGAGAAATAAAAAGTTCAGTACAATGGTCCTTCCAACCCAGTCAATACTGGCACCTGGACTCCAATCTACACTGGGTCTTGACTTCAGACCGGACCAAGCTTCACCTCTAGGCTCTTGAGGCCGCAAGACTGTTTTGGAATTGCCTTGAGACTGGTAGTCCATGCTGAGGCCACACTGGGCCAAAAGACCACCAGGGGCTGCTGGGAGACCACCACGTTGGGGGCTGGAGGCTGCCACACCAGGCCAAGAGGATGCCTCACTAGGTCCGTGTTGAGGCAAGGAGCCTGAGACTGAGCTGAGGCCGGGAGTCCAAGGCCAAGAAGTAAGAAGAACAAAGAGAAAAGAAGGAAAAACGACACAAAAAAAAAAATAAAAATGAAAAAGAAACAGATACAGCAGACGAGCCCTGGTTGAGCATCCCACTCCACTGCCATCTTGGATTTTATAAGGCTCTGGTCTGACTGCATTTGGAATATCGTGAGCCATTTTGGGCCCCATATCTGAGGAAGGATGTGCTGGCCTTGGAGGGGGTCCAGAAGTAGTTTACAAGAATGATCCCAGGAATAAAGAGCTTGTCATGCGAGGAATGGTTGAGGATTCCTGGTTTGTACTTGATGGATTTTAGAAGAATGAGGGGGGATCTGGATACAGAATACAGAGAGGCCTGGGCAGTGTAAATGTGGAGAAGATGTTTCCATTAAGTGGAGAGATAAGGACCTGAGGTCACGGCCTGGGAATAAGCAGATGACTCTTTAAAACTACGGCGAGGAGGGAATGCTTCAGCCAGATGTTGGTGATTCTGCGCCACAGAAAGCTGGGTAGGCCAAGACATTTAAAGCAGAGATCGATAGGTTCTTGATTAGTAAAGGGATTATCGGTTACAGGGTGAAGGCAGGAGAATGGGGCTGAGAAACATATCAGCCATGATCGAATGGTGGAGCACTCAATGGCCAAATGGCCAAATTCTGCTTCTGTATCTTATGCTCTTTTGGTCTTCTGGCCCAGAAGCAGGGACACTGCCACTGCATCACAAGACCGTTCCAAATATACTACCATGGGGGGTAGTTCAGAGAAAGGTTACTCGGTTGATCCTGGGTATGGAAGGAGGAGAGTTTGAGTAGGTTGAACTTGTACTCATTGGAGTTTAGAAGAACGAGAGGTGACTTTATTGAAACATACAAGATTCTTAGGGGTAGATGCAGAGGGGTTATTTCAACTTGTGGGACAGTTCAGGACTAAAGGGCATTATCTCAGAATAAAGGGTTACACATTTAAGACAGAGATGAGGATAGTTAATGTGTGGAATTTTTTTAACCGCATAGAGCTGTTGTGGCTAGGTTGTTAAGGCTGAGACAGACAGATTTTTAATCAGTGTGGGAATCAATGGCTGTGGGTAAAAGACAGGAAGGTGCTGTTGAGAAATATCAGATCAGCCGTGATCTCATTGAATGGCAGAACAGACTCAATGGGCCAAATGCCCAACTTCTGCTTTTACATTTCATGGTCAAAAGAGCATTTGTATAGCATCTTTCAAATCTCAGGATGTTCCAAAATCTGGAAAATGGACTCATACTAAAAACAAGTCAACCCACAAAAGCACTGCAGCAAACAATTTTACACTTTTCAAGGAAAGAGGCATTTGTGTGAAAGAATTAAAATTTGCTGTCAGCATATTGTGTTTTCGCTGTCTCCTATCACTCTTGTTTTTGTCCCCATGCAGTGCCATAGAGATGTTGAGGCACAGGCCCAGAAGGGAGTGACCTGGCTCCACAATTGATGCTCTTGCAGTTTTTTTCTCAAGACAGCAGCACCTGTCCCCCACAACTACCCAACCTGAGCCCTTGTCAGAGCCACATAACCAGCTTGGCCAGACCGACCCAGTTAATGCTGAAAGGCTGCAATCTGTCACCCATCCCTCAAAGTTCAGAACCACATGGATTCATTAAAAGTCTGATCTTTCCTGATGGGCCATTCTGATCATAGCACTGTGAGGCACTACAATTGGTGCAATAAGGTTCTGGGAATCTTTGGAATTGTCATGATAATTGGGTCTTTTTCAAATACCACTAGTTTCACCAATTACACCAATTCAGCACAACTGTCTGCTTCAGGTTAGTGAATTGATCTTAATCTGTTCCAAATAAAAACTAATAATATCTACTGAGGTCATGACGGGGTGAAAAATGACAGCTGCAGGAAATTAAATCACACAAATATTCCACGATGTCCCTTACTGGGGCCAGCATTGGTTTATGGATAAAAATGTGCTTCCTTAGTACGATCTATAAGCTGATTTGTAACTCAATCATTCATGGCAATATTCAAACCTTTTAAGTCAATGTTGGCAGTTCAATGCACACAGAGGAGAAATTCCACTGTTCTGAACAGCAATTGTGAATTGTTCACGGAAAAGACTGTCTATCTGTATAAGTTTTGCTTTATTCCCTTTACGCATGTTGCCAGATTTCCATAGCTCAAGAAAAATTGTGATACTCTAGATTTCTTGCCTGAATTGAGATAGTTAATAGTAAGTTATAAAGTAGAGCTCCAAATGTCAGGTTTATTGACTTTAGTTAACTGTGTGTTTAGATTAGCAATGTACTCACATGTGTACATGCTTAGCATTTCATATTTGGAGTTCTCCCTGTTTTCCACCACCTTCTGTATTGTGTTCTTCAGCTTGCCTGTCATCACATACTGCGGCTACGTGATGGCATTTCAAGTGGGTGTATTTCCTTCTTGTTCCTTTTTGTGACAGTGGTGGCTGTCAGCATACAATGATGCAGAACGTTCACAAAAGCATTGACAAGTGAGCATTATTAGTGAGAGGGTCGTGGAGAAACATAAGAAATATGTTGGCATCTGCAGAGAGAAATGACAAGTTAATGATTTGGATGTAAAAATTAATCAAAACTGAAGTATGAAGGTTTACACCTGAAAAATAAACCAGTCCGCTAACACAGATGGGCATGCTGTAACTTGTCCAGCTTTTTGTGTCCTCATTATTGATTCTGAACATTTGTATATTTTTTCTCGGTTTTAAGGATATTGAACAGCTTTTCAATGTTAGGCAATTTATTTCTTTGTTCAGTCGTGGGATGTGGGTGTCACTTGCTACGTCAACATTTATTGCCCCTCCCTAATTGCCCTGGAGAGGATGTTAGTGATTTGCCTTCTATCTGTGGAATTCCCTGCCCGGTGAAGCAGTTGAGGCTATCTCGTTGACTATTTTTAGATAGACAGATTTTCGAACAGTAAAGGAATTAAGGGTTATGGTGAGCATGTGGGTGAGTGGCGTGGAGTCCACAGAAAGATCAGCCATGACCTTATTGAATGGTGGAACTGGCTTAAGGACCCAGATGGTCTACTCCTGCTCCTATTTGTTATGTTCTTATGAACTGCTGCATGCCTTGGGTGTGGCGTTGGGAAGGAAGTTCCAGGAATTTGACTCTGCGACAGCAAAGAAATGACAATATAGCTCCAAGTAAAGACGATACGCGGGCTTGGATGAGAGCTTGCAGATGGTAGTAATTTCCCGAGGATGGGTTGATAGTGGGGGAATTCAGTGATGGTAATGGCATTGATAAGGATTATGGGTAGGTTCTCTTTTGTTGGAGATGGTCATTACCTGGAATCTGTCAGGTGCAAACGATATTGTCCAGGTGTTGCTGCACATGGAGAGGCTGCTTCAGTAACTGAGGAGTCACGCATGGTGCTGAAAATTGTACAATTATCAGCGAACACCCCAAGTTTGACCTTATGACGGTGGGATGGTCATTGAAGAAACAACTCAAGTGGTTGGGTATAGAGCATTACACGGAGAAATTCCTACTTCTGGGGCTAAGATGATTGACCTTCAACAATCAACCATCTTCCTTTGTGCTAGATATGACTCCAAGTAGCTATGAGTTTTCCCCCGATTCCCATTAATTCCAGTTTTGCTAGGGATCCTCGAGGCCACCTGCTGTCAAATATGGCTTTGATGTCAAGGCCAACCTCAGCTCTGGAACTTAGTTCTCCTGTTTATGTTTGAATCAAGGCTGCAATTAGGTCAGGAGCTAAGTGAAATTGTGAAGGTAGAGGCGAATGGGCAAGAACATGGCAGGTGGAAAACAACATGGAAAAATGTCCAAGGGGCAGATGTACAGGGTATTTCTTAAATGGGAGAAGGTTGAAACAGAGAGATGTGCAAAGGGACTTGGGTGTCCTTGTAAATAAGTCACTGAAGGCTATCATACAGGTGCAGAAAGAAATTGGGCTGGCTAATGGAATGTTAGCCTTTATCGCAAGCAGATTTGAGTACAGGAGTCGTAAAGTCTTGCTTCAATTGTATAGGAGGTTGGTTAGACTGCACCTGGAGTATTGTGTGCAGTTTTGGTCTCTTTATCTCCGGTGAAATATTGCTACCATTGAAGGAGTGAAACCAGATGAACTAAGGTCATCAAATTTGTTCCTGGGATGATGGCTCTGTCCAATGAAAGGAGATTGGACAAACTGGGCCTGTAGTGTCTACAGCTTCTCAAAGAATGAGAGGTGATCTCACTGCAAACTACAAAATACCTACAGGGATAGACAGAATAGATGCAGGTGTTATGTTTCCCCGATGGAGAGTCTAAAACCAGTGGGCGCACTTTAAAAATAAGCCCCTGAGCTCTGAGATGATGAGTTTTTTTTATAACACGGAGGACTGCGAAGCTTTGGAATTCTCTACCACAGAGGGAGGAGGAAGCTCAGTCTTGGAGTTTGTTTCAGGTAGAGATTAATAGATTTGTGATCACCAATGACATTCAGGATGATGGGTTGGTTAAAAGGCATTTAAGTGTTCTATCAGCTGTGATTATATTGAATAGCAGAACAGGTTTGACTGGCTGAATGGCCTTCTGCTTTTCCTATGCTCCTAACAGCAACCACAATGTGGGACAAAGTATACAAGAAGAAATAGTGGGTGTTTGCGATAAAGAGATGGAAATAATCATGGGTGACTTAATCTATGTACGAACTGAAAAAATCAGATTGGTTGCAGTAGCTTGGATGTGTTCACTGATGTATTTAAGATAGCTTCTTAGGGCAACACATTTTGAAACTGACCAGACAGAAAGTTTTATTACACTTGGAATTGTGTAATGTAACAGGATTAATAAATGATCTCAGAGTAAAGACAGCCCTCGTAAGTAGCCACCACAATATGATTAAATTTTACACCCAGTTTGAAAGGAAGAAGATTGGGTCTAAGGGGAGTGATTTAAACCTAAATAAAAGCCATTGTGTTGAGCTGAGCTTAGCTGAGCTAGCTGAAAATGGATGGACATACTAGGCCAGAGGATAGATCAACAGAATCACAGTGGCAGACATTGAAAGGCATATTTTAGAACAGGCATAATACCTACATTCCTATTACAAAGGAAAATTCTAAAGGGAGGAGCCACTATCTATGGTTAACTAAAGTTAGGGAAAAAATCAAATTTAAAGAAAAAAAAATAACTGTTCAAAGATGAGTGGCATGTTAGGTCAGAATATGAAGACAACAAGAGAATGTCAAAAAGGTGAATCTGGATGAAGAAATTAGAGTATGACAGGAAGCTAGGTGGGAATGTAAAACAAAAGTTTCTACAGGAATTTAGAAAGAAGAGCTGGTAGACTCAAATATTAACCTTGTTTATCTCCTTTTCTCACTTCACAGAATGCAGCCAGGGGTCTGGCGTTTCTCTAGCACTTGCTGTTTTTATTTCAGATCTCCAGCATCTGCTTTTATTAAAGTAACTGTTGGTGATCTGAAGAATGAGAGTGGGGCATTAAGTGTAGATAATGAAAATGAAATGAACAATTATTTTGCTTCTGTCTTCACATTCAAGAAAGTCAGGAGGCAGAAAGCAGGAAATTATAGACCAGTGAGCTGGATGTCTGTTGTGGAGAAGGTGTTGAGAATCAATTAGTAAGGAGATTATAGCTGTGCATGTAGAATACCTCAAAGTAATCAGGATGGGTTGGCATGGTTTCATCAAAGGGAAATCATTTTTAACCAGTTAATTGGAGCTCTTTGAAGAAGTAACATACCTTCTCGATAAAGGGCAGCCGGTTGATGTACTATATTTAGATTTTCAGAAGATATTTTATAAGGCGCCATGATGTAAAGGGTAACATATTAAGATGGATAGAAGATTGGCTGGCTGGCAGAAAACAATGAACTTGCATTAATGGATCTTTGTTTGATTGTCAGGGTTTGCCTAGTGGTGTTCTGCAGGGATATGTGGCCTGAACATTTTACAATTTACAATTTACAACAATGGCTTTAGATAAAGGGAGGGAAGGCATGGTGGCTGGATCCACAGATGACACCAAGATAAATAGAAACTATGTTGTGAAAATGACATATTAATCTGCAGATTAATAAACATTTAGCAGATGGAGTACAATTCGGGAAAATATGAATTTGTTCACTTTGGCGGGAAGAATCAAAAAGCAGAGTATTACTTAAGCAGAAAATGACTGAATTCTCAGAAGGATTTAGGTGTTCTGGTGCATTAGTCAAAAAAGATTATTTTGCAAGTGCAGCATGTAATCAAAAAGGCTAAATGGATGCTATCCTTTCCTACAAAAGGAACTGAATATAAAGTAAGAATGTGACTTAGAATAGTTTTAAGAGTGGGTTGAATAGATTCTTGTTAGACCAGGGAATCAAGGGTTATTGGGGATGGATGAAAATGTGGAATTTGAAACATCGTACTGTTCAGCTACAAATTTATCGCATGGTGGTGCAGGCTCAAGAGGTCAAATGTCTACTTTTGCTCCTATTTTGTGCGCTAATATGTCTCCACAAGGACTGTGCCATAGTCACTCCTACCAGTACTGTAATGGACCAATGCATCTGCTACCTCTAGATGAGTAAGGACACGGTCACGTAGAACTTTCCCCCTTGTTGGTTCCCTCATCACTTGCCTCAGACCTAGTCTAGCAGTCACAGCCTTTGGGGTGTCATTGTGGCTCAGTGGTTAGCACTGCTGCCTCACAATGCCAGGGACCAGGGTTCGATTCCACCTTTGGGTGACTATCTGTGTGGAGTTTGCTTGTTCTCCCTGTGTCTGTGTGTGTTTCCTCCAGTTTCTCCCACAGTCCAAAGATGTGCAGGCTAGGGAGGTTGGCTATGCTGAATTGTCCAGGGATGTACAGGTTAGAGGGATTAGCAATGGGAAATGCACAGTTACAGGGCAGGTGAGTCTGGGTGGGATGATCTTCGGAGGGTCGGTGTGGATTTGATGGACCAGATGGTCTGCTCCCACACTGTAGGGTTGCTATGAGTTTACGACTTGACCAGCATCATTAGCAGTGCAGCTCCAAAAGTGATGGGCATTGAGGTTCCCACCCAGAGTACATTCTGTGCACTTGCCACCCTCAGTGTTTTCTCTGAATGGTGATCAACATAGAGGAGTGCTGATGATGCCTGGTAGGTAGCAATCAGCGGGAGGTGTCCTTATCCATGTTTGACCAAATGTCATGAGCTTTCTTCGGGTCTGGAGTTAATATTGGGACTCCTAGGGCAATTCTCTTCTGCCTGTATACCACCATACACTCCACCCCTCCCCTCACATTCAGTGAGTCTATCCTGCTGGTTGGTCAGGGATGGTAATGTCTGGAACTTAGTCAGATTCATTAAAGCATGCTTTACAGACAATGTCAGGAGGCTGCTTCACTAGTCTGTGGGACTATTTTGGCACAAGCCCACAGATGTTGGTACAGAAGACTTTGTGGGGTAGACATAGCTGTGTTTCCGGTGCCTATGTCCAAGTTCCTACATGGTCCATCCAATTTCATTCCTTTCTTTACAATTTGTAGCAGCTTGGTACACTCAGTGGGGTCACTGAACCTTTTCAGAGGGTAGTTCAGAGTCAACCACATTGCTCGGAGTCTGGAGTCATTTGTAGGCTAGACCAGGTAAGGATGGCACATTTCCTTCTCTAAATGACATTAGATTCACTAAGCTACAGTGTATTCAGACAATATAGTGCAAAACACAGTTTTAATCAATACCAAGCAGAATTTAATAGTAATTGCAATTACAAAGTATAGAACTTTTCTCCTAAAAATGGACTAATTCATTTAACGCAAAACATAGAACAGTACAACACAGTACAGGCCCTTCCGCCCATGATGTTGTGCCGACCTATTATCCTACTCAAAGATCAAACTAACCTGCATACCCTTCATTTTACAATCATCCAAGTGCCTATCCAAGAGTCACTTAAATGTCCCTAATGTATCTGACTCTACTACCATGCACCCACCACTCTCTGTGTAAAGAACCTACCTCTGACATCTCCCCTACACCTTCCTCCAATCACCTTAAAATGTTTGTTCAATATTCTTTCAGTTCCTCACCTTGATACTTCAATTCACTGTAAACTCATTGACAGTGTATAAATATATTCCTACTCAAAATTATAGCTCAGAGACTACATTATTTGCTGCCCGTTGTGGTCATTATCAGTCCTGAGGTGCTAATTTATTGCAGCATTCATGATAACAAGACTGCAGTGTAAATCACCAGAATGTCTGAACAAAACGATATTCCTCGTGCTATTATCGGTCATTGTGTTACACTTCTAGTTTACTGAGCTGTTACCGTGAACATAGGTTCCTCTGAAATAATGCATTGTGGCAAAATTCCTTTGACATTCTATCAGTCAGTTATTTCATTGCGGCTCACCCACATAAAAATGTCAACACAAAAGGAAGCTTTATTGCTCATTGTGCCTTTGCCAGAGCTTGCTCCACATCAAAGCTAACTACTGTAATCTAATTTCTCTGTACCTTTAATATTTCTCTTTGCTTTTCTAATCCCTTAAATATCGCATTTTAACTTCAAATAATTATTGGTGATAACGTACTGCATATCCTAAGAATATGAAAGTCATATTTCTAATCTTCCCTGTTTTCTTTCTGATATTAATCCTGAGTTTAAGCCATCCTGTTACTGATTAATTACTAGTGAAAAAAAAAACTATGTCCTCTCTGAAACATCTTCAAAATATTGAACATATTTCCCGGTTCCTCTCTGACATCCTTTGATCCAGCGAATACAGGTTAGTTTTCAATGTCTTTTATGCTAGGCAATTTATGCTGTTCTCTTTCCATGATTCTTGTTCTAAAAAGTTGAATGCAATAAGAACGAAACTTGGAAAAGTTTATTGCAGAACATTAACATTAATCACAACTCAACATGTATTTTTAGTGCAGATTTAGGCTCAATATATACACAATTTGTTCTCTGTAAAGCTATTTATTTGGTGAAATCAGTTGTTATTGAAGTGATGAGAGCATGGATGTTCCATCTCAATTAATCAATTTCACTTTCAATTAATTTCAGTCTCTTCATGTGAAGAATGGAAAGAATGCAGGCACTTGTTCCATTAAGATACTGGCCAGTTCTGTTTGGATTACAGAACTCTGAATTTCAGCATTTCACTACAGTTTCTGCTATCTTACTTTGCAATACTCTGGTTAGTAGTGCTAAATTCCTGTACTTTGGATCTAGCTGTGCTCCCAGGTGAGCTACTCCAGTACAGCAGCAACACTGACATCCACCCGACAATGTGGGAATTTGTCTAGTTATGCTCTGTCGAGAAGAGACAGGACAACAGACCATCCAATCAACCTTCTCTCAGCATCAGTAAAGTAAAATAGGGTATTGTCCACTGTGCTATCAAACAACATAAGCTTTCAGTCTTCCCTATGTAGAGGGCAGGTGTCAGAAGATTGGAAAGTGGCAAATATAACACCTTTCTTAAGAAAGGGTTTAAAATCATTCCTAGTAACTACAAGTTAGATGATTTAACAGCCATGGGGATGGGGTGTAAGTTTAATATAGACATTATGGTTCTGATGAAGAACGACTGGACTCAAACATTTTACTCTGGTTTCTCTCCACAAATGCTGCTAGACTTGCTGAGTTTGTCTGAGCAATTTCTGTTTTTGTTTCAGATTTCCAGCATCTGCAGTTCTTTATTGTATTTTATTTTAGACATTATGGCATTAGTCTAAAGAATGTGGAGGAATACTTAGACCTTGGAGTTCATGGCATATATCTTTGAAACCAGCCACACTGTGCAGAACCTACTGAGTCAATGCAAGTCCTGGGACACAGAGCCATTGTCATCACCACACTCATGTAATGCAGACAGGCATGGACCGTGCTTCAGAGAGACAAGAGAAATTTCATCAGCAATGTTTCCACTATATCTTCTGAACAGCCATTGAACAAGTGCTAGTTAACTTATTGAAGACAGCCTCAAAATCAATCAGCCTGCATATCACTCGACCCTACAGGACAACTTACCACAGCACTTTACAATTTACCATTTTACAGTGCTCAATCCACCTAACCTGCACATTTAGGGCGGACAGAGAAAACTGGAACACCCAGCAGAAACCCGGGTGAACATGAAAACTCCACGCAGTCACCCAAGGCTGGAATCAAACCCATGTCTCTGGCACTTTGCGGCAGGGTGCCACCATGCCACCCCCACAGCAGTGAACTGGATGTCGGGGATAGCCAACTTGGGAAGTGGAGAGGAGACAGAGAGAGCGAGAGAGGGAGAGAGAAAGAGAAAGAGAAAGAGAGAGAGAGAGAGAGAGAGAGACAGAGACAGAGACAGAGAGAGAGAGAGAGAGAGAGAGAGAGAGAGAGAGAGAGAGAGAGATAGAACTCCAGCGTTACAAAATATTCAAACCAGGAGAGTTTTGACTCAAGGTCTCTATGATTGAGATGCTAGTGGTGCTTGGTGTGGATCTGGGAGTCTTTAATCATTGGACAGTTGGAAGAGGTATGAAGGAACAACTCTGTCAGAAGTAAGCAGAAAGTCCAAGAAAGCAGATATTGGATAAAGTACTCAGATCAAGTGCTCAAACTACCAATTTCTGATAAATATCTTGCGTGAGCATTGGGGTGTAAGCCAAGATGAGCGTAGAAGGAAAGCTCAGTTAAGAAATTATTTTACAGTAAAAGCATCTGTGATCATTGTACTTGTAATATCTTTAATGTAACTGACTATTTATAATGGAGTATAATTACTAATTTTCTTATTCTTTGACTTCTATGAAATAAAGTACATTTGATTTAAGCTGTCTACCTTGCGGCTTCATTCTTTCAGTAAATACACAATTTAAAGTTTAATTTAAAATTTAAATGTAAAATACACAATTCTACAATTTAAAATAAAAATTAACATATTACTTGTCTCTACGTGATGATGACACCTGAATGATAAAGATTGTTGGTTGCTGAGTGATGGAGGTATCATGATTTCAGCAGTGGCTGATGCTAATGGTGTAGTTAGTTGAATATAGTATTTCATAGAATCCCTACAGTGTGGAAGCAGGCCATTTGGCCCATCAAGTCCATACTGACCCTCCAAATATCATTTCTCCCAGACTCACCACTACCGTCTCCCTGTAACCCTGCATTTCCCATGGCCAATCCACCTAACCTGCACGTCTTTGGACTGTGGGAGGAAACCAGAGCACCTAGAGAAAACCCAAGCAGATACTGGGAGAATGTACAAACTCCACACAGACAAAGGCCAGAATTGAACCTGGGTCCCCGGCACTGTGAGGTAGCCGTGCTAAGCACTGAACCACCCTGAAGATGCAGTCACTTACCCTGACCATTCACATAATGTCATTGACATTCTTATGGCTCTGCATCCAAATCCTGAAGGCTTGATTCCTGGCATTGACTGTAAGAGCTATCTGTTCCTTCTACCTTTTGAATAGGTATGAAATGTCTGCTTCTCCCTTGTGAATACACAAGATATATCTCCTTCATTTGACATCCTTCAGCCAAACTTCCAAAACAGTGCCCAAAAAACCTTGGCGCTTTGCTTTGCCATTCTTCATTCTTTCTTAAGTCAGCCCCTTTTCAACCACGATTTACAGCACCTATTCCACGCACAGTGACTTTCCTTTTTTTTTTAAGGTGTTTCTGTTAGCTTGGAGCAGCGCAGATTAGTTTTAAGTGGTATTGGCCACTCATATTATTAGCTCCCTTTAATGACACACCAACTCATTAAACAGTGTGGTTAATGCTGTCTGGAAAATTGGCCAACCGTCTGCATTTCAATGAGGTGGAGTGGATTAAATTCACATCACCATCCCTGCACCCATCTTTGGGAATATTGAATTTTGTCCCCATAGAGCTCAACCAAGAAATGTTGGTTAGGAACGGAAACTAAATACCAAATTATGTGGAGTAAACAAAATAAAAATGGAAACGTTGTGCTGAAGAGAGAAATAAAGGAGAAAGAAAAAGTGTAAAATAAAAATTAGTTGTTTTTCCAAAGATTAAAATCTGAAGGAATAAAAGTCTCTATTTATGCATGTTAACTTTCAGTGTGTGAGAGGTTGTTGGCAGGAATTAAGAACTGTATCGTGCAATTAATGGTTTAGCTACACTAACACAGACAAACCCTAACATTTCCTGGCCTGCTTATTGGATATCTGGTCTCAAAGTACAGCAACTTGATGCTTTTCCATGCATTTCAATCTAACCTCTTGGTAAGGTATTGATTTAGTGAAGCCTGTGGAGGACCATTGCTTCTCCCACAACAATTTAATGAATTCTTAATTTACGTTCGTGCAGTCACTGGAAGCTGTTGTCCAATTGAATCATTAATGGTGAGAACTGATAATCGCATTGTTATTTTTATCACTAACTCTGGACTGCTGTTTCCTCTTCAACATGAAGCTTTTTTTTTCCTTTTCAGTCATTAATCCCTAACATTGCTGCTGTTCTGATGGCTGTAAATCACATTGGAGTCCAATGGTACAGATGTGAATAAATCTCTGATTCTCAGCTGTGATACCATCTCTATTATATCCATGACTATGTTCTTCAATGGCAATACGACATGCAGTGTACAATCTCTCAGAGGCTATGGGTCTTAAAAAATAAGTAAGAACAGAATCAGGCCTCATTGTCCAACAAATCTCTTCTGCAGTCCAATAAGATAATGCTGAACTTTGAAATCAACTCTGCTGTCCTGTTCCCAAATGCTTCAATTTCTTTGGTGTCCAAAACAATATTGACCTTGGTCCTGAAAACACTCAATCAATTGAATAATCAAGCCCACCCAAAAATTACCATGCTCCGACTGAAGAGGTTTCTTGTCATTTCAGCGCTAAATGATCAACTCCTTATTCTGAGACTGCAAAAGAGCATTTACAAATGTAAAATGCGGTATGATAATATTGGGTGGCAACACAATGTCATCATGCCAGTCTCAGAAATAATGGAAGGTGAACAAATGTCAAAATCAGCTTGACTGCCATTTTGAATGGCCATTTAACAAATTATTAAGCTTGTTAAAGAGAGATTTGTACACAATCTTTTGTGGCCCACTCCATTTCTCGTGCATCAGATGGGAAAATGTTTAAAAATGCTTCGCGGTAGCTATGGAAGGGTGCCACAAGGGCCGAAGTGAAGGCTTGTCACTAAAATTATGCATGAAGCAGCAAATTCTGTTGGTGAACATAACAACAATGTCTTTGTGATTTTTGACTACATTTATTGCAGTTTTTGAATCTCTTTATTTGGGCAAACTCTAAGAGTAGGGGACCTTTAAATTTGCAGCTGTTACTGAATTCTGTTCACCATTCTGCAGATAATAACCTTGGCGACATGCAGATTGGGGTTGGGACCACCTTCACACTGATAACTGCCTTCCCAACAGATAGCTACTGATTGGATATCTGACATTTGATTGATTCAGATGAGATGGCAGTGTGAGAGCCTGCAGATCACTCACTCACCATTCTGCCTCCTTCCCCTTGTTTTAGATGCTTCAGTCAGGGGTTACAGCCACTCAACAACCACCCTGTCAAGTGCTTTCAGAACCTTTTCTGTACCAAAGAGATCACTCGCCATTTCTAAAGAAGGGTCCTGACCCGAAACGTCAGCTTTCTTGCTCCTCTGATGCTGCCTGGCCTGCTGTGCTCCTCCAGCTTCACACTGTGTTATCTCTGACCCCAGCGTCTGCAGTTTTTACTATCTGTCCTCATTTTGTTGTGGAGTATATAGGCCCATTCTAATTAGTCTTTCGTAAAACAGGCTTTGCATCTAGTGAATCTTTCATTGCACCCCCTCCAGTGCAAGCGTGTTTTTCCTTAGATAAGGAGATCAAAGCTGCATACAATATTCTCAATGCTTCCCCACCAATTCTCCAAATAATTGAAAGACCACCTTACTTTTGTACTCCCATCCCTTGCATTCAAGGTTTTGCCTTGCTAATTGCTTGTTATACATCGATCTTAACTTTTTGTGATCGATGGGCTGCCATAACCCCCAATTACCACTGAAAACCAACATTTACTCATCTCACATCATCTTAAATATTCTGCTTTGTCATTTCCTGCCAATGTGGATGGTTTCATGCTACCTCACATTATATCATATCTGCCACATTTTTATCTAAAAAACATGAACTAACTATATTCTCTTTGTATCTTGTTTACAACTTACTTTCCCACTTAGGGCCTTTATAAATGAGCAGAACTCCTGCTTCCATTTCTGACATGTCCAATTTTTGCTGATGGGGAAAGGGAGTTGAGTTGATTGACAAAAAAGGGAATCTCAAATTCAGGAGGGCTTTTAGAGCTTAGCTTTGAGTTTAAAAGGACCCTTTTTGACTGTTGTATGCATAGTAAACAGCAGAGTGGAAATTACAAACTGATAGAGTAGATATAAATGCTCATGAAAGTTGATTAAGGTCTGGTTAAGTATCATGATCTGAATTGTTATAACTACCCTTTAAACATGACAAAATGGACAAGTTCTCAACGACGCTGGCCTGCTTTAATTGAAATGTCGTCTAGTTCAGGTTAGAAAATAAATTATCATTTGGATCTACAGTCTCAATTTCTTTATAGACATTTCCACAATGGCTGCTTTATCATTAAGAATAAAAACCAAAAGAACTGTGGATGCTGTAAATCAGGAACAAAAACAGAAGTTGCTAGAAAAGCTCAGCAGGTCTGGCAGCATCTGTGAAGAAAATATCAGAGTTAACGTTTCGGGTTCGGTGACCCTTCACAGAAGCCGCCAGACCTGCTAAGCTTTTCCAGCAACTTCTGTTTTTGTTCCCAATATCATTATGAATATTTGGCTGAGTTTTAGAAGATACAAATATCTCAGCTGAAATTCTGAGCTTACAGTTTGACTGGCAGTTTAAAGAGACAGAAGGTCATTAGTCTGTGGAATTCCCTTCCCCAGAGAGCAATAGATGCTGGGTCATTGAATAAATTCAAAGATAAGTTACACATATTTTTAACTAACAAGTGAGTAAAGGTTATGGAGTCAGGCAGGAAAGTGGAGTTAAGTTCTGCTGAAATGGCTGGGCTCAAGGGGCAGATTGGTCTCGTACTGAACCTAATTCTTGTGTTCTTTGTGTGCTTTCATGTAAATTACATTCCAATGTAGTTTTACTTAAATATTATTATTCCATTTTGTTAGTCTATAAATATAACTATCCCATTGTCAATGAATTTGATCTTGCTTTAAAATGAGAAAAGAATTGCTATATTGCATGAAATTGGTTCCAAGTTCCCACTTAAAATGTTGGAACAATACCAATTGCCTATGCCATCAAGATAAGCTCCATTTGTTGGATTGCTTTTTGTTCAGTATTTAAATTTGACAACTTTTAAGGCAATTAAATCAAATTCTACAGTAATACTTTAGTGAAGGTTCAGCTGTTTGTTTCTTTGAACAACTTTTAACCCCAACATTCACTTCGTTGAAATGATGTTGACATCTTTACACTTGGAAAAACAAATCACTACAATTCTTCTCTGGCTACAGGAGAGGTGCTAGAGGACTGGAGGATAGCCAATATGATACTGTTTTTCCAGAAGGGAGCAAAAGATGAACCAGGAAACTATAGGCCGGTCAGTCTAACCTCAACGGTGGGCAAACTATTGGAAGTAATTCTTAGCGACACAGTTAATTTGCATCTGGAGAGGTGGGGATTAATCAAAAACAGTCAGCATTGTTTTGATAAAGGGGACATCATGTCTAACCAACCTGATCTAATTTTTCAGAGAGGTGACCATGTGCGTAGATAAGGATAATGCATTTGATGTAGTCCACTTGGACTTCAGCAAGGCTTTCAATAAGACCTCACATGGGAGACTCTTAGCAATGGTAAAAACCTATGAGATGCAAGGAATTTTTTCTAATTAGATGCAGAATTGGCAGGAAGCAGAGGATGATGGTCGAGGGGTGTTTTTGTAACTGGAAGCTTGTGTCTAGTGGGGGTCTGCAAGAATCAGCGTTAGGCCCCTTGCGGTTTGTACCATATATAAATGATTTAGATTTGAAGGTCGGTCAGTAAGTTTGCAGGTGATATTAAAATTGGTGGGTTGCTAAATAGTAAGGAGGATATCCTCAGTTTACAGGAGGATACAGACCAGTTGCTCAGGTGAGCTGATCAGCAGCAAATGGAATTCAATCTGGATAAATGATGGACTTGAGCGGGACAAACAAGGCATGAGAATACATGATGAACGGAAGGGCCCTGGGAAACACTAAAGATCAGAGGGACACTGGTGGATATGTTCACCCTTCCCTCAATGTAGCAGGACAGGTAGATAAAGTGGTTAAGAACTCAAATGGGATTCTTGCCTTCATTAGCCTAGGCATAGAATTTAAGAGCAAGAAGGTTATACTGATATTGTATAAAACATTGGTTGGCCACAGCTAGAGTATTGTGTGAAGTTCTGGAATCTACATTTTAAGAATGGTGCGAAGGCACTGGAGAGGGTGCAGAGAAGATTTACCAGGGTTGCCTGAATTGGAGAGTAATGAAGAAAGATTTGATAGACTGGGCCGGTTTTCCTTGGAGCCGAGGAGACTGAGTGGTGACATGGTTGAGTTGTATAAAATTATGAAGGGCATAGATAAGGTAGACAGGAAGGTACTTATCCCCTTGGTGGAGGGATCAATGACCAGGGGGCATAGCTTTAAGATAAAGGGCACGAGATTTAGAGGGGATGTGAGGAAAAATGTTTTCACCCCAAGGGTGGTGGGAATCTGGAACTTACTGCCTTCAAGGGTGGTACAGGCAAAATCCTCATAACTTGCGATACCAAGGCATATGGGCCAATGGGAAATGGCAGACACAGGGCAAGATGGTGGCAGAGTAAGTTGCTCCAGTTGGAGCTTCTCTGCTCTACCCATTCTTTTTCCTTTCTTGCCCTCTTTCTTTTTCCAACTTCTAACTTCAACTTATCGGAAACGAACGAAGTAGACTGGAGGTCATGGCGAGTCCCGGAGATGGTCTGCATGCATGGGAGCAAAGAGCCCAGTCAAGGCCATTTATGCAATCTTACACTCAATGTGATAATAGGTAATATTTGATTTACTTCAGGATAGCCATGGGGCGGGCAAAGGAGAGTTTCTGGCAAGGGGGGACGGGGCAGGGTGGAGTTTCTGGGGAGGGGAGGAGGGGGTCAGGGTGGAGTTTCCGGGGAGTGGGGCAGGGTGACAGGGTAAAGTTTCCTGGGAGGGGCAGGTAGAGTTTCTGGGGAGGGGTGGGAGGGGTCAGGGTGGAGTTTCTGGAGAGGTGCAGGCTGGAGTTTCTTCAGAGCAGGTGGGGGCAAGGTGGAGTTCCTGGGGAGGGGGCGGGGTAGAGATTTTGGGAGCAGGCAGGATAGAGTTTCTTGAGGAGGGGTAGGTTAGTGTTTCTGGGGTTGGGGAAGGGTAATAGCAGAGATTTTTTGAGAGGAAGCAGGCAGAGTGAAGATCTGCTACAGAGTTCTTGGAAAGCACTAGAATAAAAAAAATCCTCACTGTTTTGACTTTGATTGAGAACTAGAAAAAGCAGCCACGTAAACATCTACAAGATCGATTTAATGCACTAACTTGATAACCTGAGTGATTAATTCATGAATCAGACAGTAAAGTATGGGAGCATTGAGCTGATATAATAATTCGACAGATGATTCATTCTGCAGTAGTGAAATGTGAAATATTTTTAAATTACTGCAGTGGGACAATAGGCTAAAAAGGTAACGTAGAGAGCAAACATGTTCTATCTGATCCTCAATTGTTAAATTCTTATTTTGAGTTTTACAATAGCTTCCAATTTCTTTTTAATTTTACTTGCTTTTCTAGTGTGCAGTTTATGCTTACGTTAGATTCGTACCTTTCAGCAAAAAAAAGGATAAGTAGGAGGAAGCTAAAAGCAGCAATGCAGTCATGGGGTTTGGATTACCTCAAAGCACAGGAACAAATCTGGAGCAGTACACACACATCATCTGACCTCTGAATCCATTACTTCCTTTAACTCCTTCAATTGACTTGACTTGCACTGCAGACAGAAATCCCATTGTAGATTCAAATACCAGGCTTTCACTACCTATTCCTCAACTGGAGTCAGGCAACACTATGCTTTGGAAACTTGTTGAAGAGTCAGAGGTCTAGGCTGTGGAGAGATGGTGAGAGACCTGTGCTGCCTCTTTTCCAGATGGCCAAGGTGGCCATTGGGTCTTTCCCTCAAATCAGGACATGGGGAAATGTGAATCTCTAGCCCACTGAGAGCTGCTGGCCAAGTGGGAGATCATCAGCTCATGCTCAGCAGCATTACAGGAAGGCCATTGCTCCTACAGGAAGTTTACCCACTAGAGTGCGAGGATCACGGAGTAAACCAAGCTGTAGGTCAGGGTGAGGCCCTTAGTGATCGTTAATGAACTACATAAGAGATTCAATTGCTGATGAGGTTGAACATGGACCTTCTCACCCAAAATGTACTAATGGTGGCTGTGGGAAAGCAGTGGATTCAAGTACATCACCTATCCATTCATTGAAATTTCTTTCCTGCCTCCAAGCTCACCACCAATAAAAGCAGACGATTTTGTCAAATATTTCTGTCTTTTCAACATAAAGCAGGAGGCAAACAGAAACTTTGGCTTGCCAAAGTAAACAGGGGAAATCAAATTGCATGTCTTTCTGCACCAGCCAGCATCACAGGGGGCCTTGGAAATATTTGTTATCTTGTGACCATGACTGATAACAGCATTGTGGGGATATCTACACCAAACAGCAATTCAAGGAGGCAGTTTAGCATCTCTTCTCAAGAGCAACTAGGGATGGGCAATAAATGCTGGCCCAGCCTGTGACACCCATATCTCATCAGTGAACAAAAATAAAATCAGAAAATATTCAAAGATTCACTTGTCTTTATCAATGGCTTGAAAGCCATTTTGAAAACTTATCTAAATTGGCTCAGTGAATACATGGTAGAAGTAACTGTGAATGGTACAATTTCTAGTCTCATCCTCCAACTCGAAGAATATCCATTTTATTCTGCAATAAAGGTTTAGTCAAGAAAGTGACCATTTGGTTCCTTGTGTCTGCGCTAGTTCATTGAAAGAGTTATCCAATTCACCCCTTCATTGCCTCTTCTCTATTGCACATTTTTCCTTTTTGAATTTATTCAACACAAGATAAACATTGTAAAGGGTAATTAATTGCATTATTTTGGGTTAGTTTGCAAAATTTTAAAAATTATGCTCCCCAACCTCACTGGAGGTGAGAGGCATACGTGGATCCAGTAAACGAGAATCAGTCTCACCCCAGCTTGCTGAGGTAACTCCTGGGTCTCACTTAATCAAGTTAGGGTTCGACTTGCATTTGGGTCCATCATCTGTGATGTGGCAACAGTGGACCAGAACTAACAAGTCCTGGCCAAAGGGTTAAAATGAATAGTTCCCAGTAAAGATACATTTAATGAGTAGTGTTCCAGAGACAATGGTAAGGTGGCAGAAAGCTTAGGATAGGGAAGCCCAGGTTTCCTGATGAATTTCTCCAGCAATTTCTGTTTCTTCCCTAGGTTTCCTTATTGGGTCTGGAAGATCACTATTGTCTTAAACTGAAGAAGTGATGGCCAACACCCTCCCAAAACAGTTAAAATACCATTGAGGTGAGTGCATCATTGAGCTGTAGGGCAGAACAGTGACTCAATTTTAACATCCTTCGTGGGCATGGTGGCAGGAGGGGGTTAAATCAACTCTTTAGGTTTAATTCACTAAATAGATTCGGCCTAAATGCAAATAACTTTTGGAATTGAGAGCACCTGAAAATTAAAAAAGATTCACAACCAATGAAGAGAAAGAGACTCCATTCTGACTAAGGGGGCAGGCCAGCGCATCAGTACAACAGACAAAACTGAAGAATTTGCATCCATCTGTAGCCAGATGTGCTGAGTGGATGATTCACTACAGCCTCTGCCTGAGGTCCTGAGGATCGCTGATGCTAGTCTTTAAACAATTCAAGTCACTCCACATGATATCAAAACATTGCAATAGCTATGAGTCATAACATTCCAGTAATAATACTGAAGACCCATGCTCCAGAACTAACTGTACCCCAAGCCAAGCTGTTCCAGTACAGCTACAACACTGGCATCTACCCTACAATATGGAAAATTATCCAGGTATGTCCAGTACACAGAATGCAGAGCAAATCCAACACAGCCACTTGAAATCCTATTAGTCTACTCTCAATCATCAGTAAACTAACGGAAGGCACTGTTGACATGTAATCAAAAAGCATTTGCAAAGTAATAACCTGCACACAGACACTAAGCTTGAGTTCCATCAGAGCCAATCAGCTCCTGATCTCATTACAGCCTTAAAAAATGAAAAGAAACATTGCTAGAAAAACTCAGCAGGTCCGGCAGCATCTGTGAAGGGAAATCAGAGTTAACGTTTCCGGTCCGGTGACCCTTCCTCAATTCGGAGGTCTCAGTTCTTCACAGTTCCTCACATTACTCTTCCAGCAATTTCTGTTTTTGTGTTTGATTTACAGCAACTGCAGTTCTTTAGGTTTTCAGTACAGCCATGGTTCAAACAAAGAGCTCAATTCCAGAGATGAAGTCAGAGGGACTTAACATCAAGATAGCAACTGACTGAGTGTGGAATCAAGGAGCCCTTGCAAACTTGGGGTCACTGGGTATCAGGGAGAAAACTCTTCATAGGTCAGAGTCATACCTGGCATAGAGGAAGATGGTTGTGGCTGTTGGAGGTCAGTCATCTCAGCCCCAGGACATCTCTGCAGGAGTTCCTCAGGGTAGTGTCCTAGGCACAATCATCTTCAGCTACTTCATCAATGACCTTCCCTCCATCATAAGGTCAGAAGTGGGAACGTTCACTGATAATTGTACAACGTTCAGCATCATTCATGACACAGATTCTTAAACAGTCCCTGTACATATGAGTAAGTACTGGACAACATCAGAATGGGCTGGAAAGGGTGACAAGTAATATTCACACCACACAAGTGCCAGGTAACGGCATTTCCAACAAGAGAGAATCCAACCACCCTGATTTTCAACACCCTGCTAGGAATTATTGACCAGAAGTTGAACTGGATCATCCGTATAAATGATTACAAGAGCAGGTCAGAGGTCAGGTATTCTGGGGTGATTAACTCACGTCTCACAAACCCTGTCCAAGGTAGAAGTCAGGAGTAGGATGAAATACTCTCCAATTTCCTGGATGAGTGCAGCCCAAAGGCTTTCACATCTACAAGATACGTGGCAGTAACTCGCCAAAGCTCCTCCACTAGCACCTTCAAACTCTTGATCTTCACTAACCAGAAGAACAAGGACAGCAAATGCATGGAAACACTGCCACATGCAAGTCCTTATGGGAGCCGCACATCACCATGACTGAAACTATATCACCTTTCCTTCACGGTCACCAGCTCCTTTCCTAACAGCATTGTAGGTGTCCCTATATCCCAAGGACTGCAGCAATTCAGGCAGGCATCTTCTCCAGAAAAGAGCAAACTCCCAACAAAAAGTATCTACAGGGAAGGTTACATTTACGTAGCACCGTTAACTCGGAAATATCTCAAGATACTTCATGGAAATACAATTAGAAAGAGGACAAAAGTATCTACTGGGACAGTACTATAATGAGCATTTCTAGAAGAAGCACTGATATAAGTGTGCAATTTTAGTTTATAATAAAAAAGGGGAATATTTTGATAATGCTAATTTTGTCAATCACAAGTATTTATCAATGTTGCTAACCAAAACACAAACTACCCTGTTGGCTCCAAGCGTCAGTGTCAGACAAACATTCACAAATCAGGCAGATGGCATAGGTGCAAAGCAAAGCTACTTTTGCCTGCCAGAACAAGTTCTGTAATCCTAGACTCTGACTGTAGTAGTAACTCAGCTGGACGGCTGGTTTGCAATGCAGAGTAACATCAACGGTGTGGGTTTCACTCCTGCATCATCTGACGTTATCATGAAGGATTCTCCTTCTCAACCTCTCCCCTTGCCCGAGGTGTGGTAACCCTAAGATTAAACCACCAGCAGTTGTCCCCCTCTAATGGGAGAGCAGCCCTATGGTCTGGTAGTTTGATGGTGACTTTACCTTTAAATGTGATGCCTTAGTTTCTAAAAGTCTTAACTGGAATTGCCCTGAATAAGAAACACCAATTTGGCAAGTTACAGTTGTTTTCACATTGTGGAACTATATCCATTAGAAACAGGGACAAAACCGTCCAAAGTCATTTCAGTTAGAACATTCTGCAGCTGGCTAAGAAAGGAAACTTTTACATAGCTTGGAGCTTGAGTTAAACCAAAATATCAGAGATGAAAAGACAACATGCTAACCCAATGAATCAGCAGTAAAATTACAGTGCTCCGTCTTTTAAAAAATCATGCATGATGGTCTTAAAGAAGCTTGTACAGATTCAAACAATTTGGCAATGTAGTTTTATTTTCACAAAATGTCTTGTCATAGAATCGTTCAAGACGAGTCTGGGGATATGCTGAATTCATAACTACAAAAACGAGTTTGCCTTGAATTCCTAATAGATTTATTTCTGACTGTTTTATATTTATGGTGTTTAGTTCAGTTCATCCTGTCAGGTATAGCCATTATCTCTACATCCTATGAAATCCTTCCATAATTTTAAAGATCTCCATTAGGTCAAGCCTCAGTTTTGTCCTTTAGAGAAAAGAGCCCTGCCTCTTTAATCTTTCCTGATGAACCAAGACTATCAAATAGTCAGTCTGAGACATTTTGTAATCAATCTGTTCAGAGGTGTTATGACATACCTCTGAAGCAGGTGGGACTTGAACTCAGACCTCCGAGCTCAGAGGTAGGGGAACTATCACTGCACCACAAGACTCTTAATATTCAGTCCGAGGGGTGCTGAATTAATTGACCTCAGTAGGGGTGATGATAGGGCCATTACAAGTGACTCTAAGAAATGAAAACAGCAAGAGTTCTCGTAAGTATTATGAGAATAATACTCACTCATGATAAGTATTATGATTCAATGACCTTGCAAAGATAACCGTTTACAATTAACATTTAAAAATAAAATCATTCTGAGGTTGTAGGAACTGCAGATGCTGGAGAATCTGAGATAACAAGATGTAGAGCTGGATGAACACAGCAGGCCAAGCAGCATCATAGGAGCAGGAAAGCTGACGTTTCGGGCCTAGACCCTTCTTCAGAAATCATTTCGTCGTCATTGTCTACAGGAATAGTGCCAGAAGACTGCAGGATAGCAAATGTTGTCCCCTTGTTCAAGAAGGGGAGTAGAGACAACCCTGGTAATTATAGACCAGTGAGCCTGACTTCGGTTGTGTGTAAAGTGTTGGAAAGGATTATAAGAGATAGGATTTATAATCATCTAGAAATGAATAATTTGATTAGGGATAGTCAACACGGTTTTGCGAAGGGTAGGTCGTGCCTCACACACCTTATTGAGTTCTTTGAGAGGGTGACTAAACAGGTGGATGAGGGTAAAGCGGTTGATGTGGTGTATATGGATTTCAGTAAAGCGTTTGATAAGGTTCCCCACGGTAGGCTATTGCAGAAAATTCGGAGGCATGGGATTGAGGGTGATTTAGTGGTTTGGATCAGAAATTGGCCAGCTGTAAGAAGACAGAGGGTGGAGGTTGATGGGAAATGTTCATCCTGGAGTTCAGTTACTGGTGGTGTACCGCAAGGATCTGTTTTGGGGCCACTGCTGTTTGTCATTCTTATAAATGACCTGGATGAGGGCATAGAAGGATGGGTTAGTAAATTTGCGGATAACACTAAAGTTGATGGAGTTGTGGATAGTGAGGAAGGAAGGTTACAGAGGGACATAGATAAGCTGCAGAGCTGAGCTGAGAGGTGGCAAATGGAGTTTAATGCAGAAAAGTGTGAGGTGATTCACTTTGGAAGGAGTAACAGGAATACAGAGTACTGGGCTAATGGTAAGATTCTTGGTTGTGTGGATGAGCAGAGAGATCTCAGTGTCCACGTGCATAGATCCCTGAAAGTTGCCACGCAGGTTGATAGGGTTGTTAAGAAGGCGTACGGTGTGTTAGGTTTTATTGGTAAAGGGATTGAGTTTCGGATCCGTGAGGTCATGTTGCAGCTGTACAAAACTCTGGTGCGGCCGCACATGGAGTATTGCGTGCAGTTCTGGTCGCCGCATTATAGGAAGGATGTGGAAGCATTGGGAAGGGTGCAGAGGAGATTTACCAGGATGTTGCCTGGTATGGAGGGAAGGTCTTATGAGGAAAGGCTGAGGGACTTGAGGCTGTTTCCGTTACAGAGAAGAAGGTTAAGAGGTGACTTAATAGAGACATACAAGATGATCAGAGGATTGGATAGGGTGGACCATCCTTTTTCCTCGGATGGTGACGGCTAGCACGAGGGGACATAGCTTTAAATTGAGGGGTGATAGATACAGGACAGATGTGAGAGGTAGATTCTTTACTTGGAGAGTAGTCAGGGCATGAAATGCCTTGCCTGCAGCAGTTGTAGACTCGCCAACTTTAAGGGCATTTAAATGGTCGTTGGATAAACATAAGGATGATAATGGAATAGTGTAGGTTAGATGGGCTTCAGATTGGTTTCACAGGTCGGCGCAACATCGAGGGCCGAAGGGCCTGTACTGCGCTGTAATGTTCTGTTGCTTATTGAACATTCCCAATTACCCTTGTGAAGGTGGTAGTGAGCTGCTTTCTTCAACTGCTGTAGTAAATATGTTGTAGGCTGTGTTGTAAATATGTTCTAAACTGAGTATCAGTGAGCTTCCAGCATCTGCAGTCCTTATTTTCTCCAAATTAGTGAGTGGGTTGCATTTGTCCCTTGTGTGTACAAGACATACCTGGGCAATTTTCCATATTGCCAGATAGGTACCAGTGCTGTAGCTGTACTGGCACAGCTTGGCTTAGCACGTTCTGGAGCACAAGACCTCAGTACTATTGCAGGTACATTGTTAGGGCCCATTGCCTTTGCAGTATATTGTTTTCCTCTGTTTCGCAATATTGTTTGAAGTGAATCAAATTGGTTGATGGCTAACATCTGTGATTTTGGGGAGGTCAGGAGGAGCCCGAGATGGATCACTCACTCGACACACCTGGCTGAAGATGGAGATAAAAGGTACTGCAGATGCTGGAGAATCCGAGATAACAAGCATGGGGCTGGATATACATTTTGAACATAAAGAACAGCCACTCAGCTTTTGAATTACATAGAATATGAGCCAAGTAAATAGGAGAAATGCTTGCTGCCGGTTTTCTCTTTCACTTCCCCTGAAGACATTACTTACTCACCGGGTACAGATTCACATGCATGAACCACTCTAGTATTTTGCCCAGTCATCTACTCTTTGACAGTGTATGTTCTAGGGTATTTGATCCTGCGTTCAGTCAACATCTGAACTCCAGAAAGGATCAATAGCCAATTCGGCTCAACCTATGGGCAACTATACCATCCTACCACTGGCCTAATGGACAGCAACCAACTTAACAGAATCTTCTTGCCCTTTTTGTCAGCAACTCACTGTCTTACAATCACATTATTGTGGTAAGCTCTACTGTAGCAAGATCTATGCCAGTAAAATTAGAATTGCTAGTACAGGTCCAATGTCAGATTATTAATATTCTAACTCAGGCTTTTCGATAGCCACAATCTTTCCTGTGGGTAAGATTTACACAATCTGTTACATTGGACAACACCAAGCAATAAGGGAAAGTGTGAGGAAACAAATAGATCAGAAAAGAATTAACGCTTTTATTGAATAACATAAATAAACCTATACTTCATATCTGCTAATCATTTAAATTGAACATATTTAAAGCAATGCAATCCCACAACTTATTTCTCTATTTTCAGACAACCATCAGTTTATTTCAGTTCTTCTTAGCAGTTGGTACTTAACTTCAATATAGGCAATTATTCACAACCAGCACACAAAATATTAGTAGTTTGGTATATTTTATGTGCTGCTAAGAGTTCTGACCCCTCTTTCATTATGTAAAATGTTAAATCAAGATGAGGAACAAAGGACTGTATACCTTTTTGCCATGAGCTGCTCCCATGTTGATGGTTTTGCTCACTCCTCTTTAGGTTCTGCTGCAGTTTCCCCTGAACAATATCCTTTTCTGTCTGGGCTCCCCGTGCTGTTCTCTTTCTGCAAGAGGAGCTGCTTGAACAATGTGCGAGGAGGCACAGACTGCAGCAGGCAGGCAGGAGATGTGAAAACACGCAGCTCTGGCACCTTGACAACTCTTCCACAGAACCAAGGCTTTACTAATTCAGCAGAATGGCAAAGACCTGGGACGGAGAAGCCAAAAAACAAGTATGTAAGAGTCTCACCAATTTACAAAATAAATTAACAAAGCAAAACACTGCAAATACAACACTGATTGACACAAGTATTTCTCTCTTCAGTCCACAGCAAGCTGTAGTATGTGCCCTGTGAAGCTTTAGTACTGAATAAAGATTACATTAATTGCTCATGACACCATGTGATGATGCACAGAGCACATGGATGGCTTTACATAGAATGTGACAGACCTACAATGCCTCGTTATTACACAAAGAAGACGTTCCTGCTGGATGGGCCTGGGTCTTCTGACATTTACATTTGGAGCTTTTCCAAGCAGTAATGCCATCCATTTTAGTATTTTGCACTGATTCGCGTACCCTGCTAAATTCTGTTGAACATCCGCTTGTGCTGTGTAATAGCCAGACAGTTTTTGAACTCTAGCTCAAAATCCTTTTAATCTCCAGTTGACCATCAGTTGAGTTACAATACAGTCACATGAATGAACTGCAATGTTGCCATTTCATTGCTTAAAACAGGGCTTTTGTTAAATGGGTTTGAGTTTGTGAATTACAAAAATGAAGGTGTACTAATTGATGGATGCAAAATTACATTTATATAGACACTCTTACACATCTTAACTATTGGTATGGAGACTCAAATGAAGTAGAAAACCTTGCAACAAACGTTAGTTTTCTTTTCTCAAAACCAAGGGCTTAGATTTTACTTCAGATCTCATTAACCAGCAATTTATTTTTCTGTATGTCCAACGGGATTAAGTCAACTCTCTTTTGCATTAATGTTCATATCATTGCTTACTTTGGACATAATCTGTTCAAAACTAGCTACAATTAGAATTTATTACCAGCAACTTCTTTTATTAATTGGACATCTTTTCACGGACAAAGTAATGTAATTTTTGGTGATTACGTCCTTGCAAAACCAATTTTTATAAAGTAGATGTATGACTTACGCTAAGTTTTGCTCTCAATCTGATATTCTGAACAAAGGTAAGCCAGAAGGGATGAATGATGTAAGCTTTTTTCAAACATCATGCTCCCCTCCACCCCAAATATTCTGACCCTGAGACTCATTATCAGTGGGCAAGTCAAAGTTTCATTTTATTTATTTGTTACAACCTGACAATTATTTGGATTTTGTATGAAAATTCAGCATGTCTTTTAAAATTGCACTGATCCAGTTAGAGCGTTACAATGTGTGTGGTCTGTAAGTCAATGTCATTTTCAACTCTGACGTTCAAGCATCGATCTGGGAAAATGGATTGTCTGCCCACTGTAGAACCCATCAATGAGATGACACTCACACGGTTTCTACAATGGATGGGCAACATTCCCCAAGTGGTAGAGATTAAACTTAACCTCTTAGAGTTACAGGTGTTGTGATTTGTATTGCAAGGTGGCACAGTGATTAGCACTGCCGCCTCACAGCACCAGGGACCCAGGTGCAAGTCCATCCCCGGCGACTGTGTGTGGATTTTTCACATTCTCCCAGTGTCTGCCTGGGTTTCCTCCGAATGTTCCAGTTTCCTCCCACAGTCCAAAGATATGCAGGTAATGTGTACTGAGCATGCTAAATTGCCATTGTGGCCAGGGATGAGTAGGCTAGGTGAATTTTCCATGTCAAATGCAGGGTTACAGAGATGGGGTGGGGGTCTGGGTGGGATGCTCATTGGAGGGTTGGCGTGGACTTGATGGGCCAAATGGCTGTTTCCGCACTGTGGTAATTCTAGGATTCTAAGGGAATCTGAGCTGAGAGTCTTAGATAAACAGAACTGGAGGAAGGTGTTGGGACACCGTCCTTCAAAGGAGACTAGTCCCAACTTGTTCAGTCTATCCTTAAAACTGAAATTTTTCATTCCTGAAACCATTCTTGTAAATTGTGGCTCTACATACAGGACAGTGTAACTTGTCAAATGATCTCAGACAAAATGAAAACATTTAAAGACCATAATTACTTCTAAAGAAAAAGATTATTTAGCAATCTTTCCTGCAGAAATAGCAAGATACTTGAGAATATTTTCTTGAACATTTATCATGTGGAGACCCCAAACTGTAAACTGAAATGCTGCATTTTACTTTGATTTAGTCAGACAACCAAAATATTCCCTTTGGGTATTAACCTCAGAGAATGAAAATCCAGCTCTGCTTCCTTCCATTTGTCCATAGCTAATATTTTAGAACTCTATGAGCATAAGTGGTAACAGAAAAGCCTTTGATTGTGATGTTTGACCAGAAACTTGCAGTGTATGGTGAATGTAGTGTTCTAAACAAAGCCAATCATATAATCAATTGCCTGAGAGTCTTGTGGTGCAGTGGTAGTGTCCCTGCGTCTGGGTCAAAAGGCAAATGTCCCACCTGCTCTGGAGGCATGTCACACCGCGTCTCAGTAGTTTGCTTTGAATAGCTATAATCAATTACCTTTGTAAGGCACAAATTAAAACAGCTCGTTTGAACTCTGTATAATTAATTTGCAAAACCATGGGACAGGGAGAAACTTGGAGTAACAACAATCCCTAAAATGTTTAGTTTGTAATTCCTATTGACCATGCTCTGTGTGGCATTGGTAAATCTCTCCGAGCAGGTCATCCATCCATTTGCATCTGTGTTTCAGGCAGTTTAGGAAAAGGCAGGAGACTGGCTCCAAGTTAAAATGTTCATGCAGACATGATGGGCTGAAAATCCTCCTTCTGTACTGGAACAATTCTGTGATTTTGTGACAGTCAGTGGAACGAAGGGGGAGACCACTTCCCAGACTGATAATAGCTCAAACTATTTTTCTAAACAAGCTATTCAGAAGATGTTATTACACATCTGGAGCAGCAAAGGGGAATGGGCCAATTGAGACCAATAAGTAGCTAATGCACGATCACCTGAGGGCTTAACCAGCCAGTGCTAGGACTAACCCAGGCTGGAGGCAAGCCTTTTGCTAAGCTTTGTGCATGACAGCTAAAACTGTGTGGCTGGCTTGTCAGCCAATGAGAGGAGGTCCTTCAATCAAAGGAACTGAGGCCCTGACAAAAAGCTACCCCTTGCCTTTGCTGCCAACTCCTCTACCCATGACCTCCACTCCATGAAACCCCTCCTGACATTACCAATCTCTGGTCAAGGTTACTTCACAATCCTGGGGCTCAGGTGAAGGTTTCTCCTGAAACAGCCATGGTCTTCCCTGCAGCGCTGCTGGGCACAAGAGCCACTGTCTCCTGAGTGACTGGCATCTCTTGGTAGGTGAGATTTCTGCCCTGGGGTCCTGATTTCAGGTGAAGGCTTGCTGGTGGCCTCACTGCTGCCTGTTTGGTTTATGGTTTGGTAGACCTCCCTGGGAAAGGTCGTTGCTGGCTCTACAAACAGCAGGCAAGATCTGGTTGATGGAAACCCTGCAGGTAACGCTTTATGTGGAAACTAAAATGACGAATATTAAACAATTTTTGTATAATGCAAGTGACCATATTAATGAATGTATTCCCTGTTCTCTTCAGGACATCAGCACATTAATTTGCATATGCATGGTTGTCAGGTAAAAATGGCTGAAACAAAATTGACATGCTCTTTAAATTTGCAACCTTTAAAAAACTGGTTTAAGTGCTATCAATCTCATCAAAACACAGCATTCCTGTTCTTTAACCTGCAGGGGAGGTTTCCAGTTTTTCCACCATGTAGTCCTTGGTAATGAAAGTGTGGGAGTTAAGCGCTGGTGATTCATTTCTGATGTGACCAAATGAAAGTAACTGCATAGTATATTTGCTGATAAAATATTGTAATATACTACACAAGGGCAAATGCAAAACTGGTGAAAGCAGAGTAAAAAAGTAGGCATTCATTGAGAAGCAACTGCAAAATATATTCCCAATTTCCAAGGTTCATTTTAAAAGACAGCGATTCCTTTGATGAGTTGAGATTCAACTTTGTCAAAAAGCAGAAACAATGTATTGAAACAAACAGTTTGGAGGAATCTTTTATCAATTCTGTTCTCCTTGTGTCTTGGGGACAGTGAGCACCCTTGAGCACCATTGTGTTGATTCTATCACTGTGATATAAGCAAGATGAGTTTAGCATTTTCTTGCAGAGTATTGTAATGCTTCTTCTACAAGATTTTAAATAGCTTTGGAAATTCTTGTTGAAATTCCCTTTCTCCTTCATTCTAAAATACAGTATTCACTATTTCTAGGAGACTTAGTTGAATACATTCAGTTCTGGTTAAAAATGAGACAGTCTGATTTCTCGGTACGTATAATACTTCACTGGCATTTCATGAGCTGTGGCCAAGTGTCAAGGTAACTTGCCCAGACTTTTGAAGTGCTGTGCTTTCTGGACCCTGGACCTTCATGTTTATTGATCTGACTCTCACAGACTTCAACCACAGGCAGCTGATGTCAGTATTGCGACAGCTGCTTCTATGTTGAGTTTAAATTCTGTTTCAAAGCCTTGTACTTTCACACTGATGGGCCAGAATCTGTTTTATTCTGTCTGAGTGTCTGTAGAACCACTGTCTTCACTTTTTGTTCTGGAGCTTTAACTTTAGGAACTTCTTTCCTTGTTGCGTGATTTCCACTTCTCTGGAAATTTTCCATTTTGCAGGACATTTCTTTATTTGTGAGGTAATGAAGGTGTCGTTAACTTGCAATATTTTCTGAAGAGCCCTGATTGGCCACACTTATAGCAGTTTTCAGTTCTTGCTGCTGGACATTCATTATGTTGTGATTCTGTTTTGAGCTACAACCTAATCTAGTTGATGATTTTGATTCCAATTCTCCCAGCACTTTGCAAGGCTTTTGGGAAGGTGATGATGGCATCTTGGGACCCACCCATTTGACCATGTCAAAAGAACTTCCCCTCCATCATAATGTCAGAAGTGGGATGAAAGTCAACTTTTTACAGCATTTCAACTGGAAGATCTGGTTGTATTATTGTGCAAGGTATTGATTGTGAAGGAGTTAATGTTCTCGTGACATTGAACTCCATCCTTTCTGAGACTGTCACACACGGTCTGGCGTGTGAGACAGTAAGTGTTACAGTGGCCTATGGAGGGTATAGCTCCCAAGAATCCTAATAATTAGTCTTCTGTAAAGACTCTATGGTGGCCCATCCTCTTCCACGAATCATTAGACCGGTTCTGGACAAAGTATAGATCAAAAAAAGGATTGCTAACAACAAACTACCCCTCAGTCAATCCTTACTTGGAACCTTATTCTGACAGAGGTGACAAATACCATGAGGTGCTGATAGTGTCAATCAGTGTAATGCCACAGCTATTTCAATAGTGGCACTTTCTATCCATTGTTTACTTTAATTTATCATAATTTCTACTCACAAATGATGTCATTTTCTTGTCAAGCCAGGTACATTACAAATTCAATGACAGGAAATCATGTCTAATTGATGATCATTCAAACTATTCATTTTGAAATCACTATACTTAACTGACCAGTGAGTTCCAAGGAGGTTTACAAATAAAAGATTACAGCTTGAAGGCTACGTATTTAAAACTCTAATTTCCAAAGACAGCTGGATATCAACAATTAAGTCACCATTTTTCATTGACAGTGTAAACTTACTGCTAAACCTAGCCATTTGTATTGAGGTGGGAAGGAAGAGCCTAATATTACTATGATTAAAATTAAAGTACATGATCATCTTGAAATAAATGATATGATTATACTCGATCTTTTTTTCCCACGTTGTCACATTCACAGGCTGTATAAGCATAACACTCATTGCTACAAAGAGCAAGGAGATAAAGGACAGACAAGATGTTTGAATTACTAAGGAAACTAGCAGACCCAAGGCTGAAGGCTGAGAATAACAGTGGTCGGCATGAAGTCGAGGATTATAATTGTGTGCTGCAAACTCAGTATTTTTGACAAGTGCTTTGGGTAATCAAGAAGAGTTTATCCCTTATTTATGATCAAATAATATATTTGGGGCTTGTTTGAACCACACAGACTTGGGAGTGGTTACTTTTCACTATCCTATCTACCCGCAAGTCCACTTTCAAGGAATTATGAACCTGCACTCCAGGTTCTCTTTGTTCAGCAACACTTCCCAGGACCTTATCATTAAGGTGTATAAGTCTTGCCCTGATTTGCCTTTCCAAAATGCAGCACCTCACCATTTATCTATATTAAACTCCTATTGCCACTCATTAGAACAATTTTGTCTGTTTTAACGTACAGGATAAATCACCATGACAATGATTTCATTATATCCTGGATACTGACATCACCCACAAACTAACCAGCTAACTCCCCTGCAATAGAGTAGTAGATATCAGATGCTATTTTGCAATGACGTAACATATCCTTCCTTCTGTTACAAATGAACAGGGTCACTTTTAAATTGAACTATCTGGCATTGAATAATGAGGCTGGTTGACCAAATACTCCAATAAATACAGCTGATGCCAGGGCTCTTGTGGTGTAGAGGTTATGTCCCTACTTGTGAGCCAGAAGGTTCAGGTTCAAGTCCCACTTACTCCAATGGTGGGATATTCCACATCTGAAGAGGTAGATTACAAAGAAAGCTGTCGCTAATGCAATTCTGCCAATGTTAGGTATTTGAAGCATTCCCTGTTTCAGGTGATTGGCTGATTTCACAACACAAATCAGAGTCAGCACATCTCAATTGCAAATTTAGGTTCAGATTGGTTTGAGGCTTGCCATGCTGCCATATCAGGATGTATGCCTGTGAATGCAATCTTCCTGACTAACATTAACTTTCTGCTGGTCAGGTTCCCTCCGAATCTGGTAAACTTTAGTCTGATCTGCTGCATCGTGATGCTATTTAGAGCTTCACAATATGCCAGTGTGACATTGATGAGACTACTGTTCAAAGCTACTAGCACTTCAAGTGCAGAGATCAAGCAACACTCAAAATAGAACTTACTGGATAGAGCTACAATGGTAGCCAGAAACTATAAAGATTTGAAGCTTCCTTTCCTATAACGCTTTACGAAGTCAGCTGATATCAGCTGCTGTTGGGCCAGGGATCCAATATTGGGCTCAGCAGGGAGGGGCTAGGCAGGCAGAATGATATTTTCTGGGTTTACTAACTATTTGGTACGCACACGTACGATTGTTGGGTGAGAGAAGGTGTAGCTGTTGTGTCGTCTATCGTTCAACAGTCTGCTGGATACTGTGACCCAATAGAAATATCAAAAGATAGAAGCGAGCATGCTGTGCGAAACTGGGAGAAAAATAAAAATAATAAGAATGACATCTATCTGTTGGGGAGAATTGAAGGTACATCAACAGAAACAGAACGCTCAGAATTAGGAGTTAACCCTTTGTAGTGTTCATGGAGACTGTCATTTGTCTTCGTACTCATGGCATCTTCCAGTGTGCTGTGTGGCACAGTGCTAAATAGGATAGATTCAGAACAGATCTAGCAACTCAAAACTGTGCAACACTGTTGACCTTTCACAGCGGAATTTTGTTCTACTGTTCTGTAACTCCCTGGTGTGGCATATTTCTTTATCATGACCAACTAGCTACGTCACCTGATACAAGAATGTAAAAGAAGATGCCAAGAGCAGGACCAGACTAATGCAAAAACAAAACGCTAACTTCCTGATGCTACAACACAGGATACATGCATGCTGAACAGCAAAAGCTGCAAGTTCTAGACAAAACTAAGTAATTCCTTAACCAATGGGTCAGATCAAGCTCTGTTGTCGAGCTGTGAATGGTGGTGAATTAAACAATTAATAGGAGAAGGAGATTCCCTAAACACTTTCAACAATGATGGCAAACCCTATATTGTGTAAGACAAGGATAAAGCATTTGGAACTATCTTCAGCCAGAAATGCTGAGCAGATGACAAACGAGTCTTCCTCCTCCTCAGGTTCCCACTATTAACAATGTAATTGGTCCAAACTATATGGTAAAGCAATAACTGAACACATTGAAAAAGGCTAAAGGCCCTGGCAATGTCCTGGGTGAGGTTCTGAAGAGTTGTGCTCCAGAAGTGGTTGTATTTCTAGCCAAGCTGTTCGGGTACATCTATAATAATGCTAATTTTCCTACAAAGTAGAAAAATAATTGCTTGGGTGTTTAAGCAAGACAAATCCAATGTAACAATTACTGTCCCATCTGGCTACTCTCAATCATCAGCAAAGTGATCAAAGGTGTTATCAACAGTGCTACTATCTGACACTTGCTCACCAATAACAAATTCACTGGTTCTCACGTTGGGTTCTGCCAAGAATACTTAACTCCAGACCTCATTACAATCCTGGTTCATTCATGGACAAAAAACCCGAACAGGGTAAAAGAAAACTTTCTTTGACTTAAGGCGCATTTGACTGAGAGGAGCCCTAATAATGTTTCAATCTATGGGAATCCAGGAGGAAAGTCTCCACTGGCTGAAGTCATACAGGATAGCTTTTACTTGTTTCAGTCCAGTCGTCTCAGTCCGGGACATCACTGCAGGAGTTATTCAGGGCAATGTACTAGGCTCGACTATCTTTAGCTCTTGCAGTGAAGGAATCACCTGCACAACGTTAGAAATGGAGATGCTCAACAAAAATGGAATGGTGCTCTGTTCGCAATTCCTCAGCAGATGAATCGGTCTGTGCTAACATGCAGCAGCTTTAGGTAAAATCTAGGGTTGGGCTGATAACAGTTATGTAACATTTACACCAGTCAAATGCTGGACAATGGTCTTCTTCAACAAGGGAGTGTAACCACCTCCCCTTAACATTTAATGCTGCATAACCATTGCAGAATTAGGGTTCCCTACTGGAAAATGTAACTGGATAAAGTGTGAGTACTGTGTCTACAACTGCATGTCAGTGGCTGGATAATGTTGTGAGTAACTCACCCAATGACTCCTCAAATCTTGCTACAATTCCCAAGACAGGAGTGTTGTGGAGTTCTCTCCACTTCCCTGGATGAACGCAGCTTCAACAACACTGAAGAAACTCAAAAGCATCTGATTAACAGCCTGCTGATCAGGAACCCATCCACCAACTTACAAAGTCACTTTCTCTGCCTTCACACACTGTAGCTGCAATGTATATCATTTCCCAAATGCGTTCTCAGCATTTTCCAAACCTGTGATCCCTACAAGGAGAGCAAGTCACTTGGGAAAACTACCACTTGCCAGCTTCTCCTCCACTCCCAGGCTATCCTGACCTAGAACTACATGGGCATGACTTCATCAATATTCAGTGACATGTTGGAGCTCCTTGTGAACGGCAGTGATTGAAGAATGCAGCTTACCTCCATTTTTTCTTGGGTAATTAGGGATGAACAAAAAATGTGTCATCTTGGCAGTGAAACCCACATCCCCAAACCAATTAAAACAAATGATGATAGAGGTTCTGTCAGTGCACAGAACGATAGGACCCCTACAGTTTGGAAGCAGGCCATTCAACCCACTGAGTTCACATTCACCTTCTGAAGAACAACCCACCCAGACCTACCCCCTGAAGCCCTGCATTCCAAATGGCTAACCCACCTAGCCTACACACCATAGGCAATTTAGAATGGCCAATCCACCTAACCTGCACATCTTGGGACTGTGGGAGGAAACCGGAGCACCGGGAAGAAACCCACACAGACACGGGAAGAATGTGCAAACACCACACGGACAGTCGTCTGAAGCTGGAATTGAACCCATGTCCCTGGTGTTGTAAGGCAGCAGTGTTAACAACTGAGCCACCGTGCCACCCTGTACCATGGATAGTTTAGTTTAAAAATATTTCCTCAGAAAGGCATCCATCCATGTAAAGGTAGAAATCATGTGTTGCAGATAAATCTGGGTCTTTTTAGTTATTTTCTCTGATCCACATGTTAGGTCTAATCTCTATGAGCAACTTTGTATCGATGCTGGATTGTTTTTGTCTAGCTTGGGAACAGTTTAGCCAGTGAGGTCCTCCTACGGTTTTGTATATTTTTAAAACTCTAAATAACAGAAGTCAAACAATATTCTGTCCACTGTAAGCTCCCTCTCTGAAAAGCCAATGAAAGGGTGCTTTGATTTGTTTTTGTCTGGTGAATGATGTCGCAGCTGCCTCTAGCAACAAGGCCTCATGACCACAAGATTGACAGACTGATGACCAGCCCATCATATCAGATGCGAGTCTTACACCCACAGACTACAAATTCCAGTGGCAGTCTGGATTGTATTTAAAACCTGAAAGCACCTTTTCAAGGGAGGCCTCACTGACTGAAGTAAAATACTGGTGGAGGTTGTCAAAGAAGATGCAAATATTTCATGATGTCTTGACAGGAAAGTAGCTTCCAGCATATTAGATACCTCCCTAGAGATGCTGTTTCCAGCCAGGAGCGTCAGGAATGAAGGTCTATTTCCCAAATGTAAAGAAATCCAACTCTCTTGAACAAAGCATAACTGAGGGGGGCTGCACGAAAGTGAGCACAGAACTTGGTTGTTAGAAAAGATTCAATGACTTTCCTGGGTCAGGGAAAGCTAATACACTTTCTCCCATTTCTTACTGTTCATCTATTCACGGTGCATCTCCTTCCATTAGGCAATTAAAAAAAAGAACAGGAGTAGGCCATTCAGCCCCCTCAAGCCTGCTCCACCATTCAACTGGACCATGGTTGATCAAACATTTCCCATGCCCACTCTCCTGCACTTTCCCAACAACCTTGATTTCCCGACTGATCAAGAATCTATCCATCCCTGGGAGCTTTAAATATACACATGGTCACTGCACACAAAACTCGTCGTAGCAAGGAGTTCCAAAGGCTCACAACCCTATGAGAGAAGAAATTCTTCCTTAAGTCTTAAATTGGTTCCCCTTTATTCTAAGGTTTTCCCTCTGGTCCTGGACTCTCCCATGAGTGGAAAGATCTCAGCATTTACCCTGTTAAGCCCTTAAGACCACCGCTCATTCTTTTAAACTCCAGAAAGCACAGTCTCAACCTGTTTAACTTTTGCTCATAAGACAATCCCTCCATAGAACATAGAACATTACAGTGCAGTACAGGCCCTTCGGCCCTCGATGTTGCACCGACCTGTGAAACCAATCTGAAGCCCATCGAATCGACACTATTCCATTATCATCCATATGTTTATCCAACAACCATTTAAATGCCCTTAAAGTTGGAGAGTCTACAACTGCTGCAGGCAAGGCATTTCATGCCCTTACTACTCTCTGAGTAAAGAATCTACCTCTGACATCTGTCCTATATCTATCACCCCTCAATTTAAAGCTATGTCCCCTCGTGCTAGCCATCACCATCCGACGAAAAAGGCTCTCACAGTCCACCCTATCCAATCCTCTGATCATCTTGTATGTCTCTATTAAGTCACCTCTTAACCTTCTTCTCTCAAATGAAAACAGCCTCAAGTCCCTCAGCCTTTCCTCATAAGACCTTCCCTCCATACCAGGCAATATCCTGGTAAATCTCCTCTGCACCCTTTCCAATGCTTCCACATCCTTCTTATAATGCGGCGACCAGAACTGTACGCAATACTCCATGTGCGGCCGCACCAGAGTTTTGTACAGCTGCAACATGACCTCACGGATCCGAAACTCAATCCCTTTACCAATAAAACCTAACACACCGTACGCCTTCTTAACAACCCTATCAACCTGGGTGGCAACTTTCAGGGATTACCAGGAACCAGGAACCATCCTAGTGAACTTCTGTGAACCACCTCCAACTACCCGCAGCGTAATGTTCTACACCCAACCACTTGAGTTGTTTCTTCAATGACCTCCCCACCGTCACAAGGTCAAACTTGGGGTGTTCGCTTATCCTTCCTTAAATAAGGGACCAAAACTGCTCACAATACTTGAGATGTGGTCTCACCAGCACCTTGTAAATAAGATCTCTCTACTCTTATCCACCAATCCCATTGAAATAAGGGTTAACATTCCTTTAGCCTTCCTGATTACGTGCTGTACCTATGTGCAAGCTTTCTGTGTTTTGTGCACAACTACCCACAAGTCCCTTTGTGCTACAGCCTTCTGCAGTTTCTCCCCAATATAAATAATATTCTGTTCTTGTATTCTCACTTCCAAAATAAACAATTCCACATTATACTCCATTTGACAACTTGTTGCCCACTTACTTAACCTATCAATGTCTCTCTGCAAATTGTTCGTATCCCCTTCACATCCTACCTTTCCAACTATTTTAGTGTCATCTGCAAATTTGGCTACAGTACATTCACTTCCTTCCTCCAAATCATGAATCTATTTTGTAAACAGTTCCAGTCCCAAATCTGATCCCTGTGGAACCCACCGGTTACAGATTGCTAACCTGAGAAAGAACCCCTTATCTCCCATTTCCACACCCGCCACCACTGTTTCCTGCCCATAAGCCAATTCTCTATCAATGTCAATACACTACCTCCAAGACGGTGTACTCTCATTACGTGACTTAAATCTTTTGAGGGATGCATTGTTGAATGCCTTCTGGAAGTCCAAATATATCACATCTACTGGTTCCCCTCTATACACCCTGGTTGAGGCTTCCTCAAAAAAGTCTAATAAATTACCCTACACAATTTCCCTTTCATGAAGCCATACTGACTCTGTTGGTTAGACTATAATTTTCCAAATGTTCTACCACTACTTCCTTAATAATTGATTCAAATATTTTACCAACAACAGATGTCAGGCTATTCGGCTTATACTTATTTGCTTTTTACCTCCCTCCCTTTTAGAATAGAGGTGTCATATTAGCAGTTTTCTAATCCTCTGGTATTTCTGCAGAATCCAAAAGGATTTTTGAAAAATTACAACTAATGTACCTACTATCTCTATAGGTACCTCATTTAGAATCCTAGAATGCAAACCATCAAGGCCACGGACATATCTGCCTTTAGCCCTACTATTTTGTTTAATACTACTTCTCAAGTGATGCTGATGGCACTCAAAACCCCTCTTGTGTTCTTTTGTATTAATGGGATGTTTGAAGTGTCTTCCACCGTAAAGAGTGACGTAAAACATCTATTTAATGCCTCTGGCTTTTACTTGTTCCCCAAAATCATCTCCCCAGATTAATTTTCTGAGGGGCCTGTATTTACTTTACCTCTCTATAGATTTAAGGAAGATCTTATTGACAGTTTTTATGTTCCTTACTAGTTTCCCCTTGTAGATTAATGTCTTTTACTTTATTTTCTTTTTTTCCTCCTTTGCTGGATTCTGAATTTATCCCAGTCTTCAGGCCGATCACTGACTTTGGCCTCCTTATATGCTTTCTCTTGCAACTTAATAGTCCCAGAGAGTCATATAGCCCAGATACAGATCTTTATGTCTAACTTGTCCATGCTGACCAAGTTTCCCAAAACAAACTAATCCTACTTGCCTGCATTCAGCCCATGTTCCTCTAAAACTTTCTTATTCGTGTATCTGTCCAAATGTCCTTAAAAGTAGTAACTGCACCTGCATCCACCACTTCCTCTGGCAGTTCAACCCACATGCAGTGTCTCTTGTAGATGGTACACACTGCTGTTATTATGCACCAGTGATTAAGAAAGTGATTGCTGAAGAAGGTGGATGGTGTACTAATCTGTGTCCTGGATGGTGTCAAGCTCATTCGGTGTTGTTGAAGAAGCACTTATCCAGGCAAGTGGGAGATTCAATGATAGTAATGCCATCAAACGTCATGGATGATTATTAGATTCTCTCTTGATGGAGATGGTCATTGCTTTTGACACTTGCGTGATATAAATATTACTTACCACCGAAAACCTAGATGTTGTCCAGGTCTTGCTCCATATGGACACATACTGCTTCAGTACCTGGGTTGTTGAATATTGCACAGTAATCATTGCACACCCCTAACTTCTGACCTTGTGATGGAGGGAATGACATAATGAAACATGGAAAAGAGGAAGAGTAGGCCGTTTGGCCCTTTGAGCCTGCTCGGCCATTCAATATGATCATGGCAGGTCATCCAATTCAGTTTCCTGTCCCTGCTTGCTCCCCATACCCTTTGATCCCTTTACCCCTAAGGACTATATCTAGCTCCTTCTTGAAAACATTCAAATTTTTGGCATCAAAGTTTTGCTTTATGTGCAGAGAATTCCATAGTTCACCACTCTCTGAGTGAAGAAATCTCTCTTCATGTCATTCCAAAATGGCTTACGGCATTTCTTTAGATTGTAATCCCTGGTTCAGGACTCCCTGGTCATTGAGAACATCCTTTCTGCATTTACCCTGACTAGTCCCTTTGGATTTTAAAGGTTTTTGTCAGATCATTCTGCATTCTTCTAAACTAAACTTCAGTGAAAATAGTCCTAATCTCTCTTCCTACATCAATCCTGCTTTCCCAGGAATCAGTCAGGTAAACCTTCATTGCATTCCTTCCATAGCTAGAATATCCTTTCCCAGGTAAGGGGACCAAACCTGCACATAATATTCCAGGTGTGGTCTCATCAAGGCCCTGCTCCTGGACTCAAATCCTTTTACTACAAAGACCAATATACTATTTGCCATCTTCACTGCCTGCTGCACCTGCATGCTTACTTTCAGTGACTGTGTGCAAGGGCACTCAGGTCTCGTGGCATCTCCCTTTTCCCAAGCCCACATACCATGGGAGGTGGAGGGGTGCAGTAGGGAGCAAATGGGTGGAATTCAAGACACCCAGGTTTTGTCGCCTTGTGTACAACACAACCCACATTAATATCTAGCTGGCGATCTTACCAAACTTGCCAAATAAACTGGCCTTCATGATAACTCAACATGGAAACTGGAGTGAGTTCTTCAAGTGGCCAATTTGCTGCAAGCCTTAAATGACCTTCGTATTGCATCATGAGCATCAACATCAGGGTACATTCCACGATACTGGCCACACACACCCTATGTCCATCGACATTTGCATCTGGCATCTGCCAGACCTATGACTCCCCTTATGGCACGTCACCCAATCCCTTTACAAGATGCCTCTGTATTTCAGTGCTGTACCTCGGCACGCACTGGAACTGTCATTGTAATACTGCAGCAAGGACATGTTGCAGTCAGGGAGACACACCCAACTCACAGACTGGACCAGGCTGTATCTTCAAGCTCTTTGTTTGCTGACAGATTTCTCACTCACGCTGACCCATCATCGCCTGCCTTGCACTGCCTCTTTTCTCCTTAACTTCCTTAGTTAGCCACGGTTAGTTTATCCTTTCTTAGAATCTTTCCTCCTTACTGGGATGCATTTTTGCTGAGAGTTAATGATTACCTCCTTACATGCCTCCTACTACTTACTTACTGGCATTTCTGTGAATCTATCTGTCCAGTACACTTCAGCCTACGCTATGTTCATTTCATGGCAAATCCCCTCCATTAAGTTAAACACAGATGTTTCTGACCCAAGTTTCACTACTTCCTTGCGGATCTTTTATTCAAGTGTCATTTATTAAACCCCTGCCTCATTACCCATTACCAGATCCAAGATAGCCTGCTGTGTGGTTGGCTCCATGAAATATTTTTCTAGGAAACTGTCCCTAATGCAATCTATGAATTTGTTGTTATAGTTACATTTTCCAATTTGATTAACCCAATCAACAATGTCTCCCTCAACATGAGCAAAATGAAGGAGTTGATCATCCACTTCAGGAAGCAGAGTGGAGGACACGCCCTTGTCTGTATCAATGGTGCTGAGATGGAGGTGGTGAGAGCTTCACATTCCTAGGAGTAAATATTGCCAACAGTCTGTCCTGGTCCATCCACGCCAATGCTACAGTCAAGAAAACACACCAATGCCTCAACTTCCTCCGAAGGCTATGGAAATTCAGCATGTCCACAATGACTCTTATCAAATTTTACAGATGCACGACAGAAAGCATCCTACCCGGATGCATCTCAACTTGGTATGGAAACTGCTCTGACCAAGACTGTATGGAATTACAAAGAGTTGCAAACACAGCCCAGTCCATGACACAAACCAGCCTTCCTTCCATTGACTCCGTCTAAACTTCCTGCTGTCTCGGGAAAGCAGCCAACATAATCAAAGACACTTCCCAGTCTGGTAATACTCTCTTCTACCCTTTGCGATTGGGCAGAAGAAAGAAAAGTTTGAAAACATGTGCCAACAGATCCAAGAACACTTTCTTCCCCCTGTTATCAGACTTATGAGCAGACCTCTCATATATTAGAGTTGATCTTTCTCTGCACCTTCTCTGTAGCTGTAACACCATATTCAACGTTCTGTTCTGCTACCCTGATGCATTTATGTAAGGTATGATTTGTTTGGATAGCACGCAAGACAATACATTTCAACGTATCTCAGTTCATGTGTCAATAATAAATTAAATCAAACCAACAAATAATTATGGTCACCCATAATTATTGCTCTATTCTTTTCACATGCTCCTATTATTCGTTGATTTATAGCATTTCCCACAGATTGGCTACTGTTTGGGGGGGTCTGTACACTATTTCTATCAACATCTTCTTTCCTGCTGCGTTTTTTTTACTACCACCCAGATGGTCTCTACATCATCTGAGTCTAGATCATCTCTCACAACTGTCCTCACGTCATGTCTTATTAACAGTGTTATCTCACCATCTCTTCCTTCTGCCTCTCTGAAAGGTCAAAATCCATGAATGTTAAATTCCCAATTTGATCTCTTTGTAAACATGTTTCTGTAATGGCTACAGGATTATATTCATTTACCTTGATTTGCATGTCATTTTATCTGCCTTATTCTGAATGCTTCGTGTGTTAAGATGCAAAGTCTTTCAGTTTATTCTATTATCAAATTACCCTGCACGTTTTATGGTTCCTCGGTACAATATGACATTCACACTTTCTGCCTCTTCCTTTTATTTTCTGGCAACAATTAGCCCTATCACTAACCTGTAATCCTACCTTCTCCTTTAGCTTTGATTTTCTAATTTTCCATGCAACTGAACCCACCATCCTTCCACTTTCGCTAAACATACTAGTCCACATCCGTGCATCTTTTTAAACCATGTTGTACCACATTCAATACTTATTGCTGTCATACTCACATACCTCCAGATTCCTACCTTCAGTAATTGCCTCTTCTTGTTAATGATGGAGGATACTGTTGGAGGTGCTGTCCTTCAGAGAAGATGCTATACAAGGCTCCTCTCTCTCTTTGTAGGTGGATGTAGAAGATCCCATGGCAGTGGGAAAAGAGGAGGAAATAGGAAAGGTATGTAAGATCATGGAGTCAGAATAGAAAGGCATCATTCTTCCCATTAACTACATGCTGACTTCCTGCAGAGCTATCCAGTTAGTCCTATGCACCTGCTCTATCTCCATATCCTTCCAAATTTGCTTCATTCAAGTACCCAGCCAAGAAAAGGAGGAAAGCCATAGATGGCATCCTGGCCAAAACTATCCCTAAATGCCCATTATATAAAAGAAATTAATTGGTTCAATATCAAAATTTCTGTTTGAGAATGATGGCTGAGCACATATTGGCTGCCGTATTTCCTGCACTGAAAGAGTTCATAGAGTCAACAAAGGCCTTCATAAGTTGAGAAATGCTTTGATAAATCCACTGGTCACAAAACAGTATATAAAAGCAAGCTTTTTTGTTTATAAGCAAGTAAAATTCCAAAATTTACCAATGATACCAAATTTGAAGATATGGCAAACATTGAGGATGCAATCAACTAACTGCAACAGGATGTAGGTAAACTAGCCAAAACGGACTGACAAAAAGCAGGTGGAACTTATTGTAAGAGTGAGGTAGAGCATTTTGGTAGAAGGGATAGATAAAAGCAATTATAATTAATAACACAGGTGTAATGAATGCTCAGGGCAGAGGCTCACGTGTGTGTGAGCTGTGAAGGTGTCAGGACAGACTGAGATAGTTCACAAAGCACAGGGGATAATGGGCTTTACAAACAGAGGTATTGAGTGCAAAAGCAGCGAAGTTATATTGAAGGTTCTCTGGTTAGGTCTCAACTGGTGTATTATATCCAGTTTGGTTTACTGCACAGTAGAAAGGAAGGAAAAGACTTTGACAGGGACAAGGAGATAATAAGAACTATCGATGCTGGAGTCAGAGATAACACAGTGTGGAGCTGGAGGAACACAGCAGGCCCGGAGGCATCAGAGGAGCAGCAAAGCTGACATTTCGGTTTGGGACAATGTGGTCAGCTTTCCTGCTCCTCTGATGCTGCCTGGCCTGCTGTGTTCCTCCAGCTCCACACTGTGTTATCTTTGATAGGGACAAGACAGGAGTAACCACAAAATTCCCAGGGATGAGAGAATTCAATTGCAAGGTTAGATTGAAGAAGCTGGTAACGTTCCGTCTGGAGTATAGGAGATTAAAGGGAGTTCTGATGAAGCTATAGAAGATTCTAACAGGTTTATGTGGGTTAGACAAAAAAAAAACTGTTCATGTTAGCTGATATGGAGATTAAGGGACACAGATGGAAGGTTTAGGGAATGCAATATCACAAAGAACCTTTCTATATAGCAAGGGGTAATGACCTGGAATTTACTGTTAGAAAGGTTGTAAAAGAAGAAATTCTGTATGATTTCAAAAGGAAGTTGGCTGGACACTTGAAGGAAACAAATTTGGAAGGACATGGAGACAGAGTAGATGTATAGGTCTAATTGGATAGCTCTGCAGGAAGTCAGCATGTATTTAATGGGAACAGTGATGTCTTTCTACGCTGACTCCATGATATTACATACCTTCCCTTCCCTTTCTGAACAACTGTAACATAGCCACCTTACCAATAACAGAAAATAAAAAGGACCAAAGTACACTTCAAAATTGCATTTTTAAAATGCCCTCATTACTTAATGTCCATTCCCTTAGTGTCTGTCTTGTGTGTACATTTGTTTATACTCCTGCCCCTATGGAGGTGCTTCCCCAGGTGATTGCAGAATAGGGTAGGGCACTGGTCTTTAATTGAGGAGACTGCATTTGCAGGATGACCTTGAGCAGCTCTGGGCATGTATGACCTGTACCATTTCAGCTTAGTCTGTTGCAATCTGGTCAGTCGGCAGGCAACAGCAAGTGAAGTGGAAGCAGAAATTCTGTTGCGCTACGATCACAATATGTTCCAGCTGCAGAAAGTCATTGCTACCCTTGCAAGGCAGTCCCTCAGTGAACAGATTAATATTTAGCTGCAGTGCCCTTTAATGGAAATTATACTGCACTGGAAACTAATATTGGCTGTCAGATGCTGCATGAAGGTGGATTCCATAGGTATCCTGATGGAGACGACTAAGTGAAGTCCTGTGATAGACTCCACGCTCCTCGACATTAAGGGAAGATTCTTTGGCAGGATATTCACGGGCATCAAACCTTTAATTCTGAATAAAGGTCACTGGACTTGAAATGTTGGCTCTGTTTTCTCTCCACAGATGCTGCCTGACTTGCTGAGTTCCTGCAGCAATTTCTGTTTTTGTTCGTTTCAAATCTCCAAGATCCGCAGTTCTTTGTTGTATCAAACACTTGGTGATGTACGTACAGACAGCAACTGCCCGCAATCTGCTGAACTCCGCATCTCCACTGTAGGAGATTGGGCCAAAGGCAGGCAAATGACACTAGTTTAGTTTGGGAAACGTGGTCGGCATGGATGTGTTGGATCAAAGGATAGGTTTCCATGCTGGATGGCCCTTTGAATCTATGAATCTAACGTGCACCCTTGCCATCCAGTGGCCTGGCATCTGCGCTAGCTTTTTCACACCCTGGCTTCAGAACTCTCCTGTCGGGTGTCCCACCACATGTAGATCCTTCTCTATCCTCATCTCTGAAAAAAGCAAAGCGTCAGTTCATCGTGTTACTGGTTGATTGAAAGATCAACTGAAAGAGTGCTTTTGGTTCCAGGTCTTGGGTGACTTGCTTCATTACCTACCTATCACTGCCCAATGGCATTTTCCAGTCTTGATTTCTGCCTTATCTTACCACACACCATACCCAGAACAACATGCACTTAGCGGATATCCCAGAATTCACTGACATCCCCTGTGCCCTCACCATTTTTAAAAACTCATGGTCTACCCAGACAAGCACTGACAGCCTGGAGCTGCCCTGCACAGTTCCTGACATTTTCCCTGAACATGGTAGACAGGAGGGAAGTTGTGGCCTGATGTGCAAACAGGGATCTGGAGGTCCTGCTGAATGGGGTGGTGCAGGGGTGGGACTTATTCTTCCCCCAGGACCAGCAGTGGAAGCCACCACACCAGACCATGCCAGCCTGGACCAAGGTACCCCCACACTCCTAGTCAGTGTAGTCTCAGCCATCAGAAAGAATACATAGCACAGTAAGAAGAAGGTCAATCGTCTGCTCCACTCTATCTGTGCATGTGCCAACTGCTTCCCTGATACCTCATACTCACTATCTCTGCTCCTGTATCCAATTCCCACCAAGGCTCATTCTCTACCACTCTCACTGTTGCTTGCAACATCTTCACTTGTCCTCACCTCACTGAGCTCCCAACACCTCTAACCCTGCATGCCCTCTATGTTCCTTACTCACTCACTGTGAGTACCTCCCCAGCTGTACCACCCCCACTTTCATCTCCTTTAACACCGGTCTCTTTCTTGTTGCACAAAGAAAGCAGTGAACAATAGGCAGAAAGACTCAAGACGCATGCTGGGCCTCCCAACTTTGAGCTCCTTGAAACAAGCCTGATGCTGACTGCCCCGAAAGGCTAAGTGACTGTGGCCAAGCCTCTGGACTGATATCAGAGGTGGCTTTTACCTCATTGCACTGGGACCCCTGACTGAAGACTAAGGCCGATTGACAACTGTGACAAGGTTTCTTCTTTTGCGTTTGCGCTATTTTGCATTTGCACTGGATGGCAAGGCAAGAGAGCAGTAATATGAGCCTGATATCTCTGGCTGACGGGAAAAGGGATGATGTAAGTATCCAACTACAGATAAAGTGAGAGAGTGCTGTGATAGCTGCAGTGGCAGCCTGGTCTAGTCCATGAGCTGGGCGCATGTCCCTCACCACAGCTTCATTTCAATAGTTACAGTTGCTGCCGCATCCCCACAAAGGTGCAGCATTGAAGTGCAGGAGCATCCAGCAAGCCAGATCAGTGATACGCCATACTCCTCGAGGTTGACACACATCGGATGCCAATGTCTGTGGCTGTGGGCTATGTTAGGCCAGGGCCCATGGAGGAGGACCTGAGATGTCAGTGCCTCAGAGCAAATGGTGAGCTAAATTTGCCAGGTACCTGTTCTGGTTACCATGTTGAGTTTTCTCAATGTCTATCATGCTTTGTGCGTGTGGCAAGACAGAAAACTGAATATTAATGAGGCAAGTTGGATTATCAACAAAGTGTTTAACAAACAGTATTCCCCCTTAATTAGGAATTCATCATTGCTGAGCAAGAATCTTGCCACACAGCTTGTGAAAAGTATAAAAGATGGAGTGGGATGTTCCTGATGTCGAGATGGGCCTCACCAGACTTCTTGGTCGATTCTGCCACACGTTTCACAATGGGCCTTGTCATTCAGACTCCTATAAGATTCTACCCTTTTCTTCCTCAAAACTAATTGCTTTAAAGTATATTGATTGATATATTTAAGAGCGGCAACTTGGTGCATTTTGATAAATGCATTCTAAAATAGATTTAATATGTAAAAAGCACCTCAGTAGATGGAAATGTCATGAGTTGATGGGACCGCTTGGAGGATGGATGAGAGAAGGCTTAGGACTAGATGGAAAGGTTTGGAGGCAAGAGTTTTAAACACAACACGTTTGGAAGAAGAATGGGGACTGATTGGAACAGATGGAAAAGGAGGATCAACCAGCACTATGGTGATGCCAACTAAATTGGGAAAAACTGAGAGAAAAAGCATTTTTAATCTCAGCCTCAATCCCCCAAATGTCTACAACCTAATTTTAAAGGAATGAAAATAACTTTGAGTCATACTTTGGCATAGTCCCCTTTCTGAATAACCTAAAATAGTGAGAATCTAAACCTTTTTGCATATGCCTATTAGTGTTCTTGGCCTGAAAAGATGCTGCTTAACTTTTACAGCCTTCTTGAAGGCCTGTTAATGAATGCAATTAGCTAAAAGTTCCAAAATTGATCAATTCACATGGGATACGGTCAGTATCCAGAGCATTTTTTTTTTGCAATAGATTAAAAACCAGAGAAACTTGAGCACAAGTTGCATTAAAAATTTCCTGTGATATGCCAAATTCAGCCAAGTTACACAAAAACCAATGCAATGCTGTCCCTGACGATTTTTTTTCACTGATGCTGACAATCGAAGTTAAGAAATTGAAGCTAAGTGAAGTTACAGGAAAATTGTATCTGTCCCAGTGATAACTTCAGAATTGTCAAAAGCCAATTACTTGCCATTTGTCTGTATTGTACAAAAGTTCATAGATATTTCTGGACAGTCCAAACTAAGGCTGGACAGTCTAATATGCATCATAGATTACATTTTGGAGTCTGATCATAGAAGCTTCATGATGCTTCAGTGCAAAGGGATCTCAATGTCCTTGTGCCAGGATTGCAGAAAACTCATTTGTAGGTACCACAGGTAATAAGGAGGACAATTTAAATTTTAGTATCTATTGCTAAAGAAATGGAATATAAAAGTAGGGAAGTGTTGTTGCAGCTGTACAAGGCATTGGTAGGATTGCATCTAGAGTGCAATGCATTGGTGAGACCACATTTGGAGTCCTGCATTCAGTTTTTGTCCCATTATTTGAGGAAGGATAGAATTGCATTGGTGGCAGTTCAGAGAATGTTCACTTGTTTATTCCAGAGATGAAAGCGTTGTCTTATGAGGAGAGATTGTGCAGTTTAGGCCTGTACTCACTCGAATTTAGAAGCATGAGAGGAAATTTAATTGAGGTATACAAAATGTTAAAGGATTTGACAAAATAGAGGTAGACAGGATGTTTTCCCTCTGGCCAAACCTAAAGTGAGGGGTCATGGTTTAGGCTAACTAGTGGCAGATTTAAAACAGACGTAAGGAGGAAGTACTTCTCTCAAGGGGCTTGTGAATCTGTGGAATTCACTACCCCAAAGTGCGGCCGGGACACTGAATAAATTTAAGGAGGAAACAGATAGATCTTTAATTAGTAATGGGTTGAAGGGTCACGGGGAGTGGGCTGAACAATGGAGTTGAGGCTGAGATGAGATATAATTGCATTAAATGGCAGAGCAGGCTCGAGGAACTGAATTGTCTACCCCTGTTCCTTGTTCTTATAGCATATCAACAAAATCAGAGAAGTGATTTGAGCACTACAACAATAAATATTTTAATTCAATTGCAAGAAAAGTGGTGATGGAATATTACGTGAATCCACGAGACCAATTAACATATCTACACAATTACAGCTCAAGAAATGCAACTTCGAAAGCATTTTTTTTTATAAAAAGGCGAAAATGAAGAAAAATAACTTGGATAAGGTACAAACCTGTTTGATGAATCGCTCCCAATGACCATTTCCAGTAATTCAGTGGCTCAGAGATCCTGACAAACACATGAATGGGGATATTCTGAAACAGAAGTCAGGAATGCAGTAAGCAGCGCCATCTGGTGGTGTCCAAGGCTCATCCGGTAAATTAATCCTGGTTACATTCTGCTGTGGATGGAGGGAAAGAAGTAGCCCCATGGAAAGCCACTGATTGTTAAAGTACAGGCTCAAGTATATGTAGGCAGCAGAACCTAACCAGCAAGAGTGAAGTAACATTGTTCAAATATTCACTCATAGCAAGAATATTTAAACACCAAAGCAGCTCTGACAAGAATGACCGAAAATGTATAGTGTTAGCTAGTATCAGCTTTTCTGGAAGGTTTTATAAATTGTGTGAGGAAGAATAAATACTAGATTGAAGGGCAAAATACTGTTAAGCTTCTGTAATAACTATTATAATTTAAGCATGAACAACTCAATGGAACTTTCAGAAGCCACTTGCTTTCTTGTTTGCGAATAAATACTTTATGTATGTTCATAATAGTGGATGTTACTGAAAGAAAGATTTTCCAAAAATTCTTAAGATGAATAGTCAACTGCAAATGCCTCTTACTGTGGAACTTGAGAATCAAAATAAATTTCTACCCCTTAATCTTGAATTTATGGTCATTTTGCCAGCTACTGGGTGCTGAATGGTCTTTTGAATTAACAATTTGGTAGAACCACCCTGGCAGTGATCGTGAAGGTCAGTGGCTGCAGAATCATTTGGGGCATTCCTAGGTGTTTCTGGCAGCTACCTAAAATGGATGCTGCTTATTAAAATATTTCAGTGGGGCTCCTGAGTGTGTATTAGGATCCTTTTGGGAAAATGGTGCCTGAGAACATTTAATTTGATCATTCTCAAGACCTCCCAGCAAAACACGGACTTGAGTACTCAATGCAGACAATAATTTAAATGATTCTTCAGCTCCAGTGAAGAACGGCACTGGCACTGGAAAGTCACTATGTTTGTAGCCACCTATTGCAAGTCCAATATGAGATGTTGACCTGCTCTATCAACTCTATGTACTTTTGCTGTATGTTTTATCTGAGACCTTCTTGTCACATGGATGGGGATATTCATCTCTTGGCCTCTGACAACAGACCTGCAGCACAACATTTGGGGTCTAACAGCTTCCTTAGAGCCAATTGCCTATGAACAAAGTGCACCTCCCTTTTAAGAAATGTATGCTTCCTTTAATAAGCATGAGGATGCTGAGGCATTCACTCACTATTAGTCAAACTGCCAATTTATTGGATTAGCTGAAGTGGCATGTTGTCTATTTAATGATCAATGCTTTCTACCCAGTCTTGGTTTCTTTAGCTGATGAAGTACCAAATCTGAGTTTGAAAGTGATTTCTATGCTTTAGACATTTATATATTCGTATATATATATAAAACATATATTGTATATCTAGTCAATGACATTCAGAAGTCTCACAGACATGTTTTCACACCATTTCTAAAACATTTTTCTTTTAGTATCTGTTTGAGCTTTGATAATATTTGAATCATCCTTGAACTAAAACACATTTTCATTACAATGATGATTAAAAATACTACAAAGTTAATTTTAAAAGCTTCTCAGACTTACTGAAGATGATTTTAACTGTTTAAAACAGCCAACATCAGCTGGCTGCCCTTTATTGCAATCCCAAAATTTTCCTGTCCACTCATGTTGACGAAGGGGAAAATGGGTGACATATATAATGGATGGGCAATTTGATAATGCCCTTTATAAACCATCAGCCTACAGTTAAACTCAGCCCTCAAATGTAGCAGACCTATCGATTATGTATGTAGTCTACAGAATTTTGACAATAAATGTGTTAGTGTCAATTGTAGGACACATAGGAATTAGATTCAGCTTCTTAACATGCATAAAGTCAATCCTAGATGTTCATTAGCAACAACCTGGTATGATCCAGGTTCTAATACCTTTCCATTTTACATGGAATTTGATGGTCTATTTAATAGAATCATGGTGCCATCTAGTGGTTGCTTATGATGAAGCCATAATCACTTGCCTGTGTCGTATTTAATTGCACACCCTAATGATAAGTTAAGGTCTGATTTAGTTATCTAAATACTTAACACACACATTGGAAGTACCCATGTCTTACAGTCTGAAGCAAAATTATAACATAATAGTTTAGCACAATTTGAAAACTGAGGATGGTGCCCTGTAAGGGTCTGAGTGATGAGGTGGATATCACATGCGTTAAGGCCCATCTCAACATTGAGATCTCCTCGCTCCATCTTTTAAGCTTTTCACAAGTGTCAGGATGCGATTTTCACTGGTCAGTGATGAAATGCCAACTGCTTGTTAAACGCTTTTTTAACTCCACATCCTGCCTTATTAATATTCAGACTCCCATCCTACCAAACTCACCAAATAAGCTAGATGTCAGGAAAACCTGACAAGCAAGCCAGAGTGTGTACCTGGCAGATTTAGCTCTCAACTTGCTCTGAATGACTTTTATGTTGGTCACTGGGCAACAGCATATTAGGGCACGATGCCCAGGCAGCAGCCGCACGCACCCTTCATCTATGGACTCTGGCACATGGCACCTACCAACCAAGCACAACCATCATGGTTCCTTTCTGATCCAATTATACTCATGAGGCACAGATTCGCATTAGTAACTAGCATTGAGAAGGCTGCAGAACTGGATCAGGGATGCTCACTTGCTGTCTTTGTGCTCACACTGTCCATGCCATGCCTTGCCATACCTATTAGTGCATTGGTGCTTCAGTCAGAAGTAAAGGCTTTCACCCCTGTTGTTCTAAGAGCCCATTTAGTGAAGACATTCAGACAGGCTGTTAATCATATTTGTCAGTATTGAACAGTCCACGGGAGGGAGCAAGTGAGTGGCACACTGGCACGGCAATGTGACACCTAGAGAATATGCCAGCTGCCTGAGCGGCAAACACACTGCATGTTCCTTCAGACAAATGACCATGTCAGAAACTGGTGCAGGATGCTCTCAGTATAGTCAAGGGAGGGGCCGCTACAGTGCCTCCACAGGGGGAGTTTAAAGGAGGAGGATGGGCATCAGTGAAGTGTAATGCCAGGGTTCAGGGCACAGGGAGGGCAGCTGGAGACAAAATTCAATGTAGTAGGTCTCCACTTTAAGAGGACGAGTCAGAATATGTTGTTGGGGGAGGGTGAAGTAAATGGGGGACATAGCATTTCAGGGGGCATGGGGTGTCAAGGGGATCTTGCAGGGTCCAGTTCTGATAGTGTCCATGACAAGCAGTTTTCCCAGTTCTCACCTTCCTTTCTCTGGACCTAAAGTGCTACTGGAAAATAATCGGAACAGCACCTAGGATTGATGGGTGAAGGTGCAGGACAATGTTTGCTGGCTGCCATAATGTTGCACTGACAAAAACATGTGAAAGGAGATTCACAAAGCAAAGCTACGTTTACTTTACAGTCATTGCACCATCCATTTCAGACTGAGGCTGCTTACAGTGCCAGGTGCTGGTTAAAGCTGATCTGTTACATACTGTTGGACCTTAGGCATCTCAATGATTTGGAAGTTGGCAGCAGGGACATTACAAAAGGCCAGTGATGGCTGAAGGGAAATCACTGCTCGACCTACCTTCAAGAGCCTGGTGTTGAGCTCCAGCAGCTTGAGGCGTCATCCATTATGGACGTGGATCTGTTGTCTTTGTGGAATTCAGGGTAAGGTAGAGACATGTCCCTTGCAATCCATGTGCAGTACGTCTCTCCCTGATTGGTGAATTGTGCTCAGCCCTCACCTACAGTGTTTGCCACCATTGACTGCCCTGATTTCTAAGAAACTCTTTCTCTCTCCTTCTTTTCCCAATTTTGGACCTTCCCACTGTGAGTGATGGGCCCTACTGGGATGTTGGTCACTGTTGCTGCCTGCATAAGAAGGTAAAGAAGGATACAAGGGGAGCACAGCTGATGGCAGGCCCAGGAGCCCCTGCAGAGGATGAGGAGCCCCCAGCTCAGAGATAGGACTCTGTTCAGGGCCCCTCAGGATGTGTGGGCTTCTCAGGAGACACAGAGTTTTCCAGCCCTGATTCCATTTCCTCAGGATGAGGTGCAACGCCGACACAAGCTCCTTGTGTCCAGGCCACTGACAGAACGGTGCTGGATGCTGAAGCAGGAGCTGAGGGCTACAGGAGCGAGAGACCACCTTCTCCCAGTGGCTGTGAAGATCACTGCCGCACTGAGCTTCTTCATAACTGGCTCCTTCCGGGGAGCGAAAAGTGACTTGTGTGGGATCTCTCAATCGTATAAATACCAAAGGGCCGTGACCAATGTCGTCTGTGCCAGGGTCAGTGCTACAGCCCGGGCAGTAGGATTTGGAAACTTTGCTGGGATCCCCCAGGTGCAGAATTCCATCAACTGTACACACGTGGCACTGAGAAGTCCATGTCTCTATGCAATGCAGTCTATCAACAGGGAAGTTGTGGTTGGAAGTTATGACATTTCAAACTAGAGCCAATCAGTTATTTTCCAAAGCCATCTGCAATTTCCCCGACTAAAAGACAGCACTGCATTATACAATAGGCACATTTAGGACAGGTACTGTGGGAATACACAATGGTGATTAGTTGCTATTTTTTAGATAGGTTCCTGATCAAATTGATTTAAATGTTTGTTTTGTGGTGATTTTACTTATATATCATGTCCAAGAGGACACAGTGATGTATAAAATAGAGGGAAGAGAAGATGGAAGATTACTGATGAGTGGAAATTCACTGGTAATCTCGGACAGTCCAACCAGAAAGTGAATGGTGTCTCTTAATCTTCCTATTCCCTCACTGTCACCACCACATCCTCCCTACGCCTGGGGACAAGGACCTCAGCATCATTAAGGTCAAGGTTGGGCATCACGCAGTGGACCACAGTGCACTCCCTGGTACTTACTGAAAACCTCATCCAGAACATCCCTATTTGCCAAAGCATTGTACGAGCTCCCCTGGTCATCATCTTGATCATAATTTGCGTGCTAACTAAGCTGTTGTCATAGGCATATTGCCCACTTGTGTTATGGATTGTGCACAAAATCACGAACCATGAGCCTTGTTACCTGGTAGCTTCCCTCTAGACTCTTCGTAGAGTAGACTGGTTCAGAATGCAGAGTGGCAGGACGGCTACCAGGATGCTGGGCATTGACCTAGGTAATGCTGAGTGTGCTGCATACCAGCTGGACCTTGAGGGTGTAGGAAGTCTTTCAGTTGAAGTCCATGACAGAATTTACATCTGATCCCCACAAAGCAACGTGTGTCGAGGTAATGGACTCCTGCATCCTGGATAAAAGCTGTAATCTTAGCAAAGCAGCATGTTTGCTGAGCCTGTTTCTCTCTGGGAAGAAAGAACGAAAAGTGGTTCATTCATTTTGCATACAGATACACAGTGATCTCTCTGACACAATAGTGGATGGAAAATCAGCAGACATCCTGAGTTTCACCTACTCCGGCTGAAAGGAGCCAGACAGATAAAGGATCCTGACCACGGTCACCTTCATAGTCACTGGCATAATCCTCTCCTTCTCTGAGGTTACTGTTTGGGCTGAAACAGGTAATCAGTTTGAGTGAGGACCTTCTGGATGAAGTGGAGACATCTGACACAATGTTTCTCATTAGAGTTGACGTTGGACGATTGCTCCCTGAAAATCCTGAGCTAATACTATCTTCTGCTGAGAGCCCATCTTCCCCAAAAGCCTCCTCTCACTCTGAAAAGCTTTTCTTGCTGTATCTGCTTTGCTCATTCTCCATCATATTGCAGGTCCATATCTCCCACTGAAAGCCACACTCCACTAGAGGCTTGAGGTCAGTTGGGTGGCTGACCAATCCAATTTATCCGTGTTTGTGGCGACTAGCTCACAGGGTGGAAGGAGGGTTGGTGATTGACAAGGATAATGATGACCTGGATACCTGAAAAACTCCACAAATCCTTTTGCAATATCAACAAATAAACATTGACATCCATCTCCAAATCAATAAACCTTTGTTGGGGCCAATAAGCTCAGTTGGCTGGATGGCTGGTTTGCAATGCAGAGTGATACCATCGGCTTAGATTCAAATCTTGCGACGGCTGAGATTACCGTGAAGAACTCTCTTTCTCAACCTCAGCCTTCACCTGAGGTTAAATCACCACCAGTTATCTTTCTCATAATGACAGCCAGAAGTTCCTCTGGGATTTTAGCGACTTTACCTAAGCCTTTGTACACCACAAAGGAGACAATGGCCTAGTGGTATTATCACTGGGCTGTTAATCTGGAGACTCGGATAATGTTCTGGGAACCTGGGTTCAAATCCTGCCATGGAAGATGGTGGAATTTGAATTCGATAAATACCTGGAATTAAGAATCTAATGATAACCATGAATCAACTGTTGATTGTTGGGAAAAACTCATTCAGTTCACTAATGTCCTTTAGGGAAGGAAACTGCCATCCCCACCTGGTCTGGCCTACATGCGACTCTAGACCCACAGCAATGTGGTTGACTCTCAACTGCCCTCTGGGCAATTAGGGATGGGAAATAAATGCTGCCTGGTCAGCGACACCCTCATCCTGTGAATGAATAAGGAAAGAAAAACAAAGCCCTACCTTCTCCATAAACCCATTTCAATAACATCAAGGTGAGTGATGTTAATGTTAATGTTCAACTTTACAAAGAGAGTCAGTCTATCTGCTGTCTGGTATCTACTATAATGATGAGCAGCCTGTTCAAAATTCTCTTATTGAAACTCAAAAATTGTTAAAATGCTTGATCTACTGCAATGGACCAATGAGATTGTGAGCAGGTTATATGCAGCATCTCCTGGATGTATAAATACCCGCTCTGAAAAGAATTTGCCTTGTGAGGTGTACACAAGCAAAATATAATTTATTTTCTAAGCATGCCACTATTATGAACCTAATTCTTGACTTTAAACTAGAAAGTGGGAGGGCAGGGTAGGGTATAACGCCAAGAAGTATAATGGTCAATGGGAAACAAAGCAGCAGGTTAATGTCTATGAGGGTGGATTCAACTGTATGGAAAAATATGAAAAAGAGAAAAGAAATGAGAACTCAGGATAAGTTATTAAAGTCTCCAGCAAGCAAAGTAGGACAGAATGTTTGGAAAGGGTTAGGAGTCAAACTTCAAGCATGCTGGATAAAAAACAAATGACAATGAGAAGAGGGATGGTCAATACAGGGCTGAAGGTGTTGTATCTGAATGCATGCAGTACACAAAATTAGGTAAATGTGCTTCTGGCACAGATCGAAATTGACTGGTTGAATGTGGTGGGCATCAGGGAGACGTGGCTACAAGGGTAGCAGGATTGGGAGCTAAATATCCAAGGATATACATTCTATTGAAAAGACAGGTAGGTGGGCAGAGAGGATGGGGTTGTCTTTTTAGTAAGAAATGAAATTAAATCAATAGTAAGAAACAATGTAGGGTCAGATGATGTAGAATCTGAGTGGGTAGAGTTGAGGAACTGCAAAGGTAAAAAAACCCATAATGGGAGTTATGTACAGGCCGCCAAACAATGGTCAGGATGTGGGGCACAAGATAAACCAGGAGGTTGAAAAGACATGCAAGGAAGGTAAGGTTACAGCGATTATGGGGGATTTCAATATACAGGTGGACTGGCAAAACTAGGTTGGTAGTGGATCGCAAGAAAGGAAATTTGGGGAAGGTCTATGAAATGGCTTTTGGAGCAGCTTGTGGTGGAGCCCATAAGGGAACAGGCAATTCTGGATGTGGTGTTGTGCAATGAGGCAGACTTGATAAGGGAGCTGAAGGTGAAGGAACCCTTAGGAGGCATTGACCATAACATGATAGAATTTACTCTGCAATTTGAGAGGGGGAGCACAGAATCAGACGTAATGGTATTACAGCTGAATAAAGACAACTACAGGGGCATGAGGGAGGAGCTGACCAGAATTGACTGGGAGAAGAGCCGAGAAGGAAAGACAGTGGAACAGCAATGGCAGGAGTTTCTGGAAGTAACTGGGGAGACACAGCAAAAATTCATCCCTACGAAAAAGAAGCATACTAAAGGGAGGATGAGGCAACCGTGGTTGACAAGGGAAGTCAGGGATAGCGTAAAAGCAAAGCAGAAAGCATATAATGCAGCATAGGGCAGTGGGAAGCCAGAGGATTCGGAAGCTCACAAAGATGAATGGAGGATAATAAAAAAGGAAATAAGGAGGGAGTAGATTAAATATGAGGATAAGCTAGCCAGTAATGTAAAAGAAGATTGCAAGAGTTTTTTTAGATATATAAAGGTCAAAAGAGAGGCAAAAGAGGACATTGGACCACTGGAAAATGACTCTGGAGAAGGAGTAATGGGGAACAAAGAAATGGCAGAGGAACTGAACAAGTATTTTGTGTCAGTATTCACAGTGGAAGACATGAGTAATATCCCAAAAATTCAAGAAAGTCGGGGTGGGGGGTGGGGGAGCGCGGTGCAGAGGTGAATATGGCAGCCATCACCAAGGAGAAGGTGCTGGAAAAACTGAAAGATCGGAAGATGGAGAAATCACCTGGATCAGATGGGCTACAAGCCAGAGTCCTGAAGGAGACAGCTGAAGAGATAATGGGGGCATTACTGATTATCTTTCAGGAATCACTGGAGTCAGGAAGGGTCCCAGAGGACTGGAAAATTGCTAATGTAACACCCCTGTTTAAAAAGGGATTAAGGCAAAAGACAGGAAATTATAGGCTTATTAGCCTGACCTCAGTTGTTGGTAAGATTATGGAGTCCATTGTGAAGGATAAGATTTCTGAATACTTAGAAATGCATGGTAAAATGGGGCAAAGTCAGCATGGCTTCATCAAGGGGAGGTCATGCCTGACAAATCTGTTAGAATTCTTTGAGGAGGTAATGAGCAGGGTAGGCCAGGGAGATCCAATGGATGTTATCTACTTGGACTTCCAGAAGGCCTTTGATAAGGTGCCACACAGGAGTCTGCTGAGTAAAATAAGGTCCCATGGTGTTAGAGGCAAGGTGCTAGCCTGGGTAGAAGACTGGCTCTTAGGCAGAAAGCAGAGAGTGGGGATAAAAGGGTCTTTCTCAGGATGGCAGCTGGTGACTAATGGCATTTCACAAAGGTCAGTGTTGGGACCACAACTTATCATTTTTTACGTTAATGATCTAGATGAAGGAACTGAGGGCATTCTGGCTAAGTTTGCAGATGATACTAAGATAGGTGGAGGGACAGGTAGTATTGAAGAGGTGAGGAGATTGCAGAACGATTTGGACAGGTTAGGAGAGTGGAAAAAAGAGTGGCAGATGGAATACAACATGGGAAAGTGTGAGATCATGCACTTTCGTTGGATGTATAGAGGCATAGACTATTTTCTAAGTGATGAGAAAATTCAGAAATCTGAAGATCAAAGGGACTTGGGAGTTCTAGTCCAGGATTCTCTTCAGGTTAACTTGCAGGATGAGTCAACAGTTAGAAAGGCAAATACAATGTTTGCATTAAACTCAAGAAGACTAGAATATAAAAGCTGGGATGTACTTCTGAGGCTTTATAAAGCTCTGGTAAGACCATATTTGGAGTATTGTGAGTAAATTTGTATCCCGTATCTCAGAAAGGATGTCGTGGCCCTGGAGGGGGGGTCCAGTGGATGTCCATGAGAATGATCCCAGGAATGAAAGGCTTAACAAATGAGGAACGTTTGAGGACTTGTGTCTATACTCGATGGAGTTTAGAAGGATGGGGGGATCTAACTGAAACTTACAAAATACTGAATGCCTCAGTGGAGTGGGCGTCGGGAAGATGTTTCCATTAGCAGGAGAAACTAGGATCTGAGGGCACAGCCTTGGAGTAAAGGGAAGAACCCCTTAGAACAGAGATGAGGAGAAACTTCTTCAGCCAGAGAGTGGTAGATCTATGGAATTCATTGCCACAGAAGGCTGTGGAGGCCAGGTCATTGAATATATTTAAGATGGGGATAGATAGGTTTTTGATTGTCAAGGGGATCAAAGGTTACTGAGAGAAAATGGGAGAATGGGGTTGAGAAACTTCAAACGTAAACCTCCTCCACCACAGACCCCAAACCTATTCAACATCTCACTCTCAGTTTGCCCCACGCCATTAACCATGCAGTCCCCATGGCCTCTTCCACTGATGCCGTCGACTACGTCACTTCCGCCAGCATTGGCCACATCACTTCCTCCTCTGATGCTGGCGATGTCACTTCCCTCACCGACAATGCCACTGCCTCTGTCGACGCTGATAATGTCACTTTTGCTCTACCTACATGACCATCCCCATACACACACCCACTCCCGAAACAGTCTCTATCCCCACTGCCAGCTCCAGCTCTACACCCAACCCCAGCCCCAAGCCCTTCTGGGTATTCACCATCCCCCCAGACCTCCCCCTCACTGAGAACGGACAGTCAGTCCTCAGTAAAGGACTCACCTTCATTCCCCTACGCCCATGCATCAATGAATTCCGTACACATCTGGATGTCAAGCACTTTTTCCTTCACTTCTGTGTGTATTTCTTTAACCATGAGTCTAACCCACCCTCTACAGACCTCTTCTCCCATTTCCAACACACCCCATCATCCTAAACACCACCCATGCCCTCCATCTCCTCCAAGACCTACATTTTCCCGGATCCCAAAACCTCATATTCAATATGGACATCCAATCCCTATACACTTGTATCTCCCACACAGATGGCCGAAAAGCCCTCCATTTCTTCCTCTCCCGCAAGCCCAACCAATCCCCCTCCACCAACACCCTCATCCGCCTAATGAAACTTGTCCTTACCCTCAACAACTTTTCCTGTAATGCCTCCCACTTCCTACAAAATAAGGGGGTGGCCATGGGTGCCCGCATGGGCCCAAGCTATGCCTGCCTCTTCATATGATATGTGGAACAGTCCCTCTTCCGCTGTTACATTGGCACTATCCCCCACCTCTTCCTCCGTTACATCGATGACTCCCACGAGGAGCTTGAACAGTTCATCAACTTTACTAATACCTTTCACCCCAACCTCAAATTCACCTGGACCATTTCCGATACCTCCCTCCTCTTCCTGGGCCTCTCTGTTTCCATCTCTGGTAACTGTCACAATACTGACATCTATTTCAAACCCACTGAATCCCATAGCTGCCTTGACTGCACCTTCTCTTACCTACCTTCCTACAAGAATGTGATCCCTTACTCCCAAATCCTCTGCCTCTGCTGCATCTGCTTCCAAGATGGGGCGTTCCACTCCCGAAATCCCAGATGTCCTCCGACTTCGAGGACCGCAACATCCCCCCTCCATTGATTGAAAATGCCCTCAACCTCATCCCTTGCGTTTCCCGCACTTCTGCCCTCAAAAAAATTCCCTGAACAAAAATAAAGAAAGGATCCCCTTGTCCTCACATATCTCCCCACCAACCTCTACATCCAGCGTATCATTCTCCACCACTTCTGCCATCTGCGATCCGACTCCACCAGTAAAGAGAGATTTACCTCCCCACTCCAATCTGCCTTTCATAGGGACCGCTCACTCCATGACTCACTTGTTCGCTCCACACTCTCCACCAAACCCACCACACCCGGCACCTTTCCCTGCAACTGCAGGAAGTGCTACATATGCCCCTACATCCTCCCCACCTCACTTCCATCCGAGGCCCAAGACAAGACTTCTAAAACTGACAGGGATTCAGCTGTACATCCTCCAACCTGTTCTACTGTATCCATTGCTCCTGATGTGGCCTCCTGTACATCAATGAGACCAAGCGCAGACTCAGGGACAGATTTGTGGAGCACCTGTACTCAGTTCGCCATAAGCAACACATTCCAGTCGCCAGTCATTTTAAGTCCCCCCTCCAACTCCTTGGGTGACATGTCCATCCTGGGTCTCCTCCAGCGTCACAATGACACCACAAATGGAGGAGCTACACCTCATATTCCACCTCGGGAGCCTACAGCCCAATGGCCTAAACATGGAATTCACCAGCTTTAAAATGTCTCCACCCTGGCTCATCCCATGTCCAATCCTCCCTCTCATCCCTGCCTCCTTGACCTGACACAACCTGTCCATCTTTTTCACCATTTATCTACCCCATCCTCCACACTGACCAATCCCCACTACCCCTACCTGCATCCACCTATCACTTTCCCCCAGCCCCACCGCTCTTCCCTCTATTTATTTCCCAGCTCCCTACCCCATCCCCAATCCTGATTAAGGGTCTAGGCCCGAAACATCAACTCTCCTGCTCCTCTAATGCTGCCTGACCTGCATCTGCTTGAAAAGCTTATTAGCCATGATTGAATGGCGAAACAGACTCCATGGGCTGAATGGCCTAATTTCTACTCTTATGTCTTATGGTCTTATATTGCAGAGAAGTCTCAGTGAATATTACTCTGGTGTCAATCCAAGGCTGCAACATTTAGATATATTTAATTTCTGCCCTCATAGAACAGCCAATCCAAAAATAATTTCTGTCCCTACAAATGTTTTTGGATCTGCCAAATATTTTGAACGTATTTTTGTTTATTTTTCAGATTTTCAGCATTCAAAGAATTTTACTTTCAAAAATATTTTCTGCATTATTGCACCCCAGTTTTACATGACCAGTACTGACATGTTTATGGATGTTGCTGTACCATTTATTTAGATTAAAAACAATTGGGAGCAAAGTGCACAACTCGATAGATTTAACAATGCTCCATTTTGAAGTTGGACCTCTTCTGAATGAGAAATAGTGATATGGGTACAGAATCGGTTTACCACAATGTTGCCTGGTTTGGAGGATATTAGTGATAAGGAGAGATTGGACAAACTTGATTTGTTTTTTATTTGTGAAGGATTGAAGGATGAGGGGTGAACTGATTGAAGCTTACAAAATAATGAGAGACAGAGGTAGATTCGAAAGTTGAAATCTTAGGTCCTGGGTAGAAATGTCAATTACTAGTAGATGTAGGTTTAAGGTAAGAGGGGGTAAATTTAGAGGAGATGTGAGAGGCATGTATTTTACACAAAGGGTGGTAAATACCTGTAATGCACTGCCAGATGAAATGGTGGAGGTGAATAGCAAGTTGCTGGAGGGAATGCTGAGCGATAGGACTTACATGCATTTGGAAGGGCAAGGGCTGATAGTCTGATTTCTGCACGGGAAATCATGTCTCTCTAACTTGGCTGAGTCTTTTGAAGACGTAATAAAGAGGGTTGATGAAGGCAGAGCGGTGGATGTGATCTATATGGACTTCAGTGAAGTGTTTGACAAGGGTCCTCATTGTAGACTGTTTAGCAAGATTAGATCACGTGGAATACCAGGAGAACTAACTATTTGGACACAGAACTGGCTTGATGGCAGAAGACAGAAGATGGTGGTGGAGGGTTCTTTTCAGACTGGAGGCCTGTGACCAGCGGTGTGTCACAAGGATCAGTGTTGGGTCCACTGCTTTTTGTCATTTATATAAATGATTTGGATGTAAACATAGGAGGTATGGTTAGTAAGTTTGCAGGTGACACCAAAATTGGAGGTGTAGTGGGCAGCGAAGAACGTTACCTTAGAGTACAACGGGATCTTGATCAGATGGGCTGAGGAGTGGTAGATGGAGTTTAATTCATATAATTGTGAGGCTATTAGATTTATTTATTTATTTATTGTACCGAAATACAGTGAAAAGCTTTGTTTATGAGAGATACAAACAGATCAAAGTAAGCAAAGGATGAACAGATCAAAAAGACTTAGGCAGAGGCATACAGCTTACATTGCACAGGGCATGCTCTAGGTGAGATCACCATTAGCCAGATCAATTTGAGGCTGGAGAGTCCATTCATCAGTCTGATAACAGCCAGGAAGAAGCTGTTCCCGAACCCACTCATGCATGTGTTCAGGCTTCTGTAACTTCTGCCTGACAGAAAACGTTGTAGGAGGTCATTACCGGGGTGTGATGTTGGCGGCCTTTCCGTGATTGCGAGCCATGTAAATGGAGTCCACGGATGGAGGGTTGGCTTCCATGATGATCTGGGCTGTGCACACCACCTTTTGTCAGTGGATCTGTGAAAATAGGCAACTGCACCTCCTCCACAATAACACTCAACACTCGAGCCCCCCCTCCCTCAAGGAAGCGTCCTCAGCCCCCTACTGTACTCCCTGTACACCTACGACTGTGTTGCAAAATTCCAAACGAATGCCATCCACAAGTTCGCTGATGACACCACTGTAGTGGAATGGATATCTAACAACGATAAGTCAAACTACAGAAGGGAGATAGAGGGCTTGGTGATGTGGTACAATGAAAATAATCTGTTTCTCAATGTTGGTAAAACTAAAGAACTGATCATTGACGTCAGAAAGAAAGGAAGAGAACACCCCCCCAAATACATCAACACAACTGAGGTTGAGAGGGTGAAGAGCATCTAGTTCCTCAGATTGACGATAACTGACAATCTGTCCTGGACTTCTCACGTAGATGTGACACTCACTGCAGAGGGTGGAGCAGAGACCAAGGTCACAAAGTTTTGAGATCGATCTGGAAGGGATAATGGTGTTGAAGGCGAAGCTGTAGTCAATGAGCAGGAATCTGATGTAGGTGTCTTTGTTGTCCAGATGTTCCAGGGATGAGTGCAGGGTTAGGGATAGGGCATCCTCTGTGGATCTGCAAACTGTAGGGGATCTAGACAGGCTGGGAGACTGAAACTGATGTGGGCCATGGCCAGCCTCTCGATGCACTTCATGATTATTGAAGTCAGAGCTATTAGGCAGTAGTCATTATGGCACATTGCATATTTTCTTGGGTATGGGGATGATGGTAGTCTTCTTGAAGCAGGTGGGAACTTCGGCTTGTTTGAGGGAGAGGTTGAAGATGTTGGTGAATACCTCTGCCAGTTGGTCCTTACAAGATCTGAGAGCTCGGCCGGGGACACTGTCCAGGCCCATCACTTTCCTCGACTCCCAGGAAAACTGGTCTGATGTCTCAAGTGGTGACAGAGGGAACAGGTGTGTCCGGGGCCGTCAGGGCAGGTATGACCGAGCTGCAGGCATTCCCATCAAACCGAGCATTGAACGCGTCAGGGAAGGATGTATCTTTGCTCTGGGAGTCTGTTTGGTAGGTTTGGGTATCTAACTTGGTCCAGTACTGCTTCTTGGCCTCCCTGATAGCTTGGTGGAGGTCATATCTGGATTTTCTGTATTGGTCTGGATCACCCGGCTTGAATGCTGCACATCTGGTCTTCAGTAGGGAGTGGATTTCCTGGCTCATCCAAGGTGTACGGTTGGGGAACACTCAGATTGATTTCTTTGGGACACAGTCATCCACACATTTGCTAATGAAATCCATGACAGTGGTGCACACTTGAATAGGTTTTCTGCTGAACACAGTCCAGTCAATCCAGTCCAAGCAGTCCCAGAGGTGGTCTTCCACTGCCTCGGACCAGCACTGTACTTTGTTTCATGAAAGATTCTCCTGTTTCACTCTCTCCTTGTAAGATGGGAGGAGGAACACAGTGCTGCGGTTGGATTTTCTGAAGTGTGGGTGGGAGATTGAGCGGTAAGTGTCTTTGATGGCTGTGTAGCAGAGCTCCAGAATGTGTTTTGTCCCCTGGTGGGGCAGGAGATATGATGGTGGTACTTTGGCATCACCTGCTTGAGGTTGGCTTGGTTGAAGTCGCCGGCCAAAATGAATAGGACCTCGGGAAGTTTGTCTCCAGAGTGTTTGTGGCGGTGTAAATCACATCAAGGGCGTTCTTCATGTCCGCATGGGGTGGTATGCAGACTGCTGATGGGATGGCGGAGGTGAATTCTCATGGTAGGTAGCAGGGATGACATTGTACTAAAAGGTATTCTAGGGCCAGGGCGCAATGGCCTGTCAGGGTCGCTACATCCAAGCAGCAGGTGGTATTGATCAGGAAGCATACCCCACCGCCCTTCGCCTTGCCCGAGGACGCCATGTGGTCCATGCAGTGTATGGAGAACCCATCAGCTTGTAGGGCACAGCCGGGAATAGCAGGGGTGAGCCAAGTCTCCGTGAAGCAGAGCACACAACAGTCACTCAGTTCCCTCTGGCAGGTAAGTCTCGATCTGCATTTTGGTAAGGCAAATCAGGGTGAGACTTATAAACCTAAGAGTTTGAGCTATAGGGAGAGGCTGAATAGGCTTGGGCTATTTTCCCTGGAGCATTGGAGGCTGAGGGGTGACGTTATAGAGGTTTATAAAATCAGGAGGGACATGGACAGTGTGAATAGCCAAGGTCTTTTCTCCTGCGTGAAGGAGTTCAAAACTAGAGGGCGTTGGTTCAAGGTGAGAGGAGAAAGACTTAAAAGGGACCTAAGGGGCAACTTTTTCATGCATGGGTGGTGCATGTATGGAATGAGCTGCCAGAGGAAGTATGGGAGGCTGGTACAATTACAACATTTAAAAGGCTATATTTAAAAGGGTATATGAATATGACGGGTCTAAAGGGAACTTGGCCAAATGCTGGCAAATGGGGCTGGATTAATTTGGGATATCTGGTCAGCATAGATGAGTTAGACCAAAGGGTCTGTTTCGGTGCTGTATAACTCTATGACTCTATGATTAATAGCAATGTTTAAGAGGTATCTTGACAGATACATGAATAGGCAGGGAATAGATGGATATGTAGTGCATCGAGGTAGAAGGGTTTTAGTTAGAAAGGCATCATGCTTCAGTGCAGTCTTGATGAGTCTGTTCCTGTGTTGCTCTTAGTTCTTTCTTTGTTCTTTGAGAAATAAAAGGAAATACAGGTCCAATTAGGAACCAAAACTGAAACTATACATTAGATATTGGGGACTTGCTGGTGTACTAACTGTTTTTATCCTAGTCAGAGAAGAAGGTGCTGCCAAAGTCATAATTAAAGAGGAATATTGTGACCTGGTTTGGTAAGGTATACTGATCCTTTCCTTGTCCCACTTCTCTACTGGCTAGAACAAAGTTTAAAATTTAAAAGTAAGGTGGATATGTCCAGTTATATATTTCAGACTGTCTTCAGCTCAGCATGAGAAACAGTCACAAACAAAAACAGAAGTTGCTGGAAAACATTGAACATAGAACATAAAACGGTACAGCACAGTACAGCCCCTTTGGCTCATGATGTTGTGCCGACCTATTATCCTACTCTAAGATCAGACTACCCTGCATACCCTACATTTTACTATCATCCGTGTGCCTATCCAAGAGTCGCTTAAATGTCCCTAATGTATCTGACTCCACTACCACCGTTGGCAGCGCATTCCAAGCACCCACCACTCTCTGTGTAAAGAACCTACCTCTGACATCTTCCCTAAACCTTCCTTCAATCACCTCAAAATTATGCCCCTCGTAATAGTCATTTCTGCCCTGGGAAAAAGTCTCTGGCTATCCACTCTATCTATGCCTCTCATCATCTTGTACTCCTCTATCAAGTCACCTCTCATCCTTCTTTGCTCCGATGAGAAAAGCCTGAGCTCTCTCAACCTTTCCTTGTAAGACCTGCCTTCCAGTCCAGACAGCATTATTGGTAAGTCTCCTCTGCACCCTCTCTAAAGCTTCCACATCCTTCCTAAAATGAGGCGACCAGAACCGAACACAATATTCCAAGTGTGGTCTAACCAGAGTTTTATAGAGCTGCAGCATAACTTCGCGGCTCTTAAACTCAATCCCCCTGCCAATGAAAGCCAACCCACCATTCACCTTCTTAGCAACCCTATCAACTTGGGTGGCAACTTTGAGGGATCTATGGACGTGGACCCCAGATCCCTCTGTTCCTCCTCACTGCCAAGAATCCTACCATTAACCATGTATTCTGCATTCAAATTTGACCTTCCAAATTGAATCACTTCACACTTTGCCAGGTTGAATTCCATCTGCCACTTCTTTGCCCATCTTTGCATCCTGTCAATGTCCTGTTGCAGCCTACAAGAGCCCTCCCCACTATCCACAACTCCACCAATCTTTGTGTCATCAGCAAACTTACTAACTCACCCTTCCACTTCCTCATCCAAGTCATTTATAAAGATCACAAAGAGCAGAGGTCCCAGAACAGATCCCTGCGGGACATCACTGGTCAGCGAACTCCAAGCTGAATACTTCCCATCTACTACCACCCTCTGTCTTCTATTGCACAGCCAATTCTGTATCCAGACAGCCAAATTTCCCTGAATCCCATGCATCCTTACTTTCTGAATGAGCCTACCATGGGGAACCTTATGAAATGCCTTGCAAAAATCTATAGACACCACATATACCGCTTAACCTTCATCAATGTGTTTTGTCACATCCTCAAAAAGTTCAATAAGGCTTGTGAGGCATGACCTGCCCCCCACAAAGCCATGCTGACTATTTCTAATCAAACTGCACTTTTCCAAATAATCATAAATACAATCTCTCAGAATCCTCTCCAATAATTTGTCCACCACAGAAGTAAGACTGACTGGTCTGTAATTTCCAGGATTACCCCGTTCCCTTTCTTGAACAAGGGAATAACATTTGCCACCCTACAATCATCTGGTACTAATCCAGTGGACAGTGAGGACACAAAGATCATCGCCAAAGGGGCAGCAATCTCTTCCCTTGTTTCCTATAGAAACCTTGGGCATATCCTGTCTGGCTCAGGGGACTTATCTATCCTCATGTTTTTCAAAATTTCTAGCACATCCTCCTTCCTAATATCAACCTGTTCGAGCATATCATCCTGTTGCACGCTGTCCTCATAAACATCAAGGCCCTTCTCACCGGTGAATACTGATGCAAAGTATTTATGAAAGACCTCCCCTACCTCCTCCAACTCTACGCACAAGCTCCCTCCACAAAAGGCCTGGTTTGTGGGGTAGGGGGTGAGGATATATGAGAGGAGGCCCTAAAATTACTGAACATGATATGGAATCCGGAGGGCTGCAGGGTCCCCAAGTGGAAAATGAGCTGTTGTTCTTCCAGCTTGCATTGAGCTTTGCTGGAACACTGCTGCAAGCCTGAGTCCGAGATGTTGGCCAGGGAACAGGGTGGTGTGTTAATGTGGCAGGCAACTGGAGGCTCAGGGTCTTTTTTGTGAGCAGAACGTAGATGTTCTGTGAAGTGGTCACCCAACATACACTTCATTTCCCCAGTGTAGAGGACATCTCATTGTGAGCAGCGAATGCAGTAGATTAGATTCTGGGAAGTGCAGGTGAAGTGTTGCTTCACCTGGAAGGTATGTTTGGGCCCTTGGATACTGAGGAGGTAAATGAGCAGGTGTTGCATCATTGCCGGTTGCAGGGAAAGGTGCCGAGGGGTTGTGGGGGGCAGAG
>JAHRHZ010000069.1:27205691-27336031 GCA_024137785.1 Ginglymostoma cirratum | reverse complement strand
GGAGGGGGTTGTTGGGGGTGAAGGAAGAGTAGACCAGGGTGTCCTGGAGAGAACAGTCCCTGCAGAAGGCAGACAAGGTAGGGGAGGGGAATATGTGCCTGGTGGTCGCATCTCGCTGGATGTGGCGGAAATGGACTCTGATGATCTTCTGGATGTAGATGCTGGTGGGATGGTTGGTAAGGACAAGGGGAACCCTATTGCTGTTGCAGGAGGGAAGAGAGGGGGTGGTGGCAGAAGTGTGGGAGATGGATCAGACCTGATTGAGAGCCCTGTGCTGGGGAATCCTCGGTTGAGGAAGAAGGTGGACATTTTGGAGTCTGAGATAACAAGGTGTAGAGCTGGATGAAGACAGCAGGCCAAGCAGCATCAGAGGAGCAGGAAAGCTGACGTTTCAGGTCTGGACCCTCCTTCAGAAAAGGGCCTTTTTGGAGGCTCCCTTGTTGAAGTTGGCCTTGTCTGATCATATGCAATGGAGCCCTAGGACCTTCCTGGTAGCTCTAGTATAAAGGGACTGCACGTCTATGGTAAAGAGGAGGGAGCTGGAGCCTGCAAACTGGGAATTCTGAAACTGGTGCAAAGTGCCAGTGGAATCATGGGAGTACATGGGCAAGGATTGGAGCAGGGGAGAGAGAAGACTGAGCCAAGGTAGGAAGAGATGAGTTTTGTGGGGCAGGAGCAGGCTGAAACAATGGGTTTGCCCGGGCAGTCCTGTTTGTGGATTTTTGGAAGGAGGTAGAAGTGAGCTGTGCGGGGCTGGGAGACTGCTTGGAGGCAGTGGGGAGTAGATCACCAGATGAAATAGGATCAGTAACTGTAGTAGATATAATGGCCTGATGCATCATGGTGGGGTCATGGTCCGGGGAAGATAGGAGGAGGTATCTGAGAGCTGGCACTCAGCCTCTGCAATGTAGAGGTCAATATGCCAGACTAAAACAGCACCACCCTTATTGGCAGGCTTAATAACAAAGTCAGGGTTAGATCTAAGCACACAGTGTGCAGTCAGTTCGGAGTGATTATTTTTCTTCACAGATGCTGCCAGCCCTGCTGTTCTTGTCCAGCAACTTCTGTTTTGTTCCTGATTTACAGCATCAGCACTTCTTTCAGTTTTTATGAGAAATAGCCAACCGAGTTCCTTTTGTTGACAAATAAAGAATTAATTCATTGCCAAAAAGAAACTTACTCCAAAATGTAGTTAAAATGAGGTTGGCCAAGTAGATCTCATTGAGTATGGGATCTCTGATTAACCTGGGCCAATCAGGGAGCCCTGGCTGACAGATATAAACAGGAGTCTCAAAGCGTCCCCTCAATCTCGGGACTGGCTCTGAGCTGGCTGGTCAGAGACCATGTACTGTGTACATGTAAATAAAGGGTGACTTGGTTATTTTACTGGCAACAAGAGAAAGCAGTATGTCCCTGAAGAAAATTTGCTCGCAACAGTTGTCTTTGAGTTGGGGTCTGCATTTCTAATGTCATTCCTTTATTTGGGAAGCTTGATTTTTTCCAATCCTACCATCGAAGTCTGGGCCACTATGTGGAAAAATGTGTTACTTTTTTTTCTGAGCAAATGACGTTGGGGCAGAGGAATAGCAACAAGTAATTCTTCTGATTGCTTGTGGAACAGCAGTATTTTTGGTTATTAGGATCCCAACTTTCTCTGAAGCAACAGATGCTAAATCCTTTCAAAGTTGATGGATTTAGTTCAGGAATATTATGACCCCCAAGCTTCCTGTAGCTCAGAGATGCTATTGGTTTTATTTGGCAGTTCAAGAACCAGGAATCCGTATCGGGATTTTTGATGTGGTTAAGATGACTGGCAGAGGCATGTGATTTTGGGTCAACCCTGAATGGAGATGTTGAGAGACCATTTGGTATGTGGGATTAATGACATAACCATGCAGATGCACTTACTAGCTGAAACCCAACTGGACTTCAAACAGGCACTACAAATGGCTTTGTCATTTATAAAATGTGGCAAATAGATCATGGGAGCTACAGGGCATTCCAATGGAAGTGGACTCCCTCACCTGTCTGACTGACCTTGGGGAACACCATGTGGGTGTAGGAAATCACAGAGTCTCACACAGGGCATATCCTGAGCAGAGGGACCCTAAGTCAGCCTGCAGCAGAACCTCACAACAATGCCAAGTCTTGGCCAAGTGGCTAAAATGATTTTCACCATTGGGCTGGTAAGCCATTGGAATTGCTGCTGGTATGTGGACATGAGACAGCATGGGAGTCCTCCCAGGCCTGACTTCGGTGAGAAAACTCATAGGCTCGTATCCAGGTCAGTGCACATACCCTGGAAAGTTTGCCTGTATGTGGTTTGGACCAGTTCGATTTATTAGCAACAACCAAATCAGAACCAATCAAAATAAATTGCTACAGAGATAGTAGGAACTGCTGATGCTGGAGAATCTGAGATAACAAGGTGTAGAGCTGGATGAACACAGCAGGCCAGGCAGCATCAGAGGAGCAGGAAAGCTGACGTTTCGGGTCGAGACCCTTCTTCAGAAAAAATGAAGAAAGGTCTAGACCCAAAACGTCAGCTTTCCTGCTCCTCTGATGCTGCCTGGCCTGCTGTGTTCAATCAAAATAAATGTCTGGTTAAATGATCATCCGGTTCTCATGGCGGTCGACACCGGTGCTTCGGTTTCAGTGGTTGCAGAACTGGTCTTTTAACAAGATTCACTCTGGACTCCAACTTTTAAGTTTGTGCAACACCTCAGGCAAACTGAGAATGTAGACCGTGGAGCTGTTAGAGATTAAGGGTACAACTTTGGTTCCAGTCTTCTCTGAGAAACAGTTGATGCAGTTACCACTGATGGCAGTAAAAGACTCATGCCCAAGCTTGACAGGGTGGAATTGGTTGAGAAAGATTCACCAGCAGCTCCCTCACATTCATAGGAATGGCTGGATAAACCCTGGACTCAGTTACACATCAACTATGCCAGTCCTTTCGTGGGCTCAATGTTCTTGGTCATTGTCGATGCCCACGCAAAGTGGTTGGACATGCATAGATTTCATTTGCAAACTCAAGGATGATGATTTAAAAGCTGTGAGCATCGTCAGCAATACACAGACTCCCAGAAGTAATGGTCATGGACAATGGGATATTGTGTCCAGCAGGAATTTCGTGTATTTCCTAAAGTAAAATGGCATTCGGCATGTTCGGACAGCTCCATACCATCCATATTCCACTGATCTGGTAAAAAGATCCATCCATCCAAAAGGCTTAAAGAAACAGCCTGTAACTTCACTCGATACCAAATTATCCCAGGTCTCTCCTCCCCTCTCTCGCACACATACACACATGCGCACAAACACACACGCGCACAGACACACAGACACACAGACACACACACATGAATCTATAGAGTGAATTTGTATTTGCAGGTGCATTCTATTTTGTTCAAAAAGCACACAATTTATAGACAGTCAGTCAAATTCCTACTTTAGAAATAAAACCAATCTGACTCCGAACCAAAACACAAACAGATTTTAAACAAGGCCTCACACCTAACATGCATTATTTGACGTAAAATGTCACTTCTTCTTTACACTGGTAAAACCTTTAGTTCTCTCAGGACCCTGACTTCAAAGGAATTCGGTGATTTACATACACATATTAATTAATTAAAACCTTCTAACTGATTAAAGATTTAATGGCATCTTAGATTTGTTTAGTACATCCTCATCAATGGTGTGACCCTTTGATCTTTTATGTACAAATTCTGCGTCTGACACTATCTCTCACACTAACACCTGAAGAAGGAGTAAGACTCCAAAAGCTTGTGTTTTCAAATAAACCTGGTGGACTATGACCTGGTGTCATGTGATTTCTGACCTTGTCCATCCCAGCCCAACACCAGCACCTCCACATCATGTTTAATTATAGGGCCACCCCTCACGCAACTACAGGGATAGCTCCAGCAGAGCTGCTGATTGGGGAAAAGATTCTGCACAAAGTTAAACCTGATATTCTCGGACATGGGGGGTGGAGGGTGAAATGGCATCAGGAACGCCAATGCCGGCCACATGTGTCCTCTAAGCAAGGGGAATTCAGGAATGAAGTTTGGTGTCAAAACCACGGAAATGGACCTGCAAGGGTACGAGGCAAGGTCTACGTGAGGTCACACAAAGTTCGGGGAGGTGAGCTGGTCCTGAACAAATATGTGGATCACCTGAAAGCTGCTACCCCACAAACGGGGCAGGAGCAAAACAGATCTGGCCCCTCAGAACAGAAAGGCTGTCAGAAACCATGGGTGCTCCCCCTCTGTTTTGTGTCGAAGAAACCTCAGACTCCGAGATGGATGCAGCCTTGATACCATGACTGCCTAATGTAGAGGAGGAACTTCTCCCAAAATACTCTGGGAGCAAGAGACAGGCTACGGTCTGGGACATGCTGCCCATGTCCGAGTCAAAGTTGGAGGAACTAGACATGGGTGAAAATGTGCCAGGGGAAGCTACGAGAACAGGAACATGCCTACATTCCCAGTCTTAGGCAGAGAAGGATGTAGTGATTGGAATGAGATTGGCCAGGTGGATCTCTGCTTTTTTTTTATTCATTCACAGGATGAGGGTATCGCTCATCCCTAGTTGCCCAGAGGGCAGATAAGAGTTCACCACATTGCTGTGGGTCTGGAGTCACATGTAGACCAGACCAGGTAAGGATGGTAGTTTCCTTTCCTGAAGGACATTAGTGAACCAGATGGGTTTTTCCAACAATCGACAATGGATTCTTAGTCATCATTAGATTGTTAATTCCAGATATTTTATTGAATTCAAATTCCACCATCTGCAATGGTGGAATTCGAACCCGGTCCCCAGAACATTATAATGGGTCTCTGGATTAAAAGTCCAGCAACAGCATGCATGCACGCGCACACACACACACACACGGTGAATTTGTATTTGCAGATAAATTCTATTTTGTTCAAAAAGCACACAACTTATAGACAGAGATAAAAGGTACTGCAGATGCTGGAGAATCCGAGATAACAAGCACGGGGCTGGATGAACACAGCAGGCCGAGCAGCATCATAGGAGCAGGAAAACTTGACGTTTCGGGCCTAGACCCTTCATCAGAAAATCTTATAGACAGTCAGTCAAAATGGTGTTTAATAAATTCCTACTTTAGAAATAAAACCAGTCTACAAACTGAGTAGTATGATTTGTTCCTGAAAATGTCACAGGCTCAGTATGTCCAACAAGCAGGTGGTTCTTTGTAAATGCAACATTGTTGCTGCTGTAATCAGTAACTTTTGCTGTAAAAAATGTTCGGTCCAGAAAGGTGTCAATTATATTATAAATTAATGTTTTAGATAACACAGGAGGTTGTTATGATGCTGGATGGGTTAAAATTGGAGGTATAGTGCACTAAAGCAGAGATATTATAACAAGCAGTTATAAAATTCTGTTCTGGCTCACTGGATTATGTGTCCAATTCTAGTCATTATATTTTAGAAAGGATTTGAAGGCTTTAGAGAGGTTGCAGAAAATTTTTATGAAAATGCTTCCAAGGATGAAAGACTTCAGTTACGTGGAGGTACTGGAGAAGCTGGGGCTGTTCTTGGTGAAGTGAAGCTAGACAGGAGATTAGACAGAGATGTTCAAAATCATCAGTAGTATGGACTTAGAGAAACTGTTTGCGTTGGCAGAAGGCTCCAGGACCAGACAACATTATGCTAATAAGGTGATCGGCAAAGGAAGTAACACATGAGGAACGATCTTATTAAGCAGGGAATGGTTAGGATCTGAGATAACAAGGTGTAGAGCGGGATGAACTCAGCAGGCCAAGCAGCATCAGAGGAGCAGGAAGGTTGACGTTTCGGGCCTAGACCCCTCTTCAGAAAAATTTTTTTCTGAAGAAGGGTCTAGGCCCAAAATGTCAGCCTTCCTGCTCCTATGATGCTGCTTGGCCTGCTGTGGTCATCCAGCTCCACACCTTGTTATCTCAGATTCTCCAGCATCTGCAGTTCCTACTATTTTTGAAACAATGGTTAGGATCTGATTGCATTGCCTGAGATAATGGGTGGTGACAGATTCCATCAAGGCCTTCAGAAAGGCAAGAATAAGAATGTAAAGAGATCAAATTTGAAGGAGTACTGGAAAAAAAAGTGTAACTGAGTTGTTCTTGCAGTGAACCAGCATGGCCTCCTTCTGCACTGTAGCCATTTTATAATTCTATGATTCTGTGATTTCCGCCAGTTTTCTGGGAGCCACGAGTGCCAGTCAAACTCCAAAGTAGTATCCACATTGAATGCATTTTCTGTGTGAATTACACCAGTGGCCTTGCTGGTGTTGGCATTACCACATGTAGCTATTTGATGTTAAAACTGCAGGAGATCATGATGTCAATTGGTTTGTAACATTGAAGTGCTACCAGTGGTGCCGTTTTTGAGGTCAATGCTACAGTTCATGCCAGCTCTTAAAATGAGATAGCTGCACGTACATTCAGATTGTAAAGGAACTCCACTGTTACTGTTTAGAGATCAAATGCTTTTGAGTTAGTTGCTGATTCATTTCTTCTAGCAGTTCCTTTGATTTTGTAAGTGTTTCTTGCTTTGCTTAGTCATTTAAAATTGCAAGGTTCCATAATGAGTGGAGTGGCAGGTGCTGAAGGAGGCTTTGTTGGTTTCAAGCCTTCTGTCTAAACCAGTCACTCCCAGATATTGGTGTCCTAATACAAATGTCCCTTCAGCATATCAGAACAGAGGTCACCCACAAACTACTGGGAGAGGAGTCAAAGGAGAGGGAGAACGGCTCTCTTCATGAGGTCTCCCTGCTCCAGGTGAGCATAGAGCTATTCTCCTTCAGGAATCTCAATGTAGTACAGTGTATTAGCCCTCTGTGCTTGAGTAAGGAGCTCTTCACTGAAATTTGTTCCTTCTGCAGCCCACCTGTACATGGTGTGCCTTACCACACAGATCGCACCTCTCTGCTGTCCCCTAGTATACAGCAGTGTAAGTACATATCTGAACTGATGGCTGTGAATGTGAACTCAAACAACTGTGTGCCATCATCGTTGCTGTCTTCCTGCTGCTGTCCCTCCAAGGCTTGGCCAGACTGCACCCCTTGGATACTTGAAGGAAGAAACACACAGGAGTGAGCTTGCGATGAGAGAGGTGGGGCAAATAAGATTTATATGCTATGGAATAAAGATACAGTCATCTTGGATGGTTTCAACATTGCTGCTGGTCATGTCCTCAAAAACACGCATCTCAATCATAACAAGTTATGTCTCCTGCATTAGGGTTCGGATATGCAGATGTGCCTGTCACCCGCTGGTAATCTGCTGCTGTGTTTGGGTATGCAACAATTTTATTCTATGTTACAGAGCGAAATGTATCAGTGAATACTTTACAAACTGTGTGGATGATGTGGTGGTTTTGGTTGAATACCTGTCCTGTGTATAAGCTGTGAGATATGGTTGTATGTCTGCAAAAATATTAAGAACGTGGGGAAGAGTACAACACATGAATGTTACATAAAAAATTGAAAGAACTGTGGATGCTAGAAATAAGAAACAAAAACAAAAACAGAATGAGTTCTGAAAAAGTGTCACTGGACCCGAAACGTTAATTCTGCTTTCTCGCCACAGATGCTGCATTTTGCCAGCAATTTCTGTTTTTATTTTTATGGCATGAATGTTATATGTGAGTTATGATTGATAGACATTATTGGACAGTCAGTGATGGAGTTTATTTTTAATTCATGAATAGGATGTGGGCATTGCTGGCTGGGCCAGAATTTATTGCTCAACCCTAGATGTCCATGAGAAAGTGGTGATGAACTGCCTGCTTGAAGTTCTGCGGTCCATTTGGTACACTCTCAGTTCTGCTTGGGAATTAGGATTGTGACAGTGACACTAGGAGAACAATGATACATTTCCAAGTCAGAACAGTGAGTGATGTGTAGAGGAACTTGCAGATGCTGGTAATCCTGTGCAGCTGCTATCCTTGTTCTTCTAGATGGAATGACAACTGTGTTGGGAGAGTGCTGTCTATGGAGACTTGATGAGTTTTTGTCATGCATCTGATGGGTGCTATGCACCGCTGTTGCTGCTGTGTGTTGTGGTGGAGGGAGTGAATGTTTGTGGTTGCAGTGCCAATCAAGTGGGCTGCTTTGTTTTCAATGGTAGATAAACATTGTTGGAGCTGTATTCATCCAGGCAAGTGGGGAGTATTCCATCACACTCCTGACTTGTGCCTTGTAGATGGGGGACAGGCTTTGAGAATTCTGGAGGTGAGTTACTCAGTGCAAGATTCCTAGTCCCTGACTTGCTCTTATAGCCACAGCATTTATATGGCTAGCCCAGTTTCCGGTCAATGGTAACTGCCAGGATGTTGCTAGTGGGGGATTCAGCAATGGTACTGCCATTGAATATGAAGAGGAGATGATTAGATTTTCACTTATTGGTGATGGTTAATACCTGGCACTTTTGTTGTATGAATGTTACTTGTCACTTGTTGACTCAAGCCTGGATTTGTCCAGATCTTGCTGCATTTGAACATGGACTGCTTCAGTATCTGAGATAGTAGGAACTGCCGATGCTGGAGTCTGGATAACAACATGTGGAGCTGGATGAACACAGCAGGCCAAGCAGCATCACAAGAGCAGGAAAGCTGACGTTTCGGGTCTGGACCCTTCTTCGGAAATGATTTCTGAAGAACGGTCCAGACCTGAAACGTCAGCTTTCCTGCTCCTCTGATGCTGCCTGGCCTGCTGTGTTCATCCAGTTCCACACCTTGTTATCACAGTATCTGAGGAGTCATGAATAGTGCTGAACATTGTGCAATCATCGGTGAACATCCCCACTTCTGACCATATTAAGGAAGGAAGGTCATTGATGAAGCAACTGAAGATGTTGGGCCGAGGACACTACCCTGAGGAATTCCTGCAGAGATGCCCTAGAGCTGAGATGATTGACCTTCCACAGCCGCAACCATCTTCCTATGTGCTAGGTATAACTCCAACCACAGGAGAGTTTACCCCCATTCCCATTGATTCCAGTTTTGCTAGAGCTATGTTTTTAAAATGTTCTAATTTTTCTAGTCTCTAATTTTTTTCAAACATTAATAATGCTCTGAGGAACATATATTTTGTTTGTACCAATTTTAACATTATGTTAATACGTTTTAAACAGAGTGGCTAAGGTATCAAATTCCACAAATTTTCCTAAAATCAGCAAAAGAAGTGAAAGGATCAAGGAGTTTTAAACACAATTTAAGTTTAAAAACAGAATTTGCTGGAAACTGAGCCCAGTCCATGAAACTGGCCATTGTCCCAGACAGGGAAGAATCATTATGATGGTTGGGTGCCTTCTACCAGGCTGTTAAAAACAAGTGTTTTTGTTTAGGCACCAGGGCATGGATAGATACCTTTTAATAATTCAGTCTTTCTTCTAATTTAATAGGGTCACTGCTCCCTAATGCAGTATTATTCTGTATACTGTAGTTATTTGAAAATCAATTTAGATATTAAAAATCAGGATAATCCCACAAAGCGTCTACCACTGATTAAAATTCATTTTCATCAGTATTGATAAAATCATGTGAAGTTACTACTCCTTTTCTTTTTCCCAAAGTGGAAGAATCAGTTACCAGAGGCCATGGATTTAAGGTGTGAGGGGCAAGGTTTAAAAGTGATGTACGAGGCAAGTTTTTTACACAGAGGGTGGTGGGTGCCTGGAATTCACTGCCGGGGGAAGGCAGTGGGAGCAGATGCTATAGTGACTTTTAAAGGGCGTCTTGACAAATATATGAATAGGATGGGAATAGAGGGGTACGGTCCCCAGAAGTGTAGGGGATTTTAGTTGTGATGGGCAGTATGTTGGTGCAGGCTTAGAGGGCCAAAGGGCCTGTTCCTGTACTGAACTTCCTTTGTGCTTTGTTCTTAAATACATAAGGGATAATTTTTAATGCAAATTTTGCCTGATTATGCTGGTTAGTAAGAATATTTGTGGTCTGTGATGTGCAGATAAATTGAAATAATAACTTGAGCAAAAAGTTCACTTCTCAAAACTTACACAATTTTGAGTGCAATTTGTACCAGATATCTTAATGCACCCAAAATGGAAATTCTTGTCAGTTTCCAGTCCTGTGAATCACACAATGTTCTTCAATAAGTGAAACCAATGTAACCAAAAAGTTCCACACTAGCACAAAATCATTTGCTAATTCATAAGCGTAAGTTTCTCAGTGCTTTGCTGGTTTCAGACACTCTGGATACACCATTGAACTAAGAATGTATCAATATGACCCATTTGTGGGATTAGTAGAGATGGTAGTACAATGGTAATGTCACTGGACGAGTAATCCTGTTAAGGCTAGGCTAATGCTCTGAGCACATAGGTTCAAATGCAGCACAGTGGCTGGTGAAATTGAGCTTTGATTAATAGATCTAGAATTGAAAGATTGTCAATCTGCATATGTGACAGGCCCAGCAGGTGTGGGCCCTGCTTAACAATTTTCTGGTCTTCACCAATGTGATGAGACACCCAACTAATGGGTTTATGCTGCTTGCCCTTCAATAAAGAGACAATAGGCTTTAGAGGCTTTTGCTCTTCTTAATAGAAGCTTTAGCTCCCGTAATAGGATCATTGTGAGACACTACATTTAAGGTCAACATCTGCGCAAACCGTATTGTATAATTCTATGTAAAATCCTGATGTCAAGTCTGGTTGAATAATGTGCAATCTCTTATGGGTTGTTTCTATTCCAAAAATTAATATTGGCATACTTATTAAGTAACGTAGAAACTGACTGTTTTCCAACCATTTCAACACCGAAGCAGAAACTACTGATGGAAGTTTGGAAGGTCTTTATGACATGGGCTATGGTGAGAAATCTTGCAAAACTGCGTCAGGAATCCAGCATGGCCTTCTCGACATTGGGAGCAACAAGCTGTATTTTCCAACAGACATCTGGGTGTCGAGACTAGATTCTCACTTGAGAGTGGCGAGAGGTCTGTCAGTAGGATTATTGTTCATTATCATCCTCATTAACACCAAATCTTGCCTCATTAGTATGTAGGTTCCTGTTCTGAGGGCTAATAAGGATAATTTGGGATGATAGTGTGCAAAAACTTGCTAGGCCCTGTAGGGAGAAAACCCTTCCATGAAAATCAAAGAAAATGACACTTTGACAAAATATATGATTCGGGCTTACACAATTACTAACCAACCTTAAGGTTTAACGTACATTATGGAACAATGAAAGAGGTCCTTCGAGACTTATCCCTTCAGAAAATCAAGTCCCAATTTGTATTCAAAGAATATAATGCGTGAAAAGGTTATATTTCATTTTTAGCCAAGATGACACAGTCAGGAACAATAAAAGCCAAAAACAAAATCAATCCAGGAATATTTTAAAAAACACTCCAAATAACTAATGACACATTCCCCTCAATTCTGGCTTTAATTCTCCTGAATCAAATGGCAGCCAATGGAACAAATAGAGAAGAAAGAAGAGAAAAGGGAACAGCTTGGCCAACTGAAGTGGTGCTCAAAAAATTACAGTGGGATTGGATTAACAGAATATATGATGCACATTTATAATGATGGATTAACCTCATTAACATCCATCTAAACTTGAAGTAAGACTAGGGCTGCGACTTAGTAATCTGGGCACAAAGTACTGGGGCAGATGACTTCAGGAAGCTTAGCTCCTTCAACCTGACCTGGGGGAAACAATGCCTGTTCAAGCATCAATTAGATACCTAGATGTTGTCCAGTGGGTATCTCAGCCACATAGAAGTCTTGCTCCTGAAGTCTCTGCCCTTTCTGAAGGGAATTGGAGGTTGGCAGCCTCAGGGAATTGAAGAGGGTCATGGAGACTTAGGCTGCACAGCCACAATGCACAGGTAGATCTTTTCTTAGGGAGGATTGCAGCTGAGCATCTTCGGGAGAAGGGAGTCAAGGCCTAGCAGTAAGGGTAGGGTGTGGTTTTCACTAGCCATCCCCACCCCTTTGCCCAGGTTGGGGCAAATCAAAGTGCCACCAACCAGGCAGGGCACTCTGGTTTCCCTTGTTGACAAAGCAGACACTTTTCTCACCTGCTGGAAAGGCAGGTTGGGCCTGTAGCAGTCGAAGCCCTTAAATGGTTATTAATAAACCAGTTAAAGGCTTTATCTGGAACAGATCAAGAAGCTTGCCAAAAAAAACATTCTCAACCAGAATGTAATTTTTGAGGTGGTGGGGTGGGGAGTATTTCTTTCGTGACAACCCACCCAATTATTTGCTTTTCCAGCTATCTCCAGGGAGGAGAAAGCCACACAATATGTTTTTTTCCCCGTTCATTTAATCTGTCCACCTCCAGCCATTCAAACTAAGTATTGATGAGTTGTTCATATCTGAGGCCTTTCAAGTAGTTGCTGTAATGTGTAGTTCAGAGACAAAGGCTATAACCTGATATCTGCAGTAGGATTAAGAAAATTGGGATTACTGTTACAAAAGTTAAGTTGTTAATTAATACAAGAATGAAAGAGGAAGCAAATATTGATGCAAAGTGAAAACAAATGCATGATGTCCATATGTAAACTTGGCATAGTCCTAGGGCTGCTGTATCATTCGAGATGACTGGTGGTTACTCTTCTAGTAATTGCTACTAACGTAATACAGCAAATAAAGACTTTAGCCTTGAAGATATGAATCATCATTAATATTATCAGAAATACTTCACATATTGCTATAGTTTGTTATGATCTCAAAGGAGGATACTGACAAAAGAAATTTGAATTCTCAGTTATTACCTGAAAGAACAATTCAGTAAGGTTTCACACTATAAACAAAATCATTTTCTGTACAAGGCAAACAAAGTAAGTAGCATTAATTTAAAAATATGTTTTGAATAACACAGTGGCTCAATGGTTAGCAGTGCTGCCTCACAGCACTAGGGACCCGGGTTTAACTCCACCCTCAGGCAGCTATCTGTGTGGAGTTGGCACATTCTACCTGTGTCTGTGTGGGTTTCCTTCGGGTGCTCCGGTTTCCTCCCACAGTCCAAAGATGTGCAGGTTAGGTGGATTGGCCATGCTAAATTGCCCGTAGTGTTCAGGGTTGTGTGGCTTAGGTGGGTAAAAGGGGATGGGTCTGGGTGGGATGCTCCAAGGATTGGTGTGTACTTGTTGGGTTAAAGGACCTGTTTCCACACTGTAGGGATCCTGTGAAAAATTATTTAAACCCAGAAATCTTAACAGACCACCTCCCAATCTGTTTTTAATTCCACCCAATATTTCCTCTGAACTTCCCTGAACCCTGAGGGTTACTTGACTTCTAACAGAACTAAACAAATTTGTGCTATAGCCCTCAGGAATTCTCTCTGATTCTCCTCAGTTTCTCAGCATGACACTTAGTGTTGTAGAGCTTTCTCTGTGAGGATCCCGCTACTGATTTGTTCTACAAGCTTTTATCAGGCAGGTCTAACATTTTAATTCCTCATGAATTTGGAATTATCATTCTGAGCATGGATCACAATTTCACCAACTTAGGAACAGCCCTGGTTTTGTGCTCCTGGTTTCCAGCAGATAAACCAGTCTTCTGAGCTGTCTGCTGTTTGGTGAATACACAGATCACCCCAAAACCTATAAATTATCCATGTAGGAGCATGATGCACTTAGGATGTCTCAGGTAGGCATTTCAATTAATTTGAATTTTGAACCAGTCCGTTGATATGAACAGTGTATGGATATTGGAAGATCTTTCCTTGCTTACTCATTGCTTCTGAACCTATATTTGATTTGGGATCTACAAGAATACTTTTAAACCACTTTTAAAGTTGACAGGAGGTATCTTGACTCTGCCAAGGAACTCAGCAAGGTGTAACCCATTCCACTTCTGAGCTCTTTAAGTCAATATGGACCATCCTTTGAATAGTAATTATCTTTGGAATGTTTACAATTTGTTAAACACAGGTTTTTGAACTTCTTTTATATTTAACTCTTTAATCCATACTTAAAAGTTATATTCCTAAAACAACGAAATTAAGACACTTCACAACAAACTTTTCAAAAAGCCATTTTGATGGAGGTAAAACTAGTTCATCAAGTTGAACTATGAAACTAAGACTTGGTGAAAACAAGTTTTCTTCAACTGAGGGCTGTTAGTGCACGAAACTGAATATTTTCATTTTCGGAAACCATTCAGCAACGAAAGCACATGGTGTAGGGGTGACATGTTAGCATGGATGAAGGATTAGTTAGCTAACAAGAAGCAGAGAATGAGGATAATTGGGCCTTTTTGGGTAGGCGTGCTATAACTAGTGGATGCCAAAAAGATCAGTGCTGGGGCCTCAATTATGTACAATCTATATCAGTGACTTGGACGGAGGGATAGACAATGTAGTAGTTACATTTGCCAATGATAGCAAGATATTTGGGTAAGCATGTTAAAGGTGAGGATATGAAATTTCAGAGTGTAGATAGATTGAGAAAGCAAAACATATTAGCAGATGGAGGTATAATGTGGGAAAATAAGAGCTGTTCACTTTGTCAGGAAGAATAAAAAAGTATTTAAATGGAGTGTGATTGCTATCTGATTCACAAAAAGCTGGAATGTAGGGAGATCAATTGATTACAAGGGCAAAAAGAATTTTGGCATTTAGTGTAAAGGCAATGGAATATAAAAGTAGAGACATTTTATCACAGCTATACAGGTGAGACCACATCTAGAGTGCCACGCACAGTTCCGGTCTCATTGTTTGAAAACAATATATAAGCCTGTTGTAAGCAGTTCAGTCAAGGTTCACTTCACTCTTTCCTCTTATGAGGAAAGGTTGAACACTTTGAGTCTATATTCATTGGAGCTTAGAAATATGAGAGGTGAACATATTGAAAAATATATAACCCTGAGAAAATATGATATTGCGGATGCTTGAGGCTATTTCCTCTTCTTTTGGAGACTAAAACCAGGAGACAGACTTTACAGATAAGAGGTATCCCTTTTAAGATGGAGAGGACCAGAATTTTTTTTTTCTCTGAGGGTCATTAATGTGTGTTCTCTTCAGAAAGCAATGAAACTTCTGTCATTTATTCAAGGCAGAATGAGATATATTTCTGATATGCAAGGAGTCCACAGTAATTTGGTGGTAGTCGTGGTGGTGGGTTGGGGAGAGGAAGGCTGACTAGAACCAGATGAACCGTGATTATATGAATGGTGGAGCAGGCTGAAAGGGCATATGGTCTCCACCTGCTGCCAAATCCCAAATATACTATGTATGTTTCAATATCAAGCATTCCCAGTTACCCAGGTAGCTGCAAAGTGAAGCTGTCTCTAGCCACATTAGTGATTTGACTCAGCTCTGAAATTAGCAGAGCAGTCTTCAGTGCTTCAACACAAATTTTAACTTCCCAGGAGCAGCTGGTCTTGCTACCTTTCTGAATGAATTTGATAATCAATATCAAAGTTTGGACAGCTTAATGCAGTGTGTTCATGTCCTCTGCAGATTGAAATCAAATTTCCCCAAATTATTGTACATACAGAATATACAGTCACTAGAGAGAGAAGAAATCTCTCCCATCAATCTGGCCTAATAGGCAATCAACTTAACTTGCAGATGCCAGGTGCAGAATCATAAAAGCTGCCAAGTGACTAAAGCATATCTATGCAATGAGCAGTCGAGATCCCACAGAATGAGGCAAATATGAAGACCAATGGGCCACAAAGCGCTTACAAGAGTGTCTAAAAAGGGATCATGAAAGAAACTTGCAAGGGTCATAAAAGATAGTAAGAAGAGATTTTATCATTATATAAAGGGAAAGCTGCTGTTAAGTGTACTATTAGCCCACTGAAGGTTGTGGAATATTTCAATGACTATGGGAAACATGTTGAAAAATTATTTTGCTGCAATTTTCATACCAAAAAAGGATAGCTGGCTGGAAGCACCAAAGAAATTAATTGAAAATCAGGGACAGGGTTTAAATAAAACTAACTGAATCTTCAATAATGGGAAATTAATAGAACTGAAGACTGACAAATCCCCAGGACTCAATGGTTTCTATTAATGGGTGTCAAAGGAGATAGGGGAGTACATTGTTGATACCCTAATCATAATCTTTCAGAGGTCCCTGGATGCAGGAGTTGTACCTCTGGATTGGAAATTTGCTCATGTTACTCTGCTCCTTACAAAGGGTGACAGAGGGAAACCATGGTAAAACAGACCAGCTAACCTCATCCAATAAACGCAGAGCTAGAAATTCACAGCATCCGAGGGGTAGGAAAATCAATGATTCAGACTAAAACCCTTTGCAATGACTGGTGGGGTGGGGGTGGCCAGAAATAAATAGAGGGAGAGGGGTGGGGCTGGGGGCAGGGTAGGTGAGATGGAGATAGTGGACGCACATAGGGGGTTATTGTGATTGATCTGTGGGAAGGGTGGAGCGGATAGGTGAGTAGGAAGATGGATAGGTTGGGGGAGGAGAGATTTTGAAGCCGGTGAAGTCAATATTCAGGCCATTGGGCTGTAAGCTCTGACGGTGAATTATGACGTGTTGTTCCTCCAGTTTACATTTGGCCTCACTCTGGCGGAAGAGGAGGCCACGGATGGACATGTTGCCAGGGGAGCGGGAGGGGGAGTTAAAATGGTTGTCAACTGGAATGTCGGGTTGCTTGGTGCGTGCAGAGTGCAGAAGGTCTGTGAACCAGTCCCTGAGTCTGTGTTTGGTCTCCCCAATATACACGAGACGTCGGGAGCAATGGATACAGTAGATGAGGTTGGATGAAGTTCGGGTGAATCTCTGCTGGATTTGGAAAGATTGTTTCGGGCCTTGGGCGGAGGTGAGGGGGGAGATGTAGGGGCAGGTGTAGCACATCCTGCGGTTGCAGGGAAAGATACCGGTTGTGATGGAAAATTTGGTGGGGAATGTGGAGCTGACAAGGGAGTTGCGGAGCGAATGGTCCCTGCGGAAAGCATTCAGGGATGGGGAGGGAAGCATCTTTTTGGTGGTGGTGTCTAACTGTAGGTCTAATTGGAAGACGATGCATTGTATTCGGAGGTTGCTGGGGTGCTATGTCAGGACTAAGGGGACTCTATCCTTATTGTTGTTGGCGGGGAGAGGATTTGAGGGCAGAAGTACGAAAATGGGGAAGATGTTCTTAAAAATAGAAGAGGGGAAGCTATGGTCTCTAAAGTAGGAGGATATTTGGGAAGCCCTGAGTAGAACACCTCTTCCTGGGAACAGATGCATTGGAGGCGGAGGAATTGAGAGTATGGGATTGAATTTTTGCATGAGGGTGGTGGAGAGGACGTGTAGTCAAGGTAGCTGCGGGAATCATTGGGTTTGAAGTGGATGTCAGTGGTGAGTTGGTTACCAGAGATACAGACGGAGAGGGAGGATGGTGTCAGAAATGGTCCAGGCAAATTTGAGGGCGAGGTGGAAGGTGTTGGCAAAGTTGATGAACTGTGCGAGTTCCTCGCAGGAGCATGAGGCAGCACGGATGCAGTCATCAATGTAGTGAAGAAAGAAGTGGGGATGGCGCTGGTGTAGTTGTTGAATCCCACAACCAGATAGGCATTGCTCGGGCCCACAGCCACCTCTTTTGGTTTGTAGGAAGTGGGAGGAATCAAAGGAAAAATTGTTAAGGTCAGAACCAGTACCGCCAAGTGAATGAAACTGTCGGTGGAGGGGGACTGGGTGGGCCTACAGGAGAGGAAGAAGTGGAGGGCTTTTAGGCCAACCTCGTGGGGGATGCAGGTATACAGGGACTGTACGTCCATAGTGAAGATGCGGTGTTAGGGACCGGGGAATTGAAAGTTTTGGAGAAGGTGGAGGGCTTGGGTTGTGTCCTGAATGTAGGTGGGGAGTTCCTGGACCAAAGGGTAAAGAATGGAGTTGAGGTAGGAGGAGATGAGCTTGGTGGGGCAGGGGTTGTTGGGGAATGTGGAGCTGACGAGGGAATCGCAGAGTGAATGGTCCCTGGGGAAAGCAGACAGGGGTGGGGAGGGAAACATCTTTTTGGAGGCAGGGTCTGATTGTAGATGGTAGAAATGTTGGAGGATGATGCATTGTATTCGGAGGTTGGTAGGGTGGTATGTGATGACTAAAGGGACTCTATCCTTATTATTGTTGTGGGGAGAGGGTTTGAGGGCAGAGGCACAAGAAATGGGGGACCTCCTCAACCATTTAGGATCTTAATCTCATCTCTGACCTTCTCCGGGATCTGCTCAACATCATTACCTACTCAGTTGCTCCAACCGCCCCCATGGATTGCGTGACGGCCATTTCTGCTGACACTACTGACCATGTGATGTGATGGGCCAGTTTCTTGGAATGGGAATCGAGCCCACCCTCTGCTGACCTCTTCATCCTGCCTCCTGGACACCCCCTTCCGGCCTCTTACCCTCCCTCAACTTCTTCATCTCCAACTGCTAATGTGGCATTAATTGCCTAAATCTCTGCACCCCTCACACTTACTCCAACCTCTCCCCCCTTGGAACATGCAGCCCTTCACACTTTTTGCTCCAACCTCAACCTAACCATTAAACCCACCAACAAGGGGAGGTGGGGGGTGGGGGAGTGCAGTGGTAGCATGGTGAACTGACCATTGCTGAGGCTGCACACCAACTCTCTGACACCTCTTCCTCCTATCCCCTCAATCATGATCCCATCTCTGATTGTCAACACATCATCTCCCAGATCATCAACAACCTCATTACTTTGGGAGATCACCCAGTGCCTTTCCCTGCAACACCTGCCCCTACAGCTCCCCTCTCACCTCTGTCCAAGGCCCCAGTCAATCCTTCCAAATCTGGCAGAGATTCACCTGCACTTCATATCACCTCATCTACTGTATCCATTGCTCCTGAAGTGGTCTCCTCTATATCAGGGAGACCAAAAGCAAACTTGGGGACTGGTTCACAGAGCATCTGTGCTCTGCAAGCACCAACCAACCCGACCTTCCAGTTGCCATCCACTTTTACTCCCCTCCCACTCCCCTGGTGACATGTCCATCCTTGGCCTCCTCCAGTGTCAGAGTGAGGCCAAACGTAAACTGGAGGAACAACACCTGATAATTCACCTTCAGCGCTTACACCCCAATGGCCTGAATATTGACTTAACCAGCTTCAAAATCTCTCCTCCCCCAACCTGTCCATCTTCCTACTCACCTATCAGCTCCAACCTTCCCGCTGACCAACCACAATAAACCCCTACCTGCATCCACCTACCTCCATCTTACCTACTCTCCTCCCAGACCCACACCCCTCCCTCTATTTATTTCTGGGCTCCTTCCCCACCTCTTGTCATTACTTTCCTGTTCCTCGGCTGCTGTCTGACCTGCCATGCTTTTCCAGGTCACAATTATTGACTCTAGCTTCCAGCATCTGCAGTCCTTACTATCTCAGTTAGCCACACATATGTGGTGGGAACATTGTTGGAGTCTATAAGGAGGGATAGAGTAACTGATCATCTCAAAAAATTTCAGTTAACCAAGAAGAGTCAGCATGGATTAACGTATGATGGATCATGCCTGATAAACCTCATGGAGTTTTTTGAAGAGGGTTCAAAGGTGGTGGACAGAGGTAAACCGATGGATGTTGTTTATATGGACTTCCAGAAGACTTTTTGATAAAGACTTACACAAGAGACCGTTAGCTAATCTGGAAACACACTGGATTGAGGGAAAATGACTGATATGGATAGGAAATTGGTTGAGTGGCAAGAAACAGAGAGTTGGAATAATGGGTAAGTACACAAACAGGCAGGATGTAACTTATGGTGCCCCACAGGGATCTCTGTGGGGCCTTCAATTATTCCCAATATTCATTCATGACTTGGATAATGGCATAAAAAGTCAAATATCCAAATTTGCTGACGACACAAAACCGGGCAGCGACAGTTTTTCAACAATATAAAATTACAACAGGATATTAATAGATTAGGTAAAAGGTGTGGCAAATAGATTTTAATATAAACTAGGGTGGGGTCCTCTATTTTGGACTGAAAAAAGGTAGACCAGGATATGTTTTATCTGGCACAAAGTTAAAATCAGTGGATGTCCAATGAGATTTGGGGGTTCAGGTGCAAAGCTCTTTAAAGAGCCAGGAACAGCTGCAGAAGATAGTCAAGAAGGCTAACAGAATGTAAGCTTTCATATCCAAACAACTGGAATATAGGGATGCAAATATTACACTGCAGTCATTCAAAACCCAGTTAGACCCCACTTAGATTGCTGAGCAGATCTGGGCACCATACCTTAGGAAGGGGGTTATAGCCCTGGAGAAAGTTCAACACAGGTTTGCAAGGATGAATCCTGGACTTCAGGGGTTAAATTATGAGGTGAGATTGGACAAATTGAACCTTTATTTTCCAGAATTTAGAAGGTTAATGGGAGATGTAATGGATGTTTTCAGGGTAGTAACAGGGAAAGACAGAGTAGACAAACAGTTTCCACTGGTTGCAGATTCTAAGTCCAGAGGGCATAGTCTAAGGATTAGGGCGAGGCCATTTAGGAAAGATGTTAGAAAACAGTTCTATACGCAGGGTAATGGCACAACGGCTCAGTGGTTAGCACTGCTGCCTCGCAGCGCCGGGGACCTGGGTTTGATTCCAGCCCCGGACATCTGTGCGGAGTTTGCACATTCTCCCCATGTCTATACGCAGGGTATTGGGTCTCTTCCTCAAACAATGGTCAATGCTAATTCAACTGTTATATTTAAATCTGAGATAGACAAATTTTTATTAAGCAAGGCTATCGAGGGATATGGGCCCAAGACAAGCATAGGTTAGAGACAAAAAAACTGCAGATGCTGGAATCCAAGGTAGCCAAACAGGAGGCTGGAAAAACACAGCAAGCCAGGCAGCATCTGGAGGAAAGGAGAAGTCAACGATTCGAGTATTACTCTTCTTCATAAATATTGTGGTTGCAAAAACAGGTCATGAGGGGAGAAGAAGATTATAAAGGGGAGGCTCAAACTAAGTTGTGGGAGCAGAAAGGGTTACAAGAGGCTACTAGGTGTGAGAGGAAACAGGATAGGAGAGAGGAAGTAGAAGCTTTGAGATGGTTGGGATGAGAAGGAGACTGTACAATGAATAAGGAGAGGGCAGAAGGAGGCTACAAGGCATCTGGGTAATGTGAGATTGCAAGGAGTGTGAGACAATAAGGAATCTGCAGAGGAAACAGAATAGTTTGAAACCCATCAAAAAGGAATACTCAGTCAAGCTGGAGCCAAGAAAAGGTGAAATCATGGAGGTAATGTTTGCCTTGAAAATGAACGTGAAAACTATCTTCAGGTTGCATAAGTTCAAGAACTATCATGAGGAGAAAATAAGTACTATAAAATATATTGTAATGAATGTTTTTTTAATTTTTTAATTCAATCTGAGATTGAAATCTGAAATGTAGTGAAATGTAGTGAAAAGTGTTCTTATAGTCAGGTTAATGCTTTAGCTTTGTGCGTATGCAATGGAAACACACTATGATCTAAGACCTCACCATTCTGCAGAAGCTGTGTTTTTGGTGATAGCTTTTTGTGTGTAGATGTGTGCATCAGTTATTTTGAAAGCACCTTTTGCTGGTAACGCAAACTTCTAGCAATTTCTAGCAATTTAAATAATCTGGTGTCTCGAAAATGAATGCCTTTGTTTGTCGAAGCTTTAAGTTTAATAGAGGATTGATAATCATTGAAAATAGTGAAAAATCTGTCTAATTCTGCTTCTGTCAGAGTTCCTATGCTCTATATGCACAAAAGGTATTGTTACTATGTGGCTGCATCACCTAATAAATGAATAAGTGAAAAAGGTGTTGCGGAAAATGAAAAGGTGTACTCCGAATTTTTCAAAATATTAGTTGGCCCCAATTCTAATGATTGTGCAATTATCAGTGGTCGCCCCGACATCTGACCTCATGTTCATGGGAAACTGCTTCTGTTCCTACCAAGTATTGGACATCATACTATGGCACATTTACAGCACAATTGTAAAAACTGTACTTCCTGTAACAACGATTGACGAAGTTGGGCAAAAGAACAACAGAATTTTGGGTGGTGGACAAAGTTTTAATGAAATATAATTGCAAAATTGAATCAAGAATATAAAATGATAGCCTTTGCAAGAAATACAAAACATAAAAAAAATTGTTAGAATTTCTATTCATATTACCAGTACAATTAGGGAGAAATTAGCTTAACCAATGTAAAAGATCACAGAATGTTAAATGCAAGTTAAAGCAATACATTGAGCTTCTGGCCTCTTTAGCATTGGTTTAAGCATAATTTAGCCTAGGCTGAAATAATGACAATGGTGAGGTTCATTCAATTTCAGTGATGAAATTGTAAGTTAATTATCAGCAGTTTTGTTCCTGACTTTATATTTTATAATCAACCTGCTCACAGATGGTATTACACAATTCTGGAGTAGGTGGAACTTCAACCCAGGCATCCTGGCCCATCGGTAGGAATGCTGGCACTATGCTGCAACAACCCTCAAATATACACGCCCTGAGTTCTGTTATCCAAACCATGTAGCCTCTTGTTCTAAATTAAACGGTTTAAATTGCATTTCAATAACCCAGTAATGCAAATGAATAATGGAAGTTTATTTGGCAACAATAATAAAATTTGAAGAGCATAAAAACTTTAAAATGATCATTATTGTTGCTGGAAATGAAGTGCCAATGTAGTGTTTCTAAAGAAATTTAAAACTTAGAATTCTACAAGTAGTAGCTAATCCATCTTTCTTGGTATGCAACCCTCCATTTCGACTGCTTCAGGCCAATTTCCGTATTTGTTCTTCGCTCTATCGTTCTTCAGGATCTGTCAACAAAAATGTATCTTTAATGAAAATACTGCCTACATACTTAAAGTAATTTTCATTTCTTGATTAAAATGCAGCAATCCTTGGTGACGTTTGTGATTTACTGTTATTTATTCGGGACTAAAGAAGTTTTCTTTGATTTACTGACCACCCGAAAGTTTACTAAGCAACAACAGGTTTTCAGGTGTCCCAATCTTTTCCAGTTTCAAATTTAAAACATGTCTTAACCCTTTGGCAAAGCTGCAACTGTGTATCCAATCTCAACCCATGTTCACAGCAGCACATCCTTTTCCATTGTTATCAATGAGGTTCTTCAGATCTGTTCTTCTCAGTTGAACAGACAGACAGCAAAATCTCAACATCCTGACATTTAATTTTCCTTTATTCATTCACGGGATGAGGGTTTCGCTGGCTAGGCAGCATTTATTGCCCATCCCTAATTGCCCAGAGGGCAGCTAAGAGTCTAGCACATTGCTGTGGGTCTGGAGTCACATGTAGGCCTGACCAGGTAAGGATGGCAGTTTCCTTCCTTAAAGGACATTAGTGGTTTTTCCCTGACAATTGACAATAGATTCACAGTCATCATTAGGTTCTTAATTCCAGATATTTATTGAATTCAAATTCCACCAATTGCTGTGGTGGGATTTGAACAGAGTCCTCTGAATGTTCTCTGGTCTCTGGATTAACAGTCCAGCGATAATACCACGAGGCCATCACCTCCCCAGCATGTAAAGATTGCATTGGATTCATACTTGAGATCAATAATGAATTGAATGAACATTTACATCCTTAGATAGGCTTTCACCCCATGCCCCACAGTTACAGCTGTCAGTAGAGAATCACATGGATGAAAAATAATAGTTTGTTAATTGTCAGATAAAAATATAAAATATGAACCATATTGTTTGGCAAAACAGGAATATGTTAATCACAGAAGTTAAAGAAAGGTGGCAAGGAAAAGCCAGGGAACTGTAAATTGGCGAGCCTGACATCAGTGGTTGGCAAGTTGTTGGAGGGAATCCTGAGGGACAGGATTTACATGTACTTAGAAAGACAAGACTGATTAGGGATAGTCAGCATGGCTTTGTGCATGGGAAATCATGTCTCACGAACTTGATTGAGTTTTTTGAAGAACTAACAAAGCGGATTGATGAGGGCAGAGTGGTAGACATGACCTATGTGGACTTCAGCAAGACATTCATCAAGGTTCCTCATGGTGGCCTGGTTAGCAAGGTTAGATCACACATAATACTGGGAGAACTAGCCATTTGGATACAGAACTGGCTCAAAGGTAGAAGACAGAGGGTGGTGGCGGAGGGTTGCTTTTCGTACTGGAGACCTGTGACCAGCAACGTGTCACAAGGATGACTGCTGGGTCTACTGCTTTTTGTCATTTATACAAATGATTTGGATGTGAACATAGGAGTATGGTTAGTAAGTTTGCAGATGACACCAAAATTGGAGGTGTAATGGACAGCGATGAAGGTTATCTCAGAGTACAATGGGATCTTGATCAGATGGGCTCATGGGCCGAGGAATGGCAGATCGAGTTTAATTTAGATTATGTGAGATGCTGCATTTTGGAAAGGCAAATCAGGGCAGGACTGATATACATAATGCTAAGGTCCTGGGGAGTGTTGCTGAACAAAGAAGCCTTGGAGTACAGCTTCATTTTCCTTGACAGTGGAGTCCTAGGTAGACAGGATAGTGAAGAAGGCAGTTACAGAGGTTTATAAGATCATGAGGGACATGGATAGGGTAAATAGACAAGGTCTTTTCTCCGGGTAGGTGGGTCCAAAATTAGAGGGCATAAGTTTAAGGTGAGACGGGAATGATTTACAAGGGATCCAAAGGGCAACTTTTTCAGACAGAGGGTGGTGCATATATGGAATAAGCTGCCAGAGGAAGTGGTGGAGACTGGTACAATTACAACATTTAAAAGGTATCTGGATGGGTATATGAATAGGAAGGGTTTAGGGGGATATGGGCCAAATGCTGGAAAATGCGACTAGATTTATTTAGGATATGTGGTCAGCATGGAGGAGTTAGACCAAAGGGTCTGTTTCCATGCTGTATATCTCTATGATGCCATGTTATGGTCCAGAAGAAGGCCATTTGGTCCAGTGGCCGCACCGGCTCTCCAAATGAACTTCGTGACTTAGTGCCACTCCCCTGGCTTTTCTCTATATCCCTGCATACTGTTTCATTTAAACTATCATCTGATGTCCTCTTGAATGCTTCAACTGAAGCTGTCCTCACCACACCTCAAGGTAATGCATTCCAGACCTGAACCATTCATGTGGAGACATTTCTTCCACATCACATTGGCTTATTTTTCAGTATCAAGATGTTTGCAAATTGAATACAGACTTAATGAACATGAGGAACTTGACTTTACTGTAACGATGATATCTCTATAAGAAGCTCAACATAATGATGAGCTAAATAGCTTGATGTCATCAAATGACCAGGAACTAGTGTTACTCTATACTGTGGTATCCTCGACATAAGATGTGTCTAGACATTACAATCCACTGTCTGCACTAGTTTAGCTGTATAAACCTTGCACAGATCTTCAAGTGAACAGAATCTATGTACCTCATTTTTGTTACATTTAGAGAGCACAACATCCAACTATATGGTGTCAGAGTGTGATTATTACTCCATGGTATATAGTTGTGATTGTTGCTTTAAAGGGGGGAAAAAAAAGGCCATATAAGCTTGAAGACCAAAGTGAGAAGCAGCAACCAAGATAATAACAGAACGTAAGTTTTCATAGCTAACAACGTGTAGAGCTGGATGAACACAGCAGGCCAGGCAGCATCAGAGGAGCAGGAAGGCTGACGTTTTGGGTCTAGACCCTTCTTCAGAAAAAACGAAGAGGGTCTAGACCCAAAACGTCACTTTCCTGCTCCTCTGATGCTGCTTGGCCTGTTGTGTTCAACCAAAATAAATGTCTGGTTAAATACCTATGCTCGGTTCGCACTAAACAAGTGCACCTCCCAGTCACGAACCATTTCAATTTCCCCTCCCACTCCTCAGACGACATGTCCATCCTGGGCCTCCTGCAGTGCCACAATGATGCCACCCGAAGGTTGCAGGGACAGCACCTCATATTTCACTTGGGAATCCTGCAGCCCAATGGTATCAATGTGGACTTCACAAGCTTCAAAATCTCCCCTCCCCCAACCGCATCCCAAAACCAGTCCAGCTTGTCGTCGCCTCCCTAACCTATCCTTCCTCCCACCTCAAGCCCCACCCCCATCTCCTACCTACTAGCCTCATCCCACCCCCTTGACCTGTCCGTCCTTCCTGGACTGACCTATCTCCTCCCTAACTCCCCACCTACACTCACCTTTACTGGCTCCATCCCCGCCTCTTTGACCTGTCTGTTTCCTCTCCACCTATCATCTCCCCTATCCATCTTCTATCCGCCTCCCCCTCTCTCCCTATTTATTTCAGAACCCCCTTCCCCTCCACCATTTCTGACGAAGGGTCTTGGCCCGAAACATCAAGCTTTCCTGCTCCTCTGATGCTGCTTGGCCTGCTGTGTTCGTCCAGCTCTACCCCTTGTTATCTCAGATTCTCCAGCATCTGCAGTTCCTACTATCCCTGAAATAAGTTTTCATAGTTCAGCAAACAAGAAAATTAGGTTTATTTACAAACTGGCTACCTCAGGGGTGGCTGAGTCCGCGCAGACAATCAGCTGATCAAAGCCACATTATTAGAGGTTAGTTATAATTTGAAGGGTTAATGGGTTTCAGTTTCACGGTGAACAAAGGAAAAAATGTGCCCAAGTTTAAACAAAGAAAGAAAAGTAGCCTGATTTTGGAAGCAGCACAAAAGTCAACAGAAAACAAGTTTGAAATCAAAAATAGAAAAAAGAAAAAGGAAGAAGTGTTGAAGGCACACAAGAAGTACACAAAAATATAAAGTGAAAAGAAAAAAGCAAAAGAAGAGCACACAGCAGAAACCATGCTGAAGACATATACAGAGTGACTCCATGGTAATAAGCTGACTGAAACGCAGATTTCTGCATATCAATAGTGTCTTAAAAAGATAAAAGAGCATAAGGCTGGTACCACATCCTCCAGCATGAATTAGAAGACTATGCCATTCCTATTCATGTACAAACTTTTTAAACTAAGGTAGCTATGTTTCATAGATCTTGCAGTTGGAAAGCAGTTACACAAGCCGTGAAAACACTGATAATAATTTGTGAAGGTGGATTACACAAAGCCAATACTATGAGTTTATCTGAGAGGAGCAGAAAGATGCCTCAAAGATGTGCAAATTTGGAGAAGATTAGTTGCGTGTAAGGGTTAATTGTCAAATGTACCACCTAGAATTGATGTCCTACCAGTGACAGCAACAGGAATCAACTGATCAATTTGTCAGTCAATGCTGTAACAGGGGTGACAATATGATGTTTCAGAAACTGAAATGTTGGAGTGGATAACTGTGTTGGTAATTGCCTCAACACTTATCGAATCATTCCAAAAGGACCGCCAGGAAAAAAATGAAAGGTTACAGCATTGATTCACTGCTAGCAGATGGCATAAAATACGAAGCCAGGACAGTCAGACATCGGCAAGTACTGGATACAGCCAACAGCATTGCACTGTAGCCAGAACACAAAAAACAAGTTAGCTGTGTGGCATGGAGGGTCTAGCGCACCCCAGAAAGCCGTACCGCATTCCAAGATCTATGCAAAGCAGTGGTAAAAAATGACACTGGGCCAACCTAACAAACAAATCTGGCTCCAAAATCGCAGCCAGAGAGTATAACAGGGAACAGCCAAACAGAAGTCTGACACAGTAGCATGACAATATCAGCAAGGAATGTACCAGGGACCTGAGTAAACATACGCTGATGCAGAGAGATCACAGAAAGACAGACCTGAAACATGACCTGGCGAGGAACAACCTTTAACCACAGGATAAACAAACATTTGATATCATATGGATAAAGCCAGGTAATGAGAAGCTTTTGGCACAATCAACGTCATTAGCCCCCCAAAAAACTAGCAAATACACAAGAAAAATCAAGATTGACATGGGAGTTTGTGCAAGTATCTTAACAGTTCAGATTCTGAAGGACATATACCTGCATCGTGGGAACTCAGTGATAAACCCAACTTCAGCCAAATGAACTGTTCACAATAGGTTACCCATCCCATACATTGGCATATTAATGACGCAATGCAGCTGTGTGAATTTAACCACAAGTACTTTACTTGGTAAACATGAGCAGAACACCACGGCAGGTCCACCATTGTATACAGATCTCAACATTAGCTGACACACAGAGATCACAAAAAGACAGACCTGAGACAAGACCTGGAGGGGAACAATTAAGGTGGCTAGCAGTAGCAGAGACTGAGAATACTCACATTAAGGCAATCCATGATTTACGACAATTGTACCCAGTCAGGTTTAATGCTGTATTGCATCTGAGAGAAGATTTAATTTTGTCAATTAACCCTTCCACAAAGTGCAGTATTTGCAAAGAGGAAAAGTTTAAGTGCAAGCTTGATCATGTAGAATGCAATGGCACTGTTCATTGTGTGCATCACCACACAGACTGTTGTAGTTCAATTACCTGTGAACTAAACGAGGATAGGGCAACCAGAGAATGTCTGGATGTGAAAATCCTTGAGGGATACCTACACAAGATTGCAACACTTGGGGAATTAAATTCCAGGTTCCTGCAATCCAAGTCCCTCTCTGAGCTGGACACCATACATGGATATCAGTTGGTGCACTTAGCCAAGAGGTCTCACAAAGTCATTGCCTTTCACTGTTTGGAAAATATTGCTTCCACAGACTACCTTTCGGTTTGTCTGTCAGTCAAGACAAGCAGCGTATGGACAGAATTATAGAAACTGTGCCTGGGTGTGTATTCATTGTTGATGATATTACAGTAATGAGCAACATCAAAGAAAAAATGGCCAAATCCTTCACTCATTGATGGTGGTAGCTCACCATGAAAAGCTCATGTTCAGCAATAAGAAGTGCAGATGAATATAAGTCAGGTCAATATTTTTGACTCTGTATATTCAGGTTCTGGATTCTCTCCTAATCCAGGCAAAGTCCACAAAGAACCTAAAAAATGAGGGCAAAATCTTCCTGAGCACTTGCCCCATATGCTTTGCCGAAACAACTCACGTGTATGGACAGTTAAGTTGAAAAAAACTTGAAGTGTGAGAAAACTCATCCTAAGCAATAGCTGAAGTGACGACCTGTAAGATACTTTGACACAATAACTTAGCTGCAAAGTGGACAATGTATCTGGGGGAGATAATCAGACACCACATGAGGATGGGGCTAAAGAAAGTTTAATAAAAGAGCAAGTTAGTTTAAACTAGCAAACTCAGACACACGGACAAAAGAACAGAAAATCCAAAGAATAATGATGGAAAAAAATTGGTAAGGGTATGAAGAAGATTAATGATTTGGTGTTGCAAACCTATGAGGAAAAGTCAGGAAACTGACTGATTGTTTTGGAGGGACATGAAAAGCTGCAATGCTGTAGATGTGGCTTTGGTCAATGCCATTCTAGGAATTAAATATTCCAAGTTTTTAACATTTTATGGGTATATATAAAAAAAAGTCAGAGGATGGATAATATTCACAATAGAAGACACTACTACAGGCATGGAAGGGAATATTTACACTGATGTTAGTACACATTTTTCTGTGTTGAGATAAGAAATCTGTGTAAAATTGACATAACTTGCATTTGCAAATGAGGAAGTGCATGCTGGATTTATGCCCAAGCAAGACTGATTTGCCCAACTTTTTATGTGGACTGATGGCAAGTTGTTAAAGCACACATTGTAGGTCACAATCAACAAAATACTATCTTAAAATTAACTTTGCTGACTGTGGAGTGGGAAGGATGACCCCCACATCCAAAAAAATAGAAGGCACTGAACCCTATCCTTCTAATTACTGTCTCCCCCCTCCAAACCTCCCTCCCACCCCACCCCACCACTGCCCTGACATTAAGTCACCACTTCTTTTCCGGTCCCCAATATCACATTTACCTGGTAGCCAATATAACACCAGCTATAGCCCAACCTTCAAACGTGCTTAGCTGATGACTTGTCAGCTCTTTTCAGCTCACTGGCTTGACGGAATTGAGGCTCAAGGCCCAAAATCTGGGCTGCTTAGGCCTCATAGTTCAGACACTAAGTTTGTTCCTATGCCCGTGGTTACAAAAGTTCAGTTGGTGTGAATTTTGAAGGCGTTAAAAATGCTGTCCACACACTTTAACTTGGCTTTGTTTCATGAAACTTCACAAAAATGGTTGCAAGTAATACAAGAATAAAAAAAAACAATCTGTTAAACAGCCTCAAATCATAACCATGCAATCTATCTGTACATAAACCGACAACATTCAATCACAAGGATATAAATAAATTACAACAAACCCATCAGTACTTGAATATTTGATCAAATTAATTAATTTGGATTGCAATCATATTCTTTGTTCGCACCTGTTCAAATGGACTTTTCTCCTTAATTGGTTTTGCTCCAACAAAAATCCAGTTGTCCCGAAACTTAACATCATGAATTAAGGAGCTTCCGAGCTCACTAAAAAGTGTTCTTACTTCATCAGTGAGCCTAAAAAAAGGGAAAAAAATGATTAATTTATATTTACTTCAAGCAACCACATAACTTTTTTTTAAAATGTGGACTCAACTACAAAAGCTCTAGAGAACAGCTGTGACCAATCAGGAAAGCCTGTATGCGAAAGCGAATTAGCACACTGATCTTTGACTTCTGGATCCATGTTTTAATACATTTAAGACTGAGGTATTGAAGCTCTCTGCATGCCTGGGAGGGAACTTTTAAAATGAGTTTGGCCCACTGATTGGTGTGGTATGCGGCACAGGATGGGAACCAACAAGACGGAAGAACATACTTGATCTCATCCTTACCAATCTATCAGCTACAGATGTATTTGTCTCCAACACAGTATTGATGAGTGACTACAGTGTAGTCCTTGTAGAGAAGTCCCGCCTTCACATTGAGAATATCTTCCATTGTAATGTCACCATGCTTAATGGGCAGATTTAGCATGGATTCAGCAACTCAAAACTGGGCATCCATGAAATGTTGTGGGCCATCAACAGCAGCAGAATTGTACTCCAACATTCCCCACCCAACCATTACCATCAGGCTAAGGGATTAATCCTGGTTCAATGAAGTGTGCAGGAGAGCATGTCAGAAGTTTGACACTATCTAGGACAAAGCAACGCGCCTGATTGTCATCACATCCATAAGCATCCACTCCCTCCACCACTGACGCTCAGTCGCAGCAGTGTATACTATGTACAAGATACACTGCAGAAATTCACCAAAGATCCTTAGACAGTCCCTTCCAAATGCACAACTACTTCTATCCAGAAGGACAAGGGCAGCAGATATATGGGAACACCACTAACTGCATGTTCCCCTACAAGCCGCTCACCATCCCGTCTTGGACATATATTGCTATTCCTTCACTGTCACTGGGTCAAAATCCTGGCATTCTCTGCACAATGGCATTATGGGTTAACCTACAGCAGGTCCACTACAGTGGTTCAAGAAGGCAGCTCACCACCACCTTCTCAAGAGCAACTAGGGACAGGTAATAAGTGCTGGCCAATCAGTGATGCCCATGTCCCATGTGTGAATGAATAAAAAGAATTTCCATACTACAAAAATACCAATTTGCATTTACACAGCACTTCTAATGCAAAAAAAAACCCAAGTCATCTTTAAAAAGTGATGATAATAATAATTGTGAAAAGCTTGATCAAAGAGTAGGTGTATAAGGAAGGCCTAAAATGAGAAGATGGCACTAACATCATTGAATCCCTTTGCAATCAGCACTGTGGAGTTACCATTGACCAGAAACTGAATTTCTAACTCACCTCTTAACCTCCTAGAGCCCACAGTTCGGGGGTATGGATGGAATTCTTCTCCCTGGCTTGCATGAGTATAGCTCTAACAACACTGAAGAAACTCAATATGACCTGAACAAAGCAATCTGCCAACTGGCACCCGACTTGAAATTTTAAACATTAATTCCCTTCACCACCAAGTGGGAGTAGTTGTGTATCATCTATAAGATGCACTCTAGCCGCTCAGGATTGCTCAACAACACTTTCCATGCCTGTGACCTTTGCCAGCTAAAAGGTGAAGATGGGAACACTACCATTTCCATGTTCTCCTCCAAGATACTCATCATCCTGACTTGGAAATACATTGTTATTCCTTCAATGTCACTGGGTCAAAATCCTGAAGCTCTCCTTCCTATCAGTACTATGGGTGTACCTATCCACCATAGACTGCAGTGACACAGGATGAGGGCTTACTACCATGTTCTCAAGGGCATTTAGGGTTGCACAATAAATGCTGACCCAGGGAGTGGGATCCGGACAGCTGCTGAACGTATAATCATGTTTAATCAATGGTGAAGTACAACGAAGGTAATCATGAGAGGTTTAAGTCAATGAAACAGAAGATTTGGTGGAAAGGGTAGAAAGAGGTCACAGGTGAGAGAAATGAGGCTGCAAAGGAATTTAAACATCAAAGCAAAAATGTTCACATTGAAGGGCTGGATCACTGAAAACCAATGTTGATCAGTGGGGACAGGATGAGATGTAAGAGTGAAGATGCCTTGCAGAGTTTTAGATGAGCTGATTTATGGAAGATAGAGAGAGGAGTTCAGGCAAAATCTTGTCAGAATAGTTGAGTCTGAAGATGCCAAAGACTTGAATGCATGTTTCAGCAGCAGTTTGGTTGAAATAAGGTTGAAGATAGAGGTCATAAGAGAGGTGGGACAACTGATACAGGAGAAATGGAACTGAAACATTGGTTCAAGTTCAGTTAGCACACCCCTTGTTAACCACTTTGTTAAACTTGACAGAGCTGAAGTTGGGAATGGTGTGAATGAGTAGATAATAAAGTTTTTTGGTAGCGGCTGTGCGTATTTGATCTTTTCAGAGATTAGCTGGAGGACTTTCATCTCGAATGAGAGATTGTGGCATGTAACTTACCCACATCTTTAGAGTGGCATCTTTGCAGACTTTTATTTTGGCATTATATAACTTGTTTCCAGGATGCTGGCATTTAGAAGTCACTACTTTCTTGAATCTGGCTTTCAAACCTTGGTAGCAGATGCATAAATCAATTTAAAAAACTGTCTGTAGGCCACATTTCAGGATAAGGAAAGCTAATATAAACTTGGAAAGCTGATGACTTACTTATATCTAAAATGGTGCCAATGTAAAAGCAACTAAAATTTCACCTTCTGGTTTAATCTTTTCTCCCAATTCCCTTAAACTGTTGGTACTTGGCTTTACGCACAGTGTTTGGAAATCAGGTTTTATATGGGAATTGATGACCTAAAAAACTCTAGAATAGGTAAAGAGAATGCCTTTAATGGGAGAATTTCATCCACATTTTAAAATTTCCAATCCATCCTTTATTTATTGCTTAAGAAAGATACGCTTCCCTTCCTATTCTGAGGTGGATGTTAAATTGATGAAACACAGAATAAATTGCTGATAATAATGTAGCTGCAGACAAAGGCATTAATAAGTCAACAATTCAGATTTTATTATTTTGATACTCAACTGATACCTCTAACCTCAGCATCTAGAGCTACTACCTCTCCTAACCTACTAGCCAATGTGCCGAAGTTCTGGAGCAAGTTACCAGTCAGTATGATAGCCAGTGATGAACATTAAGCAAGCATGCTGTTCAACAGCACATTAAATATGATGCGGCATGTGTTTAACCCAAATTAGCAGCTTACTGTCCCAGCTGGTAACCTCCTTCAGAGCATTAGAACAGGCACAGACAGATGGAGAGATGCAACAGGGTTGGATGGATGTATTACAAATAGCAGCATAGGCAAGTCTCAGTGGAGTGGAAGCAGTATTAGGCAGCAGATCCACTATGTTTTCTCACAAAATGTTTTCCAGTAGGTAATAGAAAAGCAGGCAATAAAAGTTTGCACACTGGGATAACTTTGTTGCAATGGATTTATTGTTATAAATGATTTCGTTATAAATGATTTCTATTGAAATTATTAATTAAATGCTACATGTACCATGGATGAGTTTGTATTTGTTATCCCAAATATTCACATGTGATGAGATCACAATAAAACAAATTAGAACAGGATCACATGATGTGGTCTTGAGACCAGGCCACCATAGCCCATGACCCATTCCATCCAAAAGTTGCTTTGACTCACTTTGTTGCCGGTTCATCAAAAGAAGCAAGTAAAACAATAGTCCCAGGTTTAACCTGATGTAAGAAATCCACCAGCAACTTGATATCTGGAAGAAAGGAAATTAGTAATCTCTTAATTCTATAATTTTAATCTTATTGCGATGTGAACATTGGTTCCTTGGTTGGTGTTTAGAGAAGTGAATTATCTCCACATCCACACTTTGCAGCATCCACAAATGTCTAACAAAAAAGGAAGGGGATAGACTGGGTCAATTATTTTATGCAGGCTAAATCAGAACAAATTCACATCATGTTTAGGAACATCTTACTTCCAGTCCACATGTCGAAAAAGTCAGTTGCTATTAGATCACCAGATGAAGCTGTGAAATAAGGAGACATAATCATAATGTATTAGAAATAATAACTAATATGAAGCAATAGGAACATTTATTCATTACATGTTCGCTGTCTACTCACCATTAACTAAAGCAATGTTTAACCCCTTTCCAATGTTATTCTTTACACTGGTCATGAGTCTATAAGGAAGAGAAAAAAAGGAGACATCTCAAATAGCAAGCAGTCATTTTTACCATGGTCCTGAAGCTGTGATTTGTGCAGTGTCTATATGACTGCTAAGCTGAACATTAAGCATTGAGATAACAAGCATGGGGCTGGATGAACACAGCAGGTCAAGCAGCATTATAGGAGCAGGAAAACTTGACGTTTCGGGCCTAGACCCTTCATCAGAAAATGTCCAGCATCTGCAGTACCTTTTATCTCATTAAGCATTGACAGACTATTTCCCCTTGGAGTGAGGGGTGCATTATATTCAATACAATCCTTGCCATCATTCAACATTGACAGAAAAGCAGGGGTTACTTTGTCGAGGATTGCAGATTGGAAATGCTAACTCACTTTGACTTGAGACCTTGTACAATATCTGAATGGTGTTGCAAATATCTGGAAAAAGTTATTTTTTAGGAAATCTACTCTGATGACCAGAACACGAGGTTTGAATTGGTTTATGTATCTGAAGATTTAAGCCCACTGATTGCTTATCTGCAGATTTTCTTTATTTCCCATTTGTCTTTAATCCATTTCAATCAATCAACGTCAGACACTCCTTTTTTCATTTCTGCTGATCTCCTATTGTGTGCTTCCCTTCTATGGTCAATATCAGGAAGCAGGACAAAGTTATACTAAAATTATTTGCTGGCTGAATTCTTCATTTCGTTTCTTGACTCTGGTTAGTGTTTTATTAAATACTGAATGTCTTGCACCATTGTAAGTCAGAACTAAATAAGTAAGAGGCATACATTAGATTTAGAATGATCTTCAGTTAAACAAATATCATGGGAGGTTTATAATTCAAAGGATATTTACAATCCAGCTGCAGCATTGTTCTGAGTTAGATCTTTGTTACTTACGGTTTATCATTGAAACAAATGCTGGGTCCAACAATATTAGCTGCCCCGCTAATGATTTTAAATGGGAAATGGTTGGCTGTACAATGTGTATCCAATCCACACAGGGACTTCTTAACTTTTGGCTCTGTAAATGTTAAAAAAGAACACATAATGTACTTCTCATTATTCAAAAACATAATTACCTAGAAACTAGCAATGTTGTTCCTTTTTCTTTCAGTGATAAAATGCGTTTCAAACGATCCAACGAAGAAGGCTGCGAGCATGTACATGCACTACACTGGGAATTTGCTGCCTGCCATATCAATGAAAAAGACAGGAAATGAAGCACCCAAGGACAGTGCTGGAACAAGGAATAGACACTGCATGTGTGAATCGAGACCCAACACCTGTTTGAGAATTGGGTGACCACTTAGTCAAATGTCTCCATTCAGTTCTCTTAGGAACAGATTATATACTTCCTATTGATCAATGGCTTCATAGAATATATAAAACAGCTTCATAAGTGAATTAGAAAATGTGGGTGTAATTGGATTTACTTCTATGATCTTACTGGCAGCGTCTGGAAATTTCAGCAAAACTGGACTGAAATTTTTTGGAAGTTAACTATTTCTTCATCAAGCACTTTGTAATCTGTTATCACTTTAAGAGTGATGGACTTTTAAGAAGCTCAACATACAGATGAATCAAGTACCTGGATGTAAGCACATAACCTGAGGCCACAACTGCTCTACATTACAGCACCCCAGGCAAAAAGATCTGTCTACAGATTACCCTGTACTGTACATACTAGTTGAGCTGTAAATAAAATAATCCAGAGATCTTCAGGTAAATAGAATCTGCACATCTCATTGTGTTATATTTAGATAGCACAAACAATCAATATGTGTTGTAGCTACAGTCATTTCCTAAATGCCCAAGCATAAGCACCAGACAACGTCAGAAATTATTTACTCCCAGTATAGCACCCAGCTGTTGACTTGTCAAATGTGTAACTAAGTATTGGAGCAGCTTGCCCTCAGAGTAGACATACTCAGTTTTGTTGGCCAACCATGATGAAATATTGGCAAACTCCCCAAACACTTTACTTTGGCAACTGAGGCAAACTAAAACTAATCATTTGAGTCCAAGAATAAAGATGTCTTGCTGTGGTTGTATCGAGCCTTGGCAAGTCCTCAACTGGAGTACTGGGTCCTTTTTTTTTCTCCTAATGTAAGGAAGTAAATACTTGTCCTACAGTGGGTTCAATGGAGGGTCACTAGATTAACCCCTAGCATGGTGAGATTGTCATATGAGGAAAGATTGACTAAACTGGGTCTGTATTCTCTGGAGTTTCAAAGAATGAGAGGGATCTCACTGAAGTTCACAAAATTCTTACAGGGCACGACTGGCTGGAAATTGATAGGATACCTCCCTAGCTGATAATTCTAGAGAACATAATCTCAGGATAAAGAGCAGGTTATTTAAGACTGAGATGTGGAGGAATTTATTCACTCAGAGGGTGATGAATCCTTGCAAATCTTTCCCTGGGGAGTGTCAAAGATCAATCATTGAGCAAGTTCAGAACAGAAGTCAGCACAGTTTCTGGAGGCTAATGACATTAAGAAATATGGAGATAATGCAAGAGAGTGCACTGAGGAGATGATTAGCCGTGACCTAGAATGATGGAGGAGGCTCAATGAGTTGAATGGTGTTATGGACCAGAACAGACCTCCTCAAAATATAATAAGAAGGTAGCCTAGACCTTAACTTTTTCTTATTTCAAAGGTAAATGTGAGGTGCTGTGTTCTGAATGCAATTCAATGGATCAAACTACTCAACATTAAGCAAAACACAATTGATTCAAACACTATAGTTGAAACACAACAAAAGAAAGAGGAATTTGGAATAACAACTCTATTGGAAAACTTGCATGCAACATCAACAGCCCAGGAGGGAAAACATCCAGGGAAAACTCAGAGAGTGTAGCATCCAGCAGATTTACTGCTTTCCAACCCTGCAGAGACCCCAACTATTGAAAGCTTAAAATAAGATCCCTGAATCTGTGGGAGCTTAACTATATGCATTCAAGCTGCTTCTATTGTTCAAACTTCTTAAAAAAAAACCCAAGGCCTCTCAAGCTGTTTACTCTCTTACAGACTGCTCACTACCTCTCGTTCAATCTTTCTTTTAAGAAAAATCCAGACAAAATAACATCTTCCAGCCACAGCATTGTCACAAAGACCTACTCCCATTCCCATACTGCAAAGCAACACATCACAGTTCAATCCCAAGCATAAACAAAAATTTTAACATGACTCTCTTTGAGATACTGACTGAACTGCTGTGTAATATTTTAAAAATCTCATTTTAAAATTTATCTGAATCAATTTTCTTTGTCAAAATTCAAAACTATCATTCAGGTTTATATGCATCTAACAGTTACTGTCACTGACAGAACACAAGAAATATTTCCACACGAATACATAACAATACATCAAAGTTGACTTCTGCTTTTTTAGAAATATGGAATTTGATGTCCGTACCTGCTAAGTGTTCAGTATTATTCTGTTTTTCTGAAGAATTCATCAATTTATTTGCAATGAACAATGTCAGGCCACTGACCAGCAGGACCACTACACCGCGTATCACAACTGGAAGATAACATTTAAAATGAGTTATTCCTTGTAGTATTACAATTGAATTTTTCTGTTTGTAATGTCTGGGTGGTCAGCTCCCTGTGCAGCTTCTGACTGTAATTCTTTCCTTAGTGATCTATGTCCCTTTCTCCTTCACTGCTTAAGTCACCTCTGCAGCAACAACAATTTGACCACTAGCATAAACTGTTATGGTCCATCCCCTAACCAAAATTCCAATTGCCTTTCCTTAAATTTGGCTTCCAACTTCCAGGGCTTCTCTTTCGGCATTACGATGTTGTTTTCTACCCTGAAACATACAGTTAAACATAGCTGCTTGCCTTTGTTCTGCTATGGTGTTGCTTTAATCTATTTATGCTGTTAACTTCCATTACCGTGCCTCCAAGTAATGGGAATCGTAACACGATTGAATTTCGTATCCAGTTTGAGAAATAGAAGGATGGATAGGACCACTGGTGTTTTAAACTTAAGGCACATTCCAGTGAGAAAGAAACATTTTCAGGAAAGGACACATTGTCTAAAACTAATACCATGACCCTTGAGGGAAAATTGTGCAAGATGTCAAGCATCTCAATTCCATGAAATGTCAGGAATACAAAATATATCAAATTTAATCTCTAGGATAATAAAGTCTCCAGGCTAATGAAGCTCAGAGCAGGATAAATTAATAAACAAGAAAACAAAAACCTACCTATTATAACATACTAATGCTCTAAAATGTGCAAAAAAGGTTCTTAATTACTAATAGGCAAACTTAAACTATACCCACTTTAAATCCAAACATACACATTCATTCACAAATATTATAGATAGGACAGACAAGACAATTTATTTTTTCGTGAGTACTGTGCCTGGAAAACATGGACAAAAAATGTAAAGTTTGTGGATCAGAGACCCAACCACAATGAGGAAATGATGTGGCCTTCTCTCAATTCTTTTTTGGTTTAAGGTGATTATATTACATTGTTATCGACAGCAGCCATCTCAGTTGCTAGCTGCTTGATTGGACATTAAGTCTTGACTTGATTGAGCAGTTGTTTTGTTTTTTTTTGCAGAGTCTTTTGTCATTTACCTTCCACTCAGAGAGAGAGAAAATGATCTCACTGGCTGGCAAGTTTTTGGATATCTGAGTTTTTTTTTCTTTACTCATTCACGGGATGAGGGTGTCGCTGGCTGGGCAGGATTTATTGCCCATCTCTAATTGCCCAGAGGGCAGTTAAGAGTCAATCATGTTGCTGTGGGTCTGAAGTGACATGTAGGCCAGACTAGGTAAGGATGGCAGTTTCCATCCCAGCTGCTCTCTCTCCTTTCAATTCAGTGACAAACTGCTATTTATAACCAATCCACACGATGTTGCTAGGCAGTTACTTATTTATTCCCCAAAGAAACCTGCGTCCAGTGTCCCACTAAACTGTCAAATTCAGTTTCAGCAAAAGAACACAACACAGTTTTACTTTTCCTTTGAACTGTAAAAAAGTCAAATTGAATATTCACATTTCCATTCTTATAATTCCACATAGAATATGTATAATCCTTACACAATTGATCGTTTGAAACTGAAAGAAAAACTTCTGAAAGTTCAGTTGCAGGTCAAAAGATCAGACAGAACAAGGGATGACAAAAAGATTAATAAGGAAGGAGAAATTAGAGCATGACAGAAAGCTAGCCAGTTTCTACAAGTATTTAAAAAGAAAATGAGGAAAGTAAAGGTGAGTTGACTCACTTGAGAGTGAGTCTGTGGAATTAGTACTGGAAGCTAAGAACATAGCAGATGAAATTTGCATCTGTCTTCACTGTAGTGAAATCAAATAACATCCCAAATATAACTGTGAAATAGAATGTGTTATTTAGAACAATCAGGAAAAGGGTATTGAAACAGTTATTGTCGCAAAAAACTGGGAAGTTGCCACTAAATGAAAACCAAAAGGACTGTGGATGCTGTAAATCAGGAACAAAAACAGAAGTTGCTGGAAAAGCGCAGCAGATCTGGCAGCATCTGTGAAGATAAAAATCAGAATTAACGTTTTGGGTCCTGTGACCCTCCCTCAGAATGTAAGTTGCCACATCCTGATGGACTTCATCCCAGGGTGTGAAAAGGAGTAGCTGCTGGGATAGTAAATGTAATGGTTTTCACTTTTGAAAATTCCCTAGAGTCTGGAAAAGCCCCATCAGATTGGAAAAGAGCAAATGTGATTTGTCTATTCCAAGAAAAGACAGAGACAGAAAGCAAGAAACAACAGGTGATTGGGAAAATGTTGGAATTTATTATTAATGAGTTCCCAGAACACAGAACACAAAATCACAGCAGGGCACATAGAAAGTCTTAACATAATCAGGGGAGGTGGTATGTAGTGATAATATCACTAGACTAGTAATCCACAGGCCCAGGATAATTATGGATGGAATTTAAATACAATGAATAAATCTAGAATTGAAAATTTTTCACAGCAATTGTGACCATGAAATAATCATTAATTGTTCTAAAACCCTTTTTGGTCACTAAAGAGAAACCAAAAGAACTGAGAATTCTGTATATCAGAAAGAAAAACAGCATCGGTGGAAACAAATCAGAGTTAACATTTCAGGATTCAGAACAGGGGAAGGGTCACTCGACTCAAACCATTAATTCTGTTTTCCCTCCACAGTTACTGCTAGACCTGCTGAGCTTTTCCAGCAATTTCTGTTTTTTGTTCCTCTTTGGTCACTAATGTCATTCAGGGACTGAAATCTGCCATCTTTACCCAGTCTGGCCAACATGCAACTTTGGATCCACAGCAACGTGTTTGATTCTTAACAGCTAAGCAAGGTGAGCATACGTGATCACCTTCAGATTGGCAGGATGTGATAAATGGAGTGCCACAAGGATCAGGGGTTTTAATTCTTTAAAATTCATATTAATAAGGATGCGCATGGGGGGGGGCGGGGTTGGCAGGGGGTTGGTGAAAGGGCTGATTCTTTTCAAGGGGGGATCAGTAAGGAGTTAAAGGTGGGGTGGCAAGTGTCTGGAAGATGGACAATGAGACAATTCAGTGAGGGGTGGTGAGTGGGACAGGGAAGGGTCAGTGGAGCAGTGGTGAGTGGTTGATTGGATGAGGGGCAGTAAGTTGAGACAGTGATGTGGCTGCATAATGGTCAGAGATCAGGAGTGGGGCAGTGGAGGGACTTATCAAGGGTGACAGGAACGGGTGATGAGTGGGATAATCAGGGATCAAGAGTGGGGGTCAGTGAGGAGTCAGGAAAGATGTCAGGAAATGGGCATTGAGGAGCTAGGATGGGCAGAAGTGGGTTGGCTGGCAGAGGAGGACAATGAGCACACTGGTGGATGTCAGCAGTGGAGGTAAAGTAAACTGGATGCCAAGTCAGCCTGTACAAACGAATCCTAGGCAGCAGCAGCAAACATAGCCCATTTCTGAAGCAGGAGATCAATTTACAGTTCTTCCCCCTCATTGCTGGTCTCCACCTTGCCTGCAGCTAGCCTACTGGATCAACTGGTTTTTATATTCAGCTGCAGTTTCTTTTCTCATTACATGATTCACTCTCCTTGGCTGAACCACATTCCTCGGCTTCACTGGGACCTTATAGCCACCTACAATTCACTGTGTGTTTTTCTCTGTCCTGCAACTGATTCTACACTCATGTGGATGTTCATTCATGTGGAAACATGTCGTTCAGTGCATCTTCCAGCTACTTGATCCTTTCAAATAGCTTCTGGATGTTACTCACCCTGCAAACAAGTCTACGGAATTAAATGAATTTCCTTGATGCTCTATACCAACTCCACCCTGCCAACATCAACCTCAGTTCACTACAAGACTTCAAACTTTAATTCTGGATTCCCTCATGTTGTCCCATCTCTTTATCCCTTATACTAAAGGAAATGTATGTTCTAGTAATCACTCCAGAACCAGGCCGACTTGTGTCCATTCAGGGCATGGGTGCTGGGAGGGCTGGTTTCACCTGCTCCAGACCTGAGCCCACAGCTTCCATTTCAATTTACTTTCCTGGCCTGGTAAACTTTTCTTTACCTTTCTCAAATCCTCTCTCCCATCATGTAAAAAAAAATCACTCATCTGATGTCAGTGTTGCTGGCTGTGCCAGCATTTACTGCCCGTTCTAGTTTTCCTTTTGTGGTTAGTGTGGAACTGTCTTCCTGAATCACTGCAGTCCCTGCTATGCCAGTAGGGAGGGCATTCCAGGATTTTGACCCAGTGACAATGAAGGAATGGCGATATATTTCCAAGTCAGGGTGGTGAGTGGCTTGGAGGGGAACTTCTGGTGGTGGTGTTTCCATGCATCTGCTGAACTTGTCCTCCTAGATGGAAGTGATTGTGGGTATGGAAGGTATTATCTGAGGATCTTTGGTGAATTTCTGAAGTGCATCTTGTAGATGATACAACCTGCTGCCACTGAGTGTTGGTGGTGGAGGGTGAATATTTGTGGATAAGCAGGTTACTTTGTCCTGACGATGTTATTGGAGTTACACTCATCCAGACAAGTGGGGAGTATTCCATGGCATTCCTGACTTGTGCCTTGGTGGACAGGATTTGGGGAGTCAGGAGGTAAGTTACTCACTGTAGAATTCCTTGCCTTTGACCAGCCACTGTGTTTATGTGGTGAGTCCAGTTGAGTTTCTGGTAAATGGTAAACCCAGGATGTCAACAGTGGGGCATTTGATGATGGGACTTCCATTGAATGTCAAGGAGTGATGGTTAGATTCTTTCTTGTTGGAGATGGTGATTGCCTGACATTTGTGTGGCATGAATGTTAATTAACCCTTATTAGCTCAAAGCTGCATATTGCCACTGTCGGAGCAACCACAGATGATGTCACATCCTCCGCCGCCGGACACACAACTTCCGGGACAGCAAATACCACCGCCTCCATTCCCGAGTCCGACACCATAGACATGGAGGACGCACCTACCGTCACCACTGCTGCCGCCTCCTACCCTGCTCCGCCCACCACCGCGCCGACGGCGCTCCGCCCACCACCAATGCCGATGAAACTCCGCCCACTGCTGACACAACCCCACCCACCACCGCAACTCCGCTCACAGCCGACGCTGATGTTGCTCCACCCACCACCTCCACAGCCAGCAGCTCCAGAGGAGACAGCAGCACCCAGCCCTGCTGAGTCTTCACCATTCCCCCAGACCTCCCCTGAACTGAGGACGAGTGGTCAGTCCACAGTAAAGGGCTCAACATTTTCCCCCTCCACCCACACATCAACGAATACCGGTCACGCTTGGACGTTGAGCAGTTTTTCCGCTGCCTCCGCCTCCACGCTTACTTCTTCAACCGTGAACCTAACCCACTCTCTACTGACTGCTTCTCCCACCTCCAACACACCCCCTCTTCCTGGACACCACCCCAAGGCCTCCTACCCTCCCTCGCCCTCTTCAACTCCAACTGCCACTGTGACATCAATCGCCTCAACCTCTCTACCCCTCTCACCCACTCCAACCTCTCCCCCGCAGAACGGGCAGCCCTCCGCTCCCTCCGCTCCAAACACAACCTCACCATAAAACCTGCGGGCAAGGGAGGCACAGTTGTAGTATGGCGCACTGACCACTACATCGCTGAAGCCAGGCGCCAACTCTCCGACACCTCCTCCTACCGCTCCCTTGATCATTACCCCAGCCCCGAACACCAAACCATCATCTCCCAAACCATCCACAACCTCATCCCTTCAGGTGACCACCCACCCACAGCCTCCAACCTCATCGTTCCCCAACCCTGCACCGCCCGCTTCTACCTCCTTCCCAAAATCCACAAACCTGACCACCCTGGTCGACCCATTGTCTCCGCCTGCTCCTGCCCCACCGAACTTATCTCCACCTACCTCGACTCCATTTTCTCCCCCTTGGTCCAGGAACTCCCTACCTACGTCCGTGACACCACCCACGCCCTCCACCTCCTCCCCCGGTCCCCAACACCTCATCTTTACCATGGACGTCCAGTCCCTGTACGCCTGCATTTCCCATACAGATGGCCTAAAGGCCCTCCGCTTCTTCCTGTCCCACAGGCCCGACCAGTCCCCCTCCACTGACACCCTCATCCGCTTAGCCGAACTCAGCCTCACCCTCAACAACTTCTCTTTCAATTCCTCCCACTTCCTACAGACAAAAGGGGTGGCCATGGGTACCCGCATGGGCCCAAGCTATGCCTGCCTCTTTGTAGGTTACGTGGAACAATCCCTCTTCCATACCTAGACTGGCCCTAAACCTCACCTCTTCCTCCGTTACATTGATGACTGTATCGGCGCCGCCTTGTGCTCCCACGAGGAGCTCGAACAGTTCATCCACTTCACCAACACCTTCCACCCCAACCTTAAGTTCACCTGGATCATCTCCAACACCTCTCTCTCCTTCCTGGACCTCTCTGTCTCCATCTCCGGCAACCACCTAGAAACCGATATCCATTTCAAGCCCACTGACTCCCACAGCTACATAGAATACACCTCCTCCCACCCACCTTCTTGCAAAAATGCCATCCCCTATTCCCAATTCCTTCGCCTCCGCCGCATCTGCTCCCAGGATGAGACATTCCACTCCCGTACATCTCAGATGTCCTTGTTCTTCAAGGACCGCAATATCCCCCCGCAGTGGTCGAGAACACCCTCGACCGTGTCTCCCGCATCTCCTGCAACTCATCCTTCAAACACCCTCCCCGCAATAAAAACCAAAACAAAATCCCCCTCGTCCTCACGTACCACCCCACCCTAACCTCCGGATCCAATGCATCATCCTCCAACACTTCTGCCATCTGCAATCCGACCCCACCACCAAAGACATCTTTCCCTCCCCACCCTTGTCTGCTTTCTGGAGGGACCACTCTCTCCGTGACTCCCTTGGCCGCTCCACAACCCTCTCCAGCCCCACCACACCCGGCACTTTTCGCTGCAACCACAGGAAGTGCTACACCTGTTCCTACTCCTCCTCCCTCACCCCCATCCCAGGCCCCAAGAAGACTTTCCACATCAAGCAGATGTTCACCTGCACATCTGCCAATGTGGTATACTGCATCCGCTGTACCTGTTGTGGCCTCCTTTACATCAGGGAAACCAAGCGGAGGCTTGGGGACCGCTTTGCAGAACACCTACCCTCGGATTGCACTAAACAACTGCACCTCCCAGTCGCGAACCATTTCAACTCCCCCTCCCATTCCTCAGACGACATGTCCAACCTGGGCCTCCTGCAGTGCCACAACGATGCCACCCGAAGGTTGCAGGAACAGCACCTCATATTCCGCTCGGGAACCCTGCAGCCCAATGGTATCAATGTGGACTTCACAAGCTTCAAAATCTCCCCTCCCCCTACCGCATCCCAAAACCAGCCCAGCTCGTCCCCGCCTCCCTAACCTGTTTTTCCTCTCACCTATCCCCCCCCTCCCACCTCAAGCCGCACCCCCATCTCCTACCTACTAACCTCATCCTGCCCCCTTGACCTGTCCATCCTCCCTGGACTGACCTATCTCCTCCCTACCTCCCCACCTACACTCACCTTTACTGGCTCCATCCCCGCCTCTTTGACCGGTCTGTCTCCTTTCCATCTATCTTCTCCTCTATCCATCTTCTATCCGTCTCCCTATTTATTTCAGAACCCCCTTACCCTCTGCCATTTCTGATGAAGCATCTAGGCCCAAAACGTCAAGCTCTCCTGCTCCTATGATGCTGCTTGGCCTGCTGTGTTCATCCAGCTCTACACCTTGTTATCTATTTGGACATGGTGTCCCTCTGAGCAGTCGGGAATGATGATGAATGTTGTGCAATCATTGGTGAACATCCCCACTTTTGATTTTATGATGGAAGGAAGCAGATGAAGATGGTTGGAAAGGCAGACAGTTCCCTGAGGAATTTCTACAGAGATATCCTGGCACTAAAATGATTGACTTCCACCTACCATACATATCTTCCTTGTGCCAGGTCGGACTCCAACCAACAGAACTTTCCCCTGATTCCCACTGACTGCAGTTTTGTTAAGGTTCCTTGATGCCATAGTCAATCAAATGTGGCCTCAATGTCAAGGGCAGTCACTCTTACCTCATCTTTGTAATTCACCTCTTTTGTCCATGTTTGAGTGGCTCTGGTGGATTCCAGACTGCGTTTCAGTCACCGGATTGTTGCTAATCAAGTGCTGATTGATGACATAATCCATCACTTTTCTGAAGATCGAGTGTAGACTGATGGGGTGGTAACTGGCTGGGTTGGATTGTCCTGCTTTTTGATTACAGGACAACTTTGCACATTGTCAGGTAGATGCTAATCTTGTAGCTGAACTGGAACTGTTTGGCTAGGGGTGCAGCAATTTCTGGAGCACAATTCTTTGGGACTATAACTGGAATGTTCTCAGGGCCCATAGCCTTTGTAGATCTGGAGCCTTCAGTCATTTCTGCATATCCATGTGGAATGAATCGTATTGACTGAAGACAAGTATTGGTGATGCTGGGCACCTCTGGAGGAGTGCAAAATGGATTATATCCTCACCACCTCTGGCTGAAGATTGATGCAAATGCTTCAGCTTTATCTTTTGCACTGATTTGCTGGGCACCCAAAAATTGAGCACGGGATATTTTAGGCTAAATTTTATCCAATGAACTGTTTAATTGCCCATACTATTCACAACTGGATGTGACAGGAGTGCAGAGCTTAGGTCTGATGCATTTGTTGTGCAATTGCTTAGCTTTGTCTATCACTTGCTGCTTATGCTGTTTGCCATGTAAGTAATTATGTGTCTACATTATGCCCTTTGCTTCTGAAAAATGTTGCCATAGAGTTATACAGCATGGAAACAGACCCTTTGGTCCAACTAGTTGATGCTGAACATAATTCCAATCTAAACAAGTCCCACCTGCCTGCTGCTGGCCCATATCCCTCCAAACTTTTCCTATTCATATACATATCCAAATGTCTTTTAAACATTGTAACTGTGCCCACACCCACCACTTGCTCAGGAAGTTCATTCTACACGCAAACCACCCGCTGTGTGAAAAATTTGCCTCTTATGTCTTTTTTAAATCTCTTTCCTCTCACCTTAAAAATGCGCCCTCTAGTCTTGAATTCCCCATCCTAGGAAAAAGACACCTACCATTAACTTTATCTATACCCGTAATGATTTTATAACCTTCTATAACCTTTGATAACCTTCACCTCTCAACCTCCTACACTCCAGTGAGAAAAAGTCCCAGTCCATCCAGCCTTTCTTTATAAGTCAGACCATCCACACCTGGCAACATTCTTTAAAATCCTCAGCCAACCCCTTTAATCTCCCTATTCACTTGCACCATTCACAGATTTCACTCGCTTTTTGCTAGTCTTACATATTCTTCAATGCATCAAACGTTTCCCGAACAGCCAATCTGACCACTCATTTCTTCCTGCTTGCGAGTCACTGTTAATCATTCTGCTTTTCCAGCACCTCTTCTGCACCTACAGCTTGTTTTTGTATGGGCCTGTGACCAAGCTCTTTTGTACCACCATCCGTTTTGTCATTTCACCACTCCTGCCTTCCACCTGATCACAGACCTTTTGATTTCCTTTTACTCCTTCTTTTAACTCCATTCTTAAAACTCTTATCTTCCTGAACTTTGTCCAGTTCTGATCAAAAGTCGGCAACCTGAAGTATTAGTGTGATTTGTTGAGTGATGGTGGCATTTTCTGATTTTATTTAAGATTTACTGCATTTGCAACATGGTGCTTTTGCATTAAGGTGCTCTGAATAGCAGCCATCCCACCACTTAGGTATTACAAAAACTTGTGATCAAGTCTATTGCTCCAACAATTTGACTGGTTATAAAATGTCACAGCAAACATCAAGGGAGATCATGAAAGTTGAAAGAGGAAGGGATAAAATATATTTTAAGGGGGTGCCAGAAATGGACAACACTGTTGAATTCTAGAGCTGAGGTGAGAGTTACTGCCCTTGACATCAATGTTGCATTTGGCCAAATGTGGCATCAAGAAGCTCTAGCAAGACTGCTTTCATTGGGAATTAAGTTGGTTGGAATCATACCTAGCATAAAGAAAGATGGTTGTGGTTGTTGGAGGCTGATCATCTCAGTCTCAGGACCTCACTGCAGGAGATCGTCAGGGAAGTGTCCAAGACTCAACCATTTTTCAGCTGCTTCATCAATCACCTTCCCTCCACCATAAGGACAAATGTAAGGATATTCACAGATGACTGCACAATGTTCAGCACGATTTTGCAACCCCCTAGGTACTTAAGCGCTCCAACTACAGAAAGACCTGGTCATCATCCAGGTTAAAGAATAAATATATATTAAAATTAAACCATTAGTATTTCCAATTAACTCTCCCAACTATATATTTTTTAATATTAGCTTTCTTGAGATCTTGAATTTCCTTACTAAAATCTAATGATGTTAAAATATTCCCCAAACTTTGTATATTGCAGTATTCAAGATCGAGAATGACCTCTTTACTTTTTTTTCAGTCAGCATTCTGTATAAGAAACATTTGTCTTGCGTGGAGCACCTAAAGCCTCTTTGCAGTTTATTTAGATTAGATTAATGTGACCCACAATGAGCATCCTCCAGTCCCTGGCCTTATTTACTTAATCAAGTGTACGTTACTTTCTCAGTTTATAAGAATTGTTAAAGATTAATTTCTGCATTAATAAACCCAGATGTTTACTCTGAAGTTAAATTAAATTCCTTGACATAAGCTATATTCTCTGTCATGTAACAAGTTACCTCATCTCTTTTAATTTAACTTTCCTGAAGTTAACTTCCTGTCCCTTCTAATCCATGTTTAATGAAACTCATTGCCACTTTCTGATTTTAATCATTTCTCCAGTAAGTTGAATAAATTCACCTGCATATTACATGCATCAGACTCCATTTCTTAATCTTTACATCAGTATGAATATATACTTTGTCATTGGAAGATCCTTCGGCCCAACCTCTTTGCTGACAAATATTACCCATGCTTTGTTAAGCTGTAATAATTATTTATATATCTTACCTCATGATCTCACCTCACAGTCAACCATTACTTACAAACTCAGTTTGAATTGAGAGCTGTGAAGCTCCAACTCACATTTCTAAAAACAGCATTAATTACTAAATTACTGAAACGTACAAAGAAAATTCTATATACTAAAGCTACAATAATCAAGTCACTTGAAGACTTTGAAAGTGAAATTCCTACCTGTGATCCTCATTTCTGGTGAAGTTAGTATATCTGAGTTCAAATATGGTATACTTGCGTTTTCATAACAGTTCCAGTTACTTCCTTGGATGTAACCACCACCTCAGCTCTCCCTGAAATAGCATGTCACCAATTAAATCATACACAACCTTTTTTAACTCAGAAAATCTCAATTTGTGTATTATAACTTTAATTCAGTAAACACGAATCTTGACAAATATATTGTACGTATTTAATTGGAAAGACAAGTATACAAGTTTGCCTCCAACCTCATCGTTCCCCAACCCCGCACCGCCCGCTTCTATCTCCTTCCCAAAATCCACAAACCTGAATGCCCTGGTCGACCCATTGTCTCCACCTGCTCCTGCCCCACCGAACTCATCTCCACCTACCTAGACTCCATTTTCACCCCCTTGGTCCAGGAACTCCCTACCTATGTCCGTGACACCACCCACGCCCTCCACCTCCTCCAGAACTTCCAATTCCCCGGTCCCCAACACCTCATTTTTACTATGGACTTCCAGTCCCTATACACCTGCATTCCCCATACAGATGGCCTAAAGGCCCTCCGCTTCATCCTGTCCCGCAGACATGACCAGTCCCCCTCCACTGACACCCTCATCCGCTTAGCCGAACTCGGCCTCACCCTCAACAACCTCACTTTCAATTCCTCCCACTTCCTACAGACAAAAGGGGTGGCCATGGTACCCGCATGGGCCCAAGCTATGCCTGCCTCTTTGTAGGTTACGTGGAACAATCCCTCTTCCATACCTAGATTGGCCCTAAACCTCACCTCTTCCTCCGTTACATTGATGACTGTATCGGCGCCGCCTTGTGCTCCCACGAGGAGCTCGAACAGTTCATCCACTTCACCAACACCTTCCACCCCAACCTTAAGTTCACCTGGACCATCTCTAACACCTCTCTCACCTTCCTGGACCTCTCTGTCTCCATCTGGGGTAACCGCCTAGAAACCGATATCCATTTCAAGCCCACCGACTCCCACAAGAATACACCTCCGCCCACCCACCTTCTTGCAAAATTGCCATCCCTATTCCCAATTCCTTCGCCTCTGCCGCATCTGCTCCCAGGAGGAGGCATTCCACCCCCGTACATCTCAGATGGCCTCGTTCTTCAAGGACCACAACGTCCCCCCCGCAGTGGTTGAGAACGTCCTCGACCGTGTCTCCCGCATTTCCCGCAACTCATCCCTCACACCCCGTCCCTGCAATAACAACCAAAAAAGAATCCCCCTCGACCTCATGTACCACCCCACCAACCTCCGGATCCAACGCATCATCCTCCAGCACTTACGCCATCTGCAATCCGACCCCACCACCAAAGACATTTTTCCCTCCCCACCCTTGGCTGCTTTCCGGAGGGACCACTCTCTCCGTGACTCCCTTGTCCATTCCACACTCCCCTCCAGCCCCACCACACCCGGCACTTTTCCCTGCAACGGCAGGAAGTGCTACACCTGCCCCCACACCTCCTCCCTCACCCCCATCCCAGGCCCCAAGAAGACTTTCCACATCTGGCAGATGTTCACCTGCCCATCTGCCAATGTGGTATACTGCATCCGTTGTACCTGTTGTGGCCTCCTTTACATCGGGAAACCAAGCGGAGGCTTGGGGACTGCTTTACAGAACACCTGCGCTCGGTTAGCAATAAACAATTGCACCTCCCAGTTGCAAACCATTTCAGCTCCCCCTCCCACTCTGCAGACGACATGTCCATCCTGGGCCTCCTGCAGTGCCACAATGATGCCACCCGAAGGTTGCAGGAACAGCAATTCATATTCAGCCTGGGAACCCTGCAGCCCAATGGTATCAATGTGGATTTCACAAGCTTCAAAATCTCCCCTCCTCCAACTGCATCCCAAAACCAGCCCAGCTCGTCCCCGCCTCCCTAACCTGTTCTTCCTCTCACCTATCCCCTCCTCCCACCTCAAGCCGCACCCCCATCTCCTACCTACTAACCTGATCCCGCCCCCTTGACATGTCCGTCCTCCCTGGACTGACCTATCTCCTCCCTACCTCCCCACCTCCACTCCCCTGTACTGGCTCCATCCCCGCCTCTTTGACTTGTCTGTCTCCTCTCCACCTATCCTCTCCTCTATCCATCTTCTATCCGCCTCCTCCTCTCTCCCTATTTATTTCAGAACCCTCTTCCCCACCCCCATTTCTGATGAAGCATCTAGGCCCAAAACGTCAAGCTTTCCTGCTCCTATGATGCTGCTTGGCCTGCTGTGTTCATCCAGCTCCACACCTTGTTATCTCAGATTCTCCAGCATCTGCAGTTCCTACTATCTCTTATACAATCTAAAATCAATATCTAATGCTGGAGTGATGCTACAGTTTTCATTGTGTAAAAATAATGTTTTCCTAGATTGTCTGAATTTGTTCTAATTAACATCACTGTGAGTTGTATCTCAAACAAACTGATTGTATCGCTAAGGGACCTGTATATACATTTGAAAAATGTGTAACCATAATTAGCGTAATTGATAAAGAAATAGAGAAGAACAAAGGAAACAGCCGTTAGAACATAAAAGTTCGGGAAAAAATAGCCACTCAGCACATTATCAATGCATTAGTAACTCAACATGGCTCTCAGAGGATGAATGCTGATGCCCTTTGTCTCATCCCACATTTTTTTAAATTCTATTTAGTTAAATGTAATTGTGCTTAATTTGTTTGAACCTTCTCCAGTAGAATTTCTAAAGCTCTCGCTAATCAGGGAGCCTTGCATGTTGTCAAGTCTGTTAACAAGAATAGGTAGAAAATCACATGAAATCTACCTCATGCTGCATGTGAGACGAGTGATAGTCAAGTATTTCAGAAATTCCCATCTTTGACTAATAATGACTGAGTAAAATAACTTGCTTTGAGCTAAAATGATTGCTTTATCCTTGGTACAAAGGTCTCTCACTATATTTTGAATGACATCAATATTTTTCTTTTATCACTTTGTTATATTGTTGAAACATCTCTCACTTATTGAGAAGAGAAATTCCTAATTGTTACTTTTACTCTGATGAACAGTCATCAACCATTTTGTGGATAATGTAAAAATGGGTTGGAAGGCAAGTAGTGAGGAAAACACAAGAAATCTGCAGTGGAAAACAGACAGAATAAATGTAGTGGGCAAAAATGTAGTGGATGGAACACAATCATAGTCATAGAAATAGAGTTATACAGAATGGAAACAGACCCTTAGGTTCAACCAGTCCATGCTGAACATAATCCCAAACTAAACTGGTCTCACCTGCCTGCTCATGGGCCACATTCCTCTAAACTTTCCTATTCCTGTACTTATCTAAGTGTCTTTTAAACATTATTATTGCGCCCACATCCATCACTTCCTCAGAAAGTTCATTCCACACGTGAACCACCTTCTGTGTGAAAAATTTGCCCCTCATTTTTTAAAAATCTCTCTCCTCTCACTTGATAAATGTACTCCCTCATCTTGAAACCCCCATCCTAGGGAAAAGACACCTACCATTGATCTTATCTATACCTCTCATGATTTTATGAACTTCTATAAGGTCACCTCTCAACCTCCCATGCCCCAGTAAAAAAAGTTTCAGCCTATCCTGCTTTTCTTTATAATTCAAACCTTCCATACCCAGCAACATCCTGGTAAATCTCTTCTGAATCTTCTTCAGCTTAATAATATCCTTCCTGTAACAGAACTGTATACAGTATTTCAGAAGAGGCTTCTCCAAAGTCCTGTACAACCTCAACATGATTTCCCATCTCCTAGGCTTAAATGACTGAGCAATGAAGGCAAGGGTGCCAAACACCTTTTTCACCAACCTGTCCAAATGTGACGCAAACTTCAAAGAATTATGTACCTGAACCGCTAGGTCCCTTTGCTCTACAACACGACCCAAGGCCCTGTGAGGTTATGCATTTTGACCCAAAGAATAGAAGGTGTTATCTAAATGGAGAAGGATGACAGAAAGCTGCAGCTCCACGGGTTTTGGAGGTCCTCACGCATGAATCATAAAAAGCTAGCATCCACGTTCAGCAGGTAATTAGGAAGGCAAATCATCTGCTAACCTTTATTTCAAAAGGAACACAGTTTAAAAATGGGGAACAAAAACAAAGTTGCTGGAAAAGCTCAGCAGGTCTGGCAGCATCTATGAAAGAAAAAACAGAGTTAACTTTTCGGGTCTGGTGACCCTTCCTCAGAAATCTTCCTCTGAGGAAGGGTCACCGGACCCAAAATTAACTCTGTTTTTTCCTTCACAGATGCTGCCAGACCTGCTGAGCTTTTCCAGCGACTTTGTTTTTGTTCCTTCTTTACAGCATCCGCAGTTCTTTTGGTTTTTATTTAGTATAAAAACGGGGAGGTCTTGCCAAAACTACACATGGTATCAGTCAGAGCACATCTAGAATACCGTGAATAGTCTTGCTCTCCTTATCTAAGGAAAGATTTATAGGGATTGGAAGTAGTCCAAAGAAACTTCAGTAGGTATTCCAGCATCTGTGGTAAGGTATTTTTCATTTGCCCTGTTTGTCCTGTTGGTCCACTCTATAGTAATTAGATTCACTTTAAAGATGGCTTGTGGATCTATAGCTGTTTCACAGACAGATACATTATCATAACTTAGAACTACTTCATCTATTGCTGCCTGCTTTCTCAGTTACTTTGAGTTTATCACCTGGCCTCAAACCAAATAAAACATTAGCAGGGAATATCCCATTATATATTATTCTTGCCCACTGTGATATGTTTGATGTAACACCAGACATTCCTTTGCAATGTGACAGTAATCTTAGTAAATTAAATGACCAAACAATTCGAACAGCAGAAGAAAAGTAATGCAATTGAAATACTTAGAGGTCAGCACCTGAAAACATGCAATCAAGAAATTAATTTCAGCAACGCTTTGATCTCATTCAATATTAGATGTTCCTTCAACACAATAACTCTATAGTCTTAAGTGTGACAGCCAGAGATGTCCCTTGTTCTATTTGCTGTCATTTGTATTTTCTACAGGATTCAATACAGCAACACACCAAATGCAAAGCCAGAATATTTCAGAGAAGCTGGAAATCTGAACTAGAAACAGAAAAGGCTAGAAATGCTTAGGGAATAATTAGGATCCAGAATAAAGCAGTCCCAGCCACCAAGCGCTGCTGGCCTATTGTGACAGAGGTTACAGCCACTGTCAGTTCCACTTCTAGGATCAGGGACCATCACAGGAAAACTAAACGTTGCTTGGGAAAGAGGGAATCTTGCAGGGTGGGGATCATGGGGAGAGGCAGCCAGGGAGGTTGGAAGGAAGGGCCAAGTAGCTGGTGTCAGAAGCCACACCCGCTCTCCATTCCCTTGAATGTGCACAAATTTATTGCAGATTTGCAGATTTAGGAGGAACCACAGATAGTTCCCATAACCATTGATAGCCTGCCAGCCCTGGTTAGTCAGTCAGCCAGGCCAACTCTTTCTTATCTCACCTGGTGCTGGACATTTTCTAATCAGGTGAGGCTTGAACCCAGACTTCCTGGTTCAGAGGTAGGGGCACGACCACTGTACCACAAGATCCCTTCACCTGGAGCTATAAGAATTGTAGCCATGGCAGGAATAAATCCTTAGCCATCATTAATTGTCCACTTCTTGTTTCAATTGGTAGCAGGGATGGAAGGTGGAGCTTAAGTGTTCCTACTCAGGAATTAATTCTGGTAGAGGCAAGAAGGGTGTGAGGTTCTGGTTCTGAGGGTGTAAGGTTAGGTAAGTGTGGAGACAAGGAGTTCTACTCTAGCTTTCAGAGAGAGAAAACATCTCTGGATCAGTTCCTTCAGGTTCCAGTAACTCCTGACCAAATGTGCCTATACTTATTGTTGCCCTGCGATAATACTTGTTATCTAGGAACAGTGCCTTTCTGTAGATATACTATGATGGTACATCTTCTACCATAAATCACTAGATAGGCCCAAGACAAAGGCAAACAATCCCAATCATTCCCCAGAATCACACATCACATACTGGTAGGTGCAGCAGATACCACAGGTATGCAAAGCAGTCAACTGGGAAAAACCACACCTGTGACTCTGGAACACCCAATTTTAGTTCTTACCTGAAGTTTATGACTCATTTCAGCAACAACAACATGCATATATTGTCTTAATATTGGAAAAGATCTTAAATACTTAATAAGTGTCAAGATAAAAATGGACACTAAGCCAAAAGAGACATTTTGAGGGATGACCAAATCTTCATTAAAGTGATTTTTAAGGAAGGTGGTAAAGTGCACAGGAAGACAAGTAAGTTTAGGGAGGGAACTGGAGTATTTGCAGCAAAGGAAGCTGTTGATGGTGTGTGGGAGATGGAAATGTAAAACAAGTTAAAGTCATAGAAATGCAGAGTTTGGAATGTGGTTATACAATGAAGGGAGCTTTGAGGAGAGGATGGTCAAGTAGTATTTATTGCTTAACTATTAATTCAGTGACCCAGGTAATGTTCTGGCGACCAGTGTTTCAATCCTGCCATGGCAGATAATGGATATGGAAATCATTAAAAATCTGGCATCAAGAGTCTAATGATGTCCATGGAGCCATTGCCAATTGCTGGAGAAAAACCCTGATGTCCTCGAGAGAAGGAAACAGTCATCCTTACCTCAGCTGGTTTACATGTGACTCCAAACTCATAGCAATGAGGTTAACTCTTAACTGTCCAATGAGCAATAAATGCTGGCCTCGCTAACAACGTCCACATCCCGTGAATGAGTTTAAAAAATGGAGGTGGTCACACAGGTAGAAATGGAAAAACCCATAACTAATGAGAACTTTGTAATTGTGGACTGAAGGGATCTTGAAGCAATTTAGGTCAGCGATGATGAGGCTGAAGGTGCATATGATCAACAGAGTTTTCCTCTTATACTGTGCTCATGACCGAAATCCACGCAGTTTTTAGTTGGATATTAAAGGTCAATTTTAAATATGAGAATTGCAATTCGTAATTTAATCTTGAATGACTGGAAGAGCTAACACCCAAGTAATTTTGTTTCCTTTATTATCAGTCAACACCAATGAAACAAGTCTCAAGCATATTTTATGTGCAGTGTTCTTTGTGTTCACTGAATGCGCTGATTGTAGGCATTGAAACTTTAAAGTTGGTATTGTGTAAAAAACAATGTGGATTCCAGAAACGGGTTGTTAAGCTTAGCAAATGTAGAGGTATGTTTCAAGCCACACCTTACTTCATTCTGGCTTCATGTTACTGCTCATTCCTAGAAATTTGAACCAGTACAACATGATTTTAGGTGGTAGTTCATAGACTGAGGCGGCTGAAATAGGGGATGTGTAAAATAATACAAGCTAATGAGGACACAGGTTTAAGAGAATCTGACAGAAGTACTAAAAGGGAGAAAACCAGGCCTCGTGTGGAAAACAGCAGATTCTTAATCATCCATTTTGAGCATATTTGACTGTAGAATGAATTTGGTGTTTGATTGAACTTATTCAATCATAATATCAGCATGGATTGTGAAATGGATGTATACTTTTAAACATATTATCAGTAATTTAAAATGTTAATGCACATGGGGCATAATATTCATATGGGCCCTTTTCAACATTAAGAACCGTTTGATGTCATGTGTGTTTCGCTGTAATTGAGGCTTAAATTCTCAAAAGTCACATGATGTTTAGGACAGACACCAACTTGCTTGCATACAACCACAGAAGTCCCAAACTGTTAACACTAAAGGTAAGACTCTAGGAGGTAAATTGGATAGGCCCTAAAAATACACACTGAGCACAGCGAAGCCTCACAACCTCTTCTCACAGCTTACACACATTGGCAACTATTCATCAATCAAGAAGAGTTCTTCATAGTCCTTGACATACTTTGCTGTCTTGTGGGACTAAGTGTTATGGATCGGGCCAAAATCCCTCAAAATATATTAAGAAGATAGTCTAGACTCTAACGTTTTCTTATGGTAAAGGTAAGTGTAAGGCATTGCCTTCCAGATGCAATTCTTTGGTCAAACTACTCGATGTCAAGCAAAACACACTTTATTTTTACACTACAATTAAGACAAAAATAAAAATAAAAAGAAGAATTGGCTTAACTGTAACTCTATCAAAATGCTTAACAAAATAATAAAAATATTAGCCACTTGTAATTAATTGTTCCAATATAGCAATATCCCATAACACACACATGGCAAAGTCTGTAAAATAGATTGTCTCATATATAATTCCTGCAAGAAGGGAACCCCAACTTTTAGCCCCAACAGAGAGAGGAATAAAAGCTTTCACATCTAGTTTCAAGATGCAAGCAAACACTACTGCTGACATCTAAAACTGGCCTCACAAAAGACCTCACAAGCTGTTCACTTTAATGGCTTGAGAAAGTGCTCTTCACCTGTCTTAATCTTTCTTCATTTAAAAAAAAGGACAGAATACACCTCTAAAAGCTATAGTACTGTCACAAAAGTAATATATAACCAGAGGCAACAGAAACTGACAAGTGGGGAACACACATGCTTGCATGACCTATAGCCCATACAGGAGACAGTTCTGACTTTACTGGGATCCAGTAATGATGTTGTGCTCGGGGCTGGACTGAAATCATCAAAGAGAATGATATCCTCAAATTTAATCCTCATCCTCGCCCCCCACCTCAATCTCACTCCGCACTCAGACATATAAGTTACAAATGCTGTAGGCTGACATCCTTTACTTTTCCTCCCTTTCTCCGCCACAACTTCACATTTGTGGCTTTTTGCTTTCAGTTACCAATACTCTGAAGCTGTCAGGCAGTGCAGGAATATCAAAAAAACAGGGGCACTCATGTCATAGCACCATCACTTGAACTGACATTCTCAGCCACCAGGTCATTTACTAACATTGTCTGTATCTTTGAGGATAGATTAGGGGCAGGATCTGCAGCGGTCCTGATGAATAATTAAGTGGAAGAGATCACAGAAGAATGCTCGTAAAAATGCAAAGCAAAATACTTAGCGCATTGGGAAACCAACCAGGACAACCATAGAATCAAAGAATCATAGAACTTTACAGAATAGAGGAGACCATTCGATCCATCATGTCTGTACCAGCTCCTGTAAGCGCTAACCAGCAAGTCCCACTCTCCAGTCTTCTCCCCATTGCCCTCCAAATTTATCACTTTCAAATATATAACTGTGGCTAATGTCAAGCAGCGTGGACGTGTACAGAACCAATTTGGCACAGGACTTTACCTTGACCTTGGAATCCAATCTTTCCAATGTGGCAGCAGTGATCATTCATTTCACTTCATTCTCACATTCGTAGACCTAATCACTGTGCAATGTCCCTTGGTGTTGTCATAGAGTCATACAGCACAGAAACAGACCCTTCACTCCAACTCATCTATTCTGTCCTAGTTTCCAAAACTAATCTAGCCCCACTTGCCTGCATTTGGCTCGTATCTGTCTAAATCTTTCCTGTCTATGTTTTAGCTTTGAATGCAGCACAAACAGCAGAAAATAGGAGTACTTCAGTGGAAGGTCAGGCTGCTATCGTAACACTTTTGAATTATTGTGCCAATGGGGTCTGCAGGGTATCATAGCAGTTCAGCAATATGTTTAGCAACAGATTGCCAGAACTGCTGAGGCAATGCTGAAGTGTCACTGTGTCAGAGTGGGAGTGGTTCCATTAAGCACCAACGTGCTGTTGTCTCTCAGGATGACAGCATTCCCCTACTCACTCAGCTAGTGGCCTTACTGTTCCTCACCAGGCAGCCACCCTGGACTGCTGCTGCTGTGCGCAGAACTCAGCCACACCATCTCAGTCCAGAGCTGGGCAAGGCTGTGTTTCAAAGCCATCTGCAGTCTCTAACACTGAAAGTTAACTGGTTGACAAGTGGCAAGTAACATTTGCACTACACAAATAATATCATAAGAACGTTACAAAGAGGAACAGGAAAGGCTGCTTGGTTCCTTGAGCCTGCCTCGCCATTCAATAGGATCATGGCTGATCCAATATTCCTCACACCCACTTTCTTGGGCTTTCCCCTGATTTCTCTACTGATCAAGAATCTATCTATCTATCTGAGCTTTAAATATACCCAGCTCTGTGTGGCAAGGAATTCCAAAGACTGACAACCCTCTGAGTGAAGAAATTCCTCCTCACCTCAGTTTTAAATAGGCGCCCCTTTATCTGAGACTATGTCCTACAGTTCTAGACTCTCCCATGAAGGGAAACATCTTCTCATCATTTATCCTGCTCTTTTAGCATTCACTCATTCTGACCCTACCTAGATGCTCACAGCATCCCTACCTTGCATTGTTTTGCTTTGTATTTTTGCACTTGCCCCTCAGCCAGTTACCAGGCTCACTGACCTATTGTATTTCCATGACATTTAGTGTAAGTAGAAAGGCAGGAAGCTTGTCCTGGTTGTCAGCAGTCTTCAGTCAATTCAAGGGAGATTGCCTTTAACCATAGGGTCCTGGTCAAGGCCAGCTTATGATATCAGCCCAGAGGCTTGGAGGTGGTCAGTCAGCTAATTGAGCAGTCAGAGTCAGAATCTTCTCTTCCTAAAGTATAAGGAGCCAAATACAGGCAAGCCACCACATATCTTGGCTCTCTCTGCCTTATTTCAGGCTGTTTTGCTCCAGAAATGAAAGAGACAGACAGGTATTATGGGAGATAAAAATGAGGGTGACACATCTGTTATTTTTAATGCAGCTGGGAGGCGTCCTGAGTGAGTGAATAGGCAGCACAGAGGACATGCAGGGTAAGAGGTGTCAGGAATTGGAGTTAGTGAGAATGAGTGAGGGAAGATGTTGCAGGGAACAGTGAGAGTGGTAAAGCATGAGCCTTGGTGGGACGTGGGTGTAGTAGCAGAGATAAAGTGAGTGTGAGGTATTAGAGAGAAGCTGGGAGCACTTGCACTGACGGAGTGGAGAAGTTTATTGACTTTTTTCCTACAGATGGCCCAGACTGCACTGATCTCGATGACAACCTTCAACCAGGCTGACATGGTCTGGTTTCGTGGCGTCCTCTGCAGGTCCTGAGACAAGTGGACTACCTGCCTCTGCACCATCACATCCAGTACAACCTCAAGGTTTCTGCCCACAAAGCACAGTGCCAAATTTCCCTTATCAGGATCTATCAGGGGAACTCCACATTGACATTGACCCAATATTCCTATTTACACTAACTTTCCAACTCAGTGAATGGGTTATTTCTTGAGACAATCATGAAGGTAGACTCAATTAATTCTTTTAAAAGAAAGTGGAACATCAAAAAAAGATATGCAGGGTCATTACAGATTACAAACTGGCATAGAATGGTGCTGAAGGAGGATAAAGTGATTTACTGTGAATGCTAGAACAGATTTTGAAGTATAGAATCAATTTTAATTGTTACTCAATGAATATATTTACAAATAGCTGTCATTATCAAGATTTCCACAAGAGAATATACAGATTTTTAAAAATTCATTCACAGGATTTTGGTGACACTTGATAGACCAGCATTTATTGCCCATCCCTAATAGCCTCAACACTTCAACCACATTTCTATGGGTCTGGAGTCTCATAGAGGCCAGACTAGGTAAGGATGGCAATTTCCTTCCCTAAAGGACACTAGTAAATCGTTGGGTTTTTCTGACAATTGGAAATCCTGGTCACCGTAAGACTTCTAATTCCAGATTTTTATTGAATTTGATTTCCACCACCTGGTACGATGGGATTTGAATCCAGGTCCCCAGAATATTACTTGGGTGCTTGGATTAACAGTCTAGTGATAATACCACTGGGTGGTATTATCCAACTTATACAACTCCCAATTACTTTTAAAGGAACCAGGCTCTTTTAAATTGATAATTGTGCTCTGAGCCTCAACTGGCCATAAGCAACACAATAGAGGTTCCATTAGTATAATAATCAGAATATAACAAAATGTGCCAGCTCAGATTTCTTTTTGATCTATGATTTACAGGTTCTGGTTTCTATAGCTCTGTTAATGTAAGATTGCGAAGGTTGGGAGTGCTGGGTTTCAGTCCAGAATATTAATCACTTTAACAGGTTTACAAAGATCTTGGCAGTTTGTCTCTCCAACTCAGTCAGAGTGTATCTCAAGAATAACAAGTGACTACGTTTCATGCTTCACTTTAGAGCCTAAAGTTTCAACTGTAGTAGAGGGCTTTCAGAGATACATTGAACGCTTAGAAGATACTAATCTCATAGCAATATTTTGCTTTTCTCTCTCATTCTGGTGTGACAAAACAATGTAATCCTGCAGATTTGGGATTTATGGGAACAACACCCAGGCAGGAGAATATGTGCAACAAGCATAGAAAATGCTGGAGAAACTCAGTAGGTTTGGCAGCATCTGTTGGGAGAAAAACAAGAGTTAATGTTTCAAGTCCGGTAGGGTTACAAACGTCTGCAGTGTTTTGCTTTTACAGGAGAATATGTGCCTCAGGTTCTGTTGAGGCCCAAAGGATAATCAGCAGGTAGCTTCATTTTTATTTATGTCCAAAAAGGAGAAGCACCATTTTACCCTTGTGAGAACAGCTGGATCATTCTAGCAACTGTTTTCCCCTTTCTCAATCATATAGAAAATATGCAATTAAAATGAAAAAAAAAAGATCATTTGAACCAACAAACATCAAGGCAAATTTGAAAGTGAATCATTTGTACCTAAAATAAAATGACCAATGAGCTTCTTGCCTGTGTTTTGGTCTCAATCCAGAACTAAATGTTGAACAATTTGTTTTTCTCGATTGACAAAATTTCATAATGTATTGTGCTTCATGTTACACGAAATGAGCACTCACACTTCTGCGAGAAAGAAACATACTGTGCAACTTGCAGTTCCTTGTATTTATTCAGTTCATAAAATTTCTGAGATTTTTCAATTATTTTCAATTTAAATTCTGTTATTTTAATCACCTTTCCAGTTTAAACAAAAGGTGATCATATCTGGCACCTGGTCAATGAACTGTATGAAGTAAATGCAATTTTTAAAGGGTCATCAGCATCTCAAGTAAGATGGGGTAATAGCTACAAGATTTTACTTTAACAACATGGGGATAAATTGTACCAAATGAATTATAGAATTTGATCACTGTTACTGTATACATTCATCTTTTTCTTCAGATCTCAGCCTAAAGGCAGGGGACTCAATTAAAAAGATGCCTGAAATGAGAAGGGGACTCATCAGAAAAGGTTCACTGAAAGGTGGGCAGGGTATAAACAAGCAGAAAGAAGTGGAACTTAAAGGGTGCAGTTGTTGGGGACACTGGAAGGATCCCGGGCTAATGGACGGAGCAAACTGGGATACAGTGGAGAAATTGTAGCATGAGGAGCAAGTTGGAAAGGGAGAATGGGAGCTACATCGTTCCGGTGAGGAACAATATAGAACAATTTGGAGTGCTGGGAGTTAGAAAGGGAAGGTGAATTGATAAGGAGACAGTATACAACTCAGGTTGACCCTGCAGGTCTAGATGGGAGCAGAATCAAGGGAAGAGCAGGAATTTAAAGGGAGATTGTGAAAGGGCTGGTAGTCACAAAGGGAGGAAAGACATGACACCAGAGGATAGGGGAAGGCCATCTACAGTATTGGGGAATGTGAACTACTCAAAAGGAAAGTTTACAACCATTGCCTTTCTATATACGTTTTTTCAAAACAAAGTGTCTCAGAGAATGTGGAGTCCAAAGACAGAGACTTGAGATCTATTTGCACATATTCCCGTACTGTGCCATCACAGCCAACTCAGACAATCAAAACAGAAACTGAAAGATTAAGGCCACAAAGATTTTGCACATGGCAGAATCAGGAAGGTGAAAACCCAGTCATGGGTCATGAAAGTTGTATTTCACTCCCTGGATATGGCTATAGGGCAGGCTTTCACCCAAGATACAAGCCTCTCATAACAAAAGGTCAATTGATTATGTCAAGATCTGAAGTAGAAAACAAGCAATCAATTCATTCCTGATAGTTCTTCACAGATTGGTACTTTCATGCCAGATATTTGATTTTCAGCAGCACTGTTAGCTTCCGGTTGTGAACATGAAGGAGGAAGAGGAGGACGAGAATGGATGAACAACATCAACTGAACCAGAGACACAGGAGTGGCAGCTGTGGATGAGCAAGCAACATGTGAAGAGAGGAACCAGGGTTTTTCAGTACCAGTGAGCCGTGTACTGACGCAGAGTGTACTAAAGGCATTGCAACTGACTGCAAATCTGTGGAGGACAATGCCAGAGGCACCTTTGCAATACTGAGGGAGCCATCACCCCTATATCTGGCATCTCCTGCAGGCAGAACCACAGTTGGGCAGCTTGGAAGGCAATGGTGCATCCATGCTGTGGTGGGAAATTGGGGGTGCTCTCTTTAAAACTAAATTTATGTAGTATTTCATACTTAATACTTTCTGTGGAATGTGAATGTTACACCAGAAACCTGCCTTCTACAAATATAAACAGATCTCTGGTGCATGAAAACAAAATGAAAGGTAATGAGAACAATAAGACTCACTGAGGTCATGATGCCCCATTCAACAATTCATCTGAAGCCATGTATACTCTATTGTGGTTGTATTGTTTGGGAAAATAAGAAGCTTTTGTTCTTAGAAAGAACAGTAAATTAATCCTCCAATGAAGGTGGCAAGGGGGCGATGAGCATTCCAGACACAGATTCCTGAATAGGGAATGTTGGATGAGATGTCTTGGTGACAGCTTAGAAGATTGGGAGATGGCCCAGCCACTTGTCTCCTCAGATGAGGAAGAAGGGGAGTCAAATAGAGGTACTGAGGGAGCTAATGCTGAAGGTGAAGAATAATGAAGAAGCCAGGGCAGTACTGAAATGAGGCAGACAAGTCTGAAAGAGAATCTCATAGTGACTTAATTTGAGGTAGAATGGTTTTGTATTTACATAAATAGATAATCAGAACTGAGTCAGTTTTGATGCAGAGATATTCTTGCCCTCTCGGGTATGCTGGTTTTATAACTAAAAAACATTATGTTAATTTGTCATTAACTGCATATTAATTTGTTCCCTTCGCACAAATGACATCCTTCTTAGTTTGCTTGCCTGAGCATTCAAATGGAATTATGTAGGATTACATACAGGCTGCAATAAAATGACTCAAGCTTCAATTTGCAAGGAGCATTCATCCATCATTGAGATGTACAGGGGTCACACTTTTTAGATTGCCTCCTGAAACATAAGTATCTAGTTAAGCTCCTGCTTTCCAGAGTTTACGTTCCTTCAAGAGGACAACAAATCTTGACAGCCCGTGGGCTCTGTGCACTGCTCCACATAATGTCCACACGAGCATGTACTCTGAGTGAACAAGCTTCTCCTCATCTCATTCCTAGCTGACTTGGTGACAATCTTGAAATTGTGACTTCTAGCTATTGACACAGCTACTAGTGGAAACAGAATGTCCTTCTTTAGCTTGTCAAAAGTGTTCATAATTTGGAACACCTCAATGAGGTCCCCTCTTAATCTTCTCTGCTCCAAGGAGAATAGACACAATTTCTCTAATCTTCTCTTGTATCAAAAATCCCTCATTCCTGGAACCATTCTAGTAAACCTCCTTCGAACTCTCTCCAGGGTTTTAACATCCTTCCTCAAATAAGATGCCCAGAACTTAACACAACACTCCAAATATGGTCTGGCCAATGATTTGCAAAGGTGCAGCGTTAATTCCTTGCTTTTATTCTCTGCCTCTATTTATAAACCAAAGGTATCTATAAGCTTTTTTAATAACTGTTTCAACTTACCTGGCCACTTTCACAGAATTATGCCTGTGAAACCTAAGGTCCCCCTACTCCTGTTCTCCCCTCAAAGTTGTACTATTGATCCCGTATTGTCTTTCCATGTTTCTTCTACCAAAATGTATTACCTCCATATTTCTGTGGACTGTCTATTATTAACTTATTTTTCTCTAAGTGTATACTTACCTTATCCCATAGTAAAGCCGCTATCAATTTTTCTACAACTGAAGTCAGGCTGACAGGTCTGTAGTTTCCTGGGTTATCCTTTGCCCGTTCCTTAAACAACAGCATCACATTCGCAATCCTCCACTCCCCCAGGGACCAATCTTGTGCTCAGACACGCCTGGAAACATTCTGCTAATGGCTCCTCAATTTGCTCCTTTACCTCTCACATCAATGTAGGATGCCTCCCTTCAGGGCCTGGTGATTTGTCTGCCTGGAGTGCTGCACCTCTTCTTTATCCATCACTATACTGCTCAGTAGCTCAACACCCACATTTTCAACTGGGCCATTGTCACCATTTTCTAATCTGTACCTCTGCCATATCCTTTGCTTCAGAAAGCCGCTTAACCAATTTGTTCCTTAACGGCCCCACTCTATCCTTCACTGATCTTTTACTATTAATAATGTTTGACCAACAGTTTACTGTTTGGATTAGCACAACCTGCCATCTTTTCTTCATGCTTCCTCTTAGCCTTCCTTATTCTAGCCTTAGCCTCGCTGTTGCATTTGAGATACTCTTCCTGATCTCTATTGCTATTATTATTCAGTTATACATCATATGCCTCCGTTTCCTTCCTTATTTTCTCATCAATATCCTTAGTCCTCCAGCATACTCTAGCTTTGGATACCCTGTATTCATTTCTCACTGGTATGTACTGATCATGCACCCTATGCATCTCTCTCTTGAAAGTCTCTCATTTCTCACCCACTGTTTTGTCCAACAAAGTCCTTTTCCAATCAAGCTACTAAAGTTCAACTTTTAAGCCACCTTTCCAGTCTGGGATCTGAAACCTTGACTGATTTTTATCCTTTTCCAACTTAATATTGTACCTTAAATTGTGACTATTATTTCCCAAATGCTCCTCCACTCTGATTTTCTCCATTTGGCCTGCCTCACTTTCTAGGCCCAGATCCAGCACAGCTCCCTCCCTGGTCAGACTGGAAATGTATGGTTCCAGAAAGTTCTCCTGCACACATACAGGAATTTTTCCTCCTCCATGTCCCACACTCTACTTTTATCCCCGTCTACCCTCAGGTAATTGAAATCACTATCACAACTCGACTTGTCTACAGATAGGGTAGGAGGCAATGAAATTATAGTAGAACCGAGAGGGGAACATTTGGGAAAGGAGAGGGCTGGCAGCTTGACAGGGCAGGGAGACTGTTTCTCACTCAAATTCCTTTCATGAATCTCAAACAAACTGCAGGATCAAAGGTTCTGAACCAAAGGTTCCGAGGTTCTGAACATTATGGCTTAATTTCAACAGTTGTTAGAGAAAGGGATGAATACAGTGGAGGGGAGGGGGAGAGAGAGAGGTCAGAGAGAACAGATTTTGTGATGGGGAGAAAAAAATCATTGCCTTCAGTCTTGCCAGTAATTAATAAGATACAGCGGAGGGTTTGAGAGAGGTAGTAGCGATGTAAAACTGAGTGTTGCCAGTGTGCATGTGGAAACCAATGTGTATAAATGGGAAATAATAAGGGGCCATGGATGGATCCTTGGGAGACACCAGAGGTAACTGTGTGAAAATGGGAAGTAAAACCATTGATGGTGATGCTATGGTTATAATTACATATCTATGGAAGTAGGTAAGCGTCTCTCACCTCTCTGATAAAACAGGAGAGCTTCTAATGGATGGTGTGACCATGAACTGTCAGTCTCACTGCTATCCTAACTCTTGTCCCTTTCCTCTCAGTGTTTTTCTCAGCAGAAATGGCCTTCTGAGGAGGCTCTTGAAGATATCTCACAGAAATTTTATCACTCCTGATCGAGGAAGCACCATTAAATAGTTTGTCTCTTCCAAATACCAGCACGTAGCTTTATACCATGGATGGGATTACTGGTGAGTTGAAAAGATTGGCACTTGGTGCATAAGTAAGTAGCTTCATAAAGGACAGCTTCAGACATTCTAAACAAGAGCCATTGGACTCAAAACATTAACTGTGTTTCTCTCTCCATAAATGCTGCTAGACTTGCTGAACTTCTTGGAGAAGACTCATTGTTTCCTGTTAGCTTTGCTAAGGGAGCCAGAGGTGCTGACCCAAGGATCTCATCATGAAAATAAGAAAGTGACTGCAATATACCAATGATTGAATGACTTGGGGAATGACTTGGAGCAATTTTCAGAATGAATACAGAAGCCTACTTCCATTACCTGTAAACTTTTCAGATGGCACTTCATTTCTGCAATCTGGAATGTATAGCAGCAGACAAGGACTTTCAGTCTGCAGTTGTGACATTAAAGATGTCACCAGAAGTCATCAACCAGCATTTCTAGGACCCCTGTATGATGCATTTAGAGTCTATCACCATTATTGTTGAGTAAGCATAATGTGAAATAGTCCATTTGTTGTATCAGACACAAGCCTCACATCAATTACATGGCACTCCTTGCGGTTGACTTGGTTTCTTGCCTGTCCTCATTGAGCTTTGGTGTGATTAGAAGTGGTCTGACATTGATGTAGACTCCAGAACTAGCTAAGTTTGACTACTGTTATCAATGGGAAATGAAATGCTTTTGTTCACCTTGGCACCTGTCATCTCATTGATGCACATACTGAGCAATAGATGTGAGATGTCCTCAGGAGCATCTGAAATGATGCTGAGGCAAGAAGGTTCAGGTCAGTTGGCACCTTAACACACTCTGAATGACAGGGATCCCTAGTGTGCCTGGGAGTAAATCCTTACATGGCAGGTGACAAAGATCAGGAACAACCTGCCTTGAGAAGCACAGCATCCTTCTTCGCAATTTTCCAGGCAACTCTAGAAAGATTCCCTTTGACCTGAAGACCCCCTGTCTTCACAGATGTCCAACTACATCTCCTCTTTCATGTTAAGGTGCTACCTTTGCCACTGTTGCTGTTGCTGATCTCCCTCCTCTATCTTTCACACTTAGTCAGAATTTTATTTACATAAACTTTATATAATGGAGTTTTCTGGTCAGTTTTATTTCATTATCTCGCTTTCTCTTTATCTTCTTGCTAAACATGATATTCCATATACTTAAGTATGCTATCCAGAATGAAGAGTTACTGATTGTAATCCAATTACAGGCTATTTATCGAGTAACAACCTGTAGCTAAATTCTAAAATATAACCAAGCGTGTAAAATAATTCTTCTATTTGTTAAAATGGACAGATTGTCACCATGGATACAAAAAGACACAAATTATGGCCTCAACTGAAGTAATTCTATTAATATTTTTTAGATCCAAAAGTAGTTTGAAAAACCAGGAAGTTGCAAAAATTCAACCATACTAAGCTACAGTAAAATGAAACCAGTTTTTCCTTTTTGTTAATGGCTAACGTAAGTCAAAATATAAACGAACTGAACTTACCTGTCATTCAGTCATTAAAGCACCAGCTTATTCTGCAATGATTATCTTGTCTTTTTTAATCTCTGTGCTACTTGCTGTGCCTGAACCTAACAAATCAAACTTTGCTTTCTGTTGGTAACAAGAGGAGGAAGTTGCGGCAACGTGGCATCTAATCAAAGTGTCACACCCAGTTCATACATTGAATGTTTAAATGAAAGTAATTCAAGGTTAAAACTTCAGCAACCCCATAAATTCTATTACAAAAAATGCAACAAGTAATAAACTTGTGTAAATAAATGACTATAAAATATCACCTTCCTACAAGTTGTAAACTACTGGGGAATTTATTGTTATGTGTTTATAAAGTTTAATGAGAACAGGTACAAATTGAACAAATTGACAAATACAGTGTATGGAATTTAATCTATTGCAGTTATAGAGCTATCCAAGTATCAAACAATTAGGTTTAAATGGAGATTTCCTTTATTTCTAATGAAAATAATTAAAACTTTTTTTTATAATCTTAAACATAGTAACAAATAAATGGGCTCAGAAAAACACATTTCAAACTTAAAGATTTAGAATTGTTTTTTGCATTCATTACAGAAATTTTAGACAGTTCAATTTTTTCTGTAATTACATCAATTATGTGTTGTAATTTTTTAAAAATTAATTTCAGATCGTTAAGTTGAAGTCTACGCATTTGACTGCAATGTAGCATTGTTATTCTTGACACTACCTGATGATGACTATAACATTGCTCTTTCCACAATATTCACCCTCTTAACTAGTAATTACCAGATTAAGATTGTCACTAAGGTCAGAAAAAAAAGCCCCAACGGTTTAAAATAACCTGCATATTTAAAGATTTGGCATGTCAATTTAACCAGAATAAACAAAGATCATTTCAACACCTTGGCCATTCTGCTTCATTGTATATGAATTTAAACAAAACCTGTGGCTTTAAATTGATGTAAACAGTTGTCAGTAGGCACCACAAAATGTAGGTCACTCGCCTTCCATTTCAAGCAACTGGTTAACATTCACACCAGACAGATTGAAAGTCTACTTTTCTTAAGAGTTCTATGAGGGGCGGTTGTACAGAAACATTCTTAAGAATTGGCAATTCACTTCAGCTAATAGGTAATAGAAAACTATCATGTTATTAAGGAGCATTCATGCTATAGGAGTACCAGACAATGACCACCTCAAACAGGAGCAAATTTAACCATTTCCCCTTGACATTCCATGCTATTAGGACTATTAATATCTTGGGGTTACCGGCGACCAGAAACTGAACTAGCTCAGAAATGTATATATTGTGGCTAGAACAGTAGGTCAGAAGTTCAGAATTTTGTGGTGAGTAACCCACCTCCTGCCTCCCCAGTACCTGGCCACAATGTGCAAGGCGAAATTCAGCAATGTGAGGGAATACTCTCCACTTGCCTGGAAGGGTGCACCTCCAACAACACTCAAGAAACTTGATACTATCAAATGCACAGCAATCATTTTGATTGGCAACCCATTCAGCACCTTCAACATTTCCTCCTTCCACCACCAATGCACTGCAGCAACCCACCTAGGCTCCTTGGTAGCAGCGTCTTTCAAATCCATCACCTCTACCATCTAGAAGGACAAAGTCAACAAATGCATAGAACACCAGCTGCTGGAATTTGGAAATTCCTCTCCAAACCTCACCACCTGGACTTGGAAATATATTACTGTTCCTTCACTGTTGCTAGGTTTGAATCCGAGAATTCCCTTCCCTAATAGCATTGTGGGTATACCTACACCACATGGACTGATGTTCAAGAGGATGGATCACCACCACCTTGCCTAGGGAAATTAGGAATGGGCAAAAGATACTAGCCAAGCATATTCCATGAAATAATAAAAACAATTACACAGGTCCAGGAAGGTGTTAGGCCTAAGATAAGTTGGTTGAGGCTTTAATATCTACCTCATACCTGACCTGGAAGTGCTAGATAGATCCCTAAAATCATTAAAATTGGTGCACCTAAAAAATTTCCATGAGATCTTTCTTTAAAGTCAGGAAGGCTAATGGAATGTTGGCCCTTATTTCAACGGGGTTGGAGTGTAAGAGTTGGGAAGTCTTACTGCAACTGTACAAGGTGCTGATGAGACCACATCTGGAATACTGTAAGCATTTTTGGTCCCCTTATTTAAGGAAAGATATTATTTCACTGCAAATAGTTCAGAGAAGGTTCACTTGGATGATCGCCAGCATGGAGAAAATGTCTTGTGAGCAAAGATTAAACAGGCTGGGCCTCTACAAAGTGGAATTAAAAAGAACGAGAGGTGATCTCATTGAAATATGTAGGATTCTTAAGGGCTTGACAGGGTAAATGTTTTCTCTCAAGGGAGAGTCTAGGAGCAGAGGGCATAATTGCAGAACAAGGGGGCACCCCCAATTTAAGACTGAGATGAGAAAAAATTTCTTCTCTTAGAGGGTTGTGTGCCTTTGGAAATCCACGTCATAGACAGCTATGGGGACAGAGTCCTTGTGTATATTTAAGGCTCAGATTGATCGATTCTTGATCAGTAGGGTAATCAAGTGTTAGAGGGTAAGGGCAAAAAGGTGGACGTGAGAATTGTCACGTCAGCCATGATGCAATTGAATGGTGGAGCAGGCCCGAGGGGCTGAACGGCCTACTGTATATCTCCTTATGATATTCCCTCACATAGTTCATTGATGGCAAACCATCATTCAATGTTAGAAATGATATTTATTAATAGGAGCCTGGCACAAGTGCATCTTGCATGCTGACCTCAGAACAAATAGAAAAGCCTTGGTTTAATTGTTTACCTTGGACAATTCAAATTGTCCATTAAACCATGTAGTTTGGTTTTAACCGGCTGCGCAATAATAATATTGCATCACATGATATAATTATTAAGCTGAAACTGGAACACATTCTATAATGAATTAAGTTACTACACTGACCAATAAGAAAGAAAACTTCAGAAACAACTTTGATTTATATGACAGTCTTAAAATGGAGAGTATCACTGAGATATAATTATTAAAAACACAGCCAAAAGAAAGCTGGTTGGGTGGTACAAAGATTAGGCCAAAAGTTTGGTTTTCGGAGTGTCCAAAGAAAACTTCCTGTTATGAACTTTCTCAAATTACACATTAACAACCAGTTTTCATCATTTATATAAATGATTTGGATGTGAATATAGGAAGTATGGAGAGTAAATTTGCAGGTAACACCAAAATTGTTGGTATAGTGGACAGTGAAGGTTACCTCAGAGTAGAATGGGACCTTGATCAGATGGGCTAAGGAGTGGCACATGGAGTTTAATCTAGATAAATATGAGGTGCTACATTTCGGTAGAGCAAATCAAGGCAGGACTTATACGCTTAACGGTAAGGTCCCGGACAGTGTTGCCGAACAAAGAGATTTTGGGATGCAGGTTCATAGTTCCTTGAAAGTGGAATCCCAGGTTGACAGGATGGTGAATAATGCTTGCCTTCATTGGTCATTGCATTGAATATAAGAGTCGTGAGGTAATGTTGTGGCTGTACAGGATATTGGTTAGGCCACTTTTGGAATCCTACACTCAATCCTGATCTCCTTGCTATTGGAAAGATGTTGTTAAACTTGAAAGCATTCAGAAAAGATTTACGAGTCTGTTGCCAGGATTGGAGAGTGTGAGCTATATAGGCTGTATAGGAGTGGCTAAATAGGCTGGGGCTATTTTCCCTGGAGTGTCAGAGACTGAGGGATGACCAAATAGAGGTTTATAAAATCATGAGGGACATGGATAAGGTGAACAGTCAAGGTCTTTTCCCCAGGGTAGGGAAGTCCAAAACTGGAGGGCATAGGTTGAAGGTGAGAGGGGAAAGATTTACAAGGGGCCTAAGGGGCAACGTTTTCATCCAGAGAATGGTACGTGTATGGAATGAACTGCTGGAGGAAGTGGTGGAGGCTTTACAACTTTTAAAAGGCATCTGGATTGGTATATGAATAGGAAAAGTTGAGACAGATATGGGCCAAATGCTGGTACATGGGACCAGATTAATTTAGGATATCAGGTCAGCATGGACAAGTTGGACCAAAGAGTCTGTTTCCATGCTGTACATCTCTATGACTCTAAGATCACAGTTATGACAAATGCTGCTCATGTAAATGCACATCATTTCAATTGCACCCCCTTTCCAGGAGTGATACTGTATTGCCTGTATTATATCCTCTAGACCTTCTGACAGAGCTGCAATGAGGTTCCTTAAATCCATCCAACTGTGTTTCTGAAACTGAATTAAAGTTTTGAGTACATGCATAAATACCATCGTAGTATCATATAAAAATATGCTTATTTTAGAATAAGGACTGATTAATGTCTGGGGGCTCTGTTACACCTGAGATGACAAGTATATCATGCAGGATATTCATCCTCAGTTTGAGAAAATAGCAAAGTCACAACTTAGAGGAATTGCTGCTCAGGTACATGGGGCTCCAGGCCTTTCTGTCTGCACTGTTGACCACATCTAGAAACCGCATTCACTGCTTTTAGCCAAATAAAAGTACTGCTTCCCTTCGTTCTGATGGTCACCATCTACATTTTAAGAAATATTGCAGGTTACAATGTTATGCCTTCCAAGGAGACTTCACATGTATTGTGTGAAGCAAAAGAATTTTGTGTAATCTAAGCAGATTTTGAAAGTATGTATAACATTTAAAACACTGATGAAAGCTACAAAGGTCCCACTAAATTTGGCTCACTTTTACAAAAGTGGAACTGTATCATTTTGAATAGTTGGGCTTTTCAACACTTATTACCAAGTGAGAGGCAGAAGAACACAACAGGTCAGGTAAACAGAAAACAACTGGAAAGCTGTTCTGAGGGAGGCTCACTAGACCCGAAATGTTAACTCAAATTTCTCCTCATAGATGCTGCCAGACTGCTGAGCTTTTCCAGCAACTTTGTTTTTGTTTCTGATTTCCAGCATCCGCAATTCTTTTGGTTTTTAGAAAACAACTGGATCTTGCTCATTAAACTTGGAAAGACAGAACGATTTAGATTTCCCAGTTGAACATCTAATTTTACCCCTCTTACATGCAGCAGTATGAAGGAAAAAATGACTTGCATTCTTATTGTGCTTTCCATGATCACGGGACATCTCAAAGTGCTTTGCAGCCAATAATATACTTTTGAAATGTACTCACTTTTGCAATGTTGGAAATGCAGCATCCAATTTGAGCAGAGCAAGCTCATGGAAACAGTATGTGGTTATGACAAGATAATATATTCTTTATAATGTTTTGGTCAGGACATCGGGCATAACCGACCTGTTTTTCTTTGAAATGTTGCTGTTATCTTTCATGTTGACCTGAGAAGGCAGTCAGGGTCTCAGTTTAACGTATCACCTGGAAGGTAGTGCTTGTGACAGTGCACTGCAGCACACCCTCAGAGCTGAAATATGAAGCTTGATTTTTGTGTTGAGGTCCTGGACTGGGTTTTGAACCTAGACCCTTGTGATTCAGAAGCAAGAGAGATCCCAAACAAGCTGCAGCAGATAATGAGCCTAGCTTATACATGCAAATACTATTAAAAAGTAAAATTTGTGTTATTCTTCATGTGATGAATAACTAATAACTAAAATGCTACAAATTAGCCTATGATCACAATTCAATGTCCTATGATGTTTTACAATAGTTTCGTAAATATCCATAATAATAATTAAAACAATGTAACAGATATATCTTCAGATCAGATATGAATTCAATGTCTGGCAGAGAGCTTCACTATGACCCTGAATTGAACTTGATTCCTTCAGACTGTAATTTTGCACTTAAATGGAAAAATAAATCAGGAGTTGAATTCCTACTAGCTCAGGAATTGAATCCTTGTATTATTAAAAACATGAACATGTTAATACTGAACCCCCTTTTTACCCCTTCTCATACTTTGTTCTATTACCGTACATAAGCAAACAAACTCGAGTTTTGAAAAATCCTTCTGAAATGAATGGACTGTAGGTTTGTGCAGAGAGCAGGGGTGGAGAGAACATTTACTAATGGGAAATCCAGAAGTAAGCATTTCCAGAAATTAGTGACAGAATTTGTTTACATGTCTGCACATATCCTTCTGAGCGTCAATCTCATTAGACCAGGCCCTAGACAAGGACAGAAGGAGGAAATGCCGGGGTGGGGGGCTGAGTGGAGTTGGAGAAGACCCTTGAGAGGGGTATGGAGAGAGGAGTGCATGCTGGAGGTTGTGGAAGCTGGGCATAGATTGTGGAGAGAAAGATTGCGCAGGTTGGTGGGAGTAGCCATACTACAAATGGAAATCTCCTGAATCCACCTGAAATAAAACAAATGTGTGTTTCTGTGCCTTTGATCTTCTTGTAAAAAAATGCATGAAAAAATGTTACAACTCATTTATCAACTTATTTCCTACCCTGACCTGATTAAAAATTTCCCACTTACCTTTAGTTGTTTTCCGCGCTGGGGATTGCTAGGCTAGGGAGATCCGGATATGAACCTGCCCAGAAAACCATGAATTCAGCAGCAAAATCTGTGTTAACTACCCCTGTTTTTGTAGCAGTGTGCTGTGTTCTGTGACATAAAGCAGCATAGCCACTTTGATAACTCCTGTGAAAGGGCATGGGGTCAGGGCTGTCTGGGTGGTTGGTTGGGCTGGTGAGATGGGGTAAGGTTGAGGGGCCCCAACTAGCCAGACAATGGCAGGGGTGTGTCAGTTTGGGTCAGATCCAGCAGCGTGACAGGTTGGGAGTGATGGGAATGTTGGTCAGGCTGGGGTCTGGTCAGGGTGAGGGATCCTGGGTCTGGGTGGAAATGTGGAGTGTGGGAGTCAGGTTCGAGGATAGTTGTCAGAACTCAGCGGGGTATAAATGGTCAAGGGCCATGCAGCTCAGGGGATCAATTTAACAGTTACCCAGTGGTAAGAGTAGATTTTTAGTCCCTGAATATTTCCTGACTAACTGTTAACCTTAGCTCAGTGTACATCCTCTGGTGAAGTAGCAGGGCTGTGCGCGGGCTCTTGAGCCCAAGGCTCATCTGCTCCAATCTGACTTCTTTTTACTTCTGCTCTTTTTCTCTCTTTCTTTCCTTTAAAGCTTTTTTGTGGTGGGTTAATTGGTGGCATCGGCATGGAAGCGAGAGCAGGCTGAGTGTGGAATTCTGCCAGCCTCCGGGCAGTTGGAGGTGGTGGCAGCGCTTCCTGGTGATTGGAGGCAGCGGCAGTATCAAAGCTCCTCCATCGATCAGAGGGGGTGGCTGCAGTGCGATTTTCAAGATGGTGACACTGGCAAGGCGACATCTTGGAGGAGGGCGGCTGGAGCTGGACTTTTGGTGAGGTGGCAGCGGTGGAAGCCTGGCCTGGCAGTGGAACCAGGGATTCCGAATTGTAGTTGCTCCAGAGTAAGGACTCCTGGTGTGGGCGAGCTGGCAGCAGCGCGGTATGCCTGCAGTGGGGACTCCTGGTGTTATCGAGGCTGCAGTGCAGCCACAGAGTCCTGGCTGTGGTAGGCCCAGAATGGAAATTCCTAGTTATTGATGAGGTGGCAGTGACAGCTCCTGGTTGCAGTAGTCCCAGAGCTGGGTTTCCTGGTTGTGGGAGTTCAGCACAGGATCTGGCATCAGCAATGGCATCAGCGAGGTGGGCCTACAGTTGAAGAGATCTGCCTAAAGAGCGGCAACTCCTACATTGGTGGGTTCGACGTGATGGTGGAGGAGGGGCAGTGGCACAGGTATCATCCGTGAGCCAGCTCAGGGCTAAGGACTCATGATGGAGACAGTCGAACAACGATAGATTCTCTCTCAGTTATATCTTTTTATTCTTAAAGTATACAAAATGGCACCAGATTGCGGCGACAGTTGAAGCTCTTCATTGTATTTTACTGTATTATTCATTGTAAAATGCAAGTGACAATAAATCATTCAATTCAATTTAAATCAATTCATGTCATTGACTGAAAAGAGCTTTTTGGAAGGTTCGGGTGCAGGGGAATTTCTCATTGGAAGTTTCAATTTCCCAGGTAATTCTGCATGGTCGGGACACACAACTCCAGTCTACACTGCTTCAACAATTCTCTGGCCATTGTAATATATGGAGCATTAAATATATAATCACTGCTGGATAGCATCTCTGATCCTGACAAAGTAACTTTAAAAATTGTGAAATCTTAAATTGGCAAATTCCTCAGATCTCTGAAATGTAAATGTTTTAAAAAGTTGCTTTCTTTATAGCTGCCATCTTCTATCTTAACCTCATGTTTATGTACCAAACTTTATTTTGCTGCCCATAAAATAATTAAGAAGTGAAGGATAATCTATGGTTTTACCTCTTGGTTTGTGGTCTGTGGGAACTCTTCAATGTGATTGGCTGCTTAGCCTGTTTGATAATGTTTGTTGCTGGACGCCAGTAGACTCCTGAGAGCTGATGTCCGAATCAAAATAACACCAGGAAGCCTGACACTTACACCACAGAGATCAATAGATAATTGTAGCAAGTGCCAATGCTTCACTGCTGACTGAAATGTGAGGCACTTGATTTATTTTCCAATTTAAGTATCGTAAAAAATTATTGGTATATTTGTTGTAGATGACAGCTCATACATTTTCATACCAAACTAAATCCAAACAATTCAATTTCCAATGAAGAAATGAAGCAACATAGCACACTGGATCAACCAAAACCTTATCATAACTGGGACAATAGTTTACATTATTCATTTGATGGAAGCAAAGTTTATTTTTAACTCACTTATGATGTCTAACTCGAGAACACACTTTCTATTAAAAAATGAAGCAGCATGTCAGTACAGCTCACGAACTAGTCAGTGACATGAGGATAAGCTGTAACAGGTTACATAGGTTAAGGTGCTGGCAAGGATTAGAGATTTTACACGAGATACCGTGATATTGGTTGTTGGAAAACTCTTTGCTTTTCAGTCCCACATTTGGTGGAAACCATTTTGCTCATTGCAAAGCTCTGCTTTGCCTATGATATAGATGAACACTAATAATTGAGATCACAATTATTTTAGCAAACTATGGTCATACAAATGCATTTTTCATAGAATCAATGACATAATATAGTCTAAAAGGTCAGGATCAGTTGATGCACCATATCTTTATGTGTTTTTGGGATCTGGACATCAATGGCTAGGCCAATATTTATTGCCCATCCATAACTGTCCTTGGATTCAGTGGCTTGTTGGCCACTGTTAGGGTAGTTAAGAGTCAACCACACTGCTGTGAGTCTGGAGTTGTATGGCAGGTCAGACCAGGTAAGGATGACAGAATTCCTTCCTTAAAGGACATCAGTGAACCAGATGGGGTTTTGCATTAATCAACAGTGGTTACAAGATCACCATTAGGTTAGCTTTTAATCCTTATACTTTTTAAATCAAATTCAAACTTCACCATTTGCAATGATAAGATTTGCACCCATATCTCCAGAACATTAGCCCAAGGCTCTGGATTACTAGTTCAGTGACATTGCAACTACACCACCACCTCCATCTGTGCCAAACCTTTGTATTGCACACGTCAGGCCAAATAAAAGAATGCTATATTTTGAAGGGAGCAGCAATTTATACTTCAGTATGACTGATGAAAACACATTCCAGTTCTCCAAAACTTGCATTTATATGGCATCTTCCACAACCTCAGGATACCCCGAAATGTTGCACAGGCAACAGCTTATTTTACAATGTGTAATCACTGTTGTTTTAAGGACGTTATACCATAGCCAATTTAGACAGAGCAAGGTGCCACAAACAGCAATGAGAGAATTAAATGGTAATCCACTTTGTGATGTAGGTTAAGGGATGATGTTAACTATGACATGGGGAAAACTCTCCTGATCATCTTCACATAGTGCCATGGTATCTATTACAGTCACCTGACACAGCCTTAGTTTAATACTGCATTAAAATCAAAACATCTCCAACAGTCTAGTTGTCCCTCAGCATCTTTTTAAAGCAATAGGCTAAGTTACATGTTGGAGTGGGGTTTGAATCCACAGATTTCTGATTCCAAAGAAAGAATGTTATTGTCAGATCAAGCTGGTGCATAGCTAAGATATAATCATGATATGTCCAAGAGATAGGTATAATAAATACAATAACAAATAATCAAATAAAGCAGCTAACGAAAATAACAGGCAAAAGGTCAAAATCAACACGCTACACATGGACACTGAGGAATTTCTCCCTGAAGCTCTAAACATAAGCATCAATCTTGACTTATCCATCATATGCAGACAACAGGTAAAGTCAAAACTGGCAGATGTATCAACCTGCAACACTGCCAGACACTTGCCAGCTGCAGAATACCAAAACCTCATTGACAGATGAGTTTTTCTCTTCTAACTGTGTTCAATTACTAAAATGAGACAGGAAGATAGATTTCATTTATTTTTGCCAAGTTGATATTACGAACTGAATTCCCCAGTCAAGGGAATTTTCAAGTTACCATCCAATCACTATGAAATAAAATTTTAATCATGCATTTTGCAAACAGAATACACGATGGAGGTGTAGAATTCAGAGTTTAATCCATTTGTGGTGAAGGTTTAACCATTTGTGAATTTTGCCATATTTAATTTTTTGCACTTTCTATGCTACTGGAATAAATTTGTACTTCATATTGTGCCCCATTTAATGACTCTTTTAATATTCTGCATTTTTTTTTTTAAGTAGAAGAACATTTCCTGGAAATTGCATGAACTCCAACAAAGGGCATAGTTCCTAACCTAAAGGTCTGCCAGCAACCCTTTTAGACAGTTCCTTGTATAAATGAGGCATACATTTTCACACCTTCCCAATGTTAGTAAAAAATCTTAATGCTGAAAGGTAAGTAAGGCGAGCCTGTTTACGTTAAGATACATTCTTACACTAACTGCTAGATATCATAGGCATTTTGTTCAATACTTCTCCTATTATAATTAAGAATGAAAATAGTCATCTCAAAGTAACAATTATACACTAAATCACAACTAAATACTTTGTAATACACAGCAATACAAATAGAATCTCATATCTGTGACCCTCCCTCACATTACCACAGTAAACATTTGATAAAACAGTTTATTTGATTGATTTTTCATGATAGTACATCAAGTTTTATTTTGACCTGTGCACTTCATTCAACAATTTCACATATGCTGATGGATTATCATCAGAAAGATGTCAAATGTGATAATTACTGTGTAATGATTGGGTAACCAAAAGAGACGAAAGGCAGAATTTTTGATTCCTGTCAGATACAGGACTGGAGGTAGGACAGCCCAAACATTGGTCCCTGCCTCGCGTCCTCTTTAGTAGATGGGAATGGGAATGGGTGGGGGGTTTGATAGCTATCATCCATTTCAGCAGGTAGCCTATTATGGCAATTAAATATTCAATTTACTCAATGATGTGAGGCCACCTGATCTGTACACCACCATTATTTCAGCACCCAGCAGCCCAGCCCATCAATATTCCAGCCTTCACCTCCCTCCATGCAGCCAACATACAGAGGTGCCCACAGCTACTGCCACAAGACAACCCTTTTGTGGTCATGATTTGGCAGTTTAACCTTATCTTTTCCAAAAGTCTTCAGAGGGTGCACACATCTTGAGGTGGCCTCTCTCTCTCTCTCTTGGCAGCTTCCCCTCTGATGGTGGGGCTGCTGATGTGGGCATGCCTGCCATCCTTCATTGTCTGGCCACTAATTGGTCACATTGCATGAAGTTGATTTGGGTCTCGCTGTTGCGATTGGACCTCAACTCCAGAGTTAAATCCTGCCCAAAATAAACACATTGGAATCACAAGGCCTGGTTTTGTGGGACCCCACTGACCAATGATTGAAAAATTGGGCACTCCATGCCTCTAAAGGCCTAATCTGAGCTGAGACCAAACACTGGCATGTATGGCATAATTTTAATCATAAAGATTTCCAAAAAGTCACGGATGAGGTTTTTCCCCTACAAACCAGGCAGGGTTCTAGAAGCTGGCATAATCGTGTATGCCTGTTTAGTTGATTTTTTTTCTCGGAAGGTCGTTTTGCATTTATATGCTGAGCAGTTTATCCAAAAATCCTGTCTTTTGCAGTGAGCCTGCCTCACTGCCACATACCTGACCATGAGCTTCCATCAACCAACACTTATACTGGTGGGTTGCTTGCATCTCCAAGTAGAGCAGCCTTCCTTGAGTGCCCTTCCTGCAGCAATATCTTCAACTCTACAACAGCAAAGGGAAGCAGCGCCGTCCATACTTTGCCACTGTGCCTGGCCACAATAACCCACTTTCACAACATCACCACAACTTCCCCAATCTGAGAAGTTGCAGACTTTTCAAAAACTAAGCAAAAAGAAAATACTGTGGAGATTGAAAATCTGAAAGGATAAATGGATTGGTCAGATGGGCAGATCAGTGGCAGATGGAATTTAACCCTAACGTACTTTGGAAGAAGGAGCAAAACAAGGCAGTACTCAATGAATGGCAGAAGACTAAGAAGCTCAGAGGAACAAAGGGATCTTGGGATGCATATCCACAGATAGCTAAGAAGGCATATGGACGTTTCCTTTCTCAGTCAAGGCATAAATTATAAGAGCAGGGGCATTACGCTGCAGCTGCAAAGAACCGTGGTTAGGCCACAGCTGGAGTACTGTGTGCAGTTCTGGCCACCATGCTATAGGAAGGATGTGACTGCACGAGAGGGAGTGCAAACGAGATTCACCAGGATGCTGCCTGGGATGGACCATTTCAGCGATGAAGAGAGGCTGGATAAGCTTGGGCTGTTTTCTTTGGAGCAGAGAAGGTTGAGGTGTGTGAGATTATGAGGGCCATGGACAGGGTGAATAGGAAGCAGCTGTTCCCCTTAGTGGAAGGGTCAAGAACAAGGGGACACACTCTAAAGTGAAAGGCAGGAGGAGTTTTTTTTCACCCAGAGGATGTCAGGGATCTGGAATGCACTGTCCAGGAGGGTGGTTGAGGCGGGAAACCTCGCAGCCTTTGAAAAGTACTTGGATGAGCACTTTATGCCTAGGTTTCATGACTATGCGCATAGTGTGGGCAAGTGGGGACGAGTACAGGAAACAGTGATACAGTCTTGTTGGCAAAGGGCCTCTTCACTAATGTACGATTCTATATTTGGAAATGCTCAAATACTCAGTCAATCTGGCAGAATCTGAGAACAGGAAAATATTAGAACAGTTCTGATGAAACATCACTGACCTTAGATGTTAATTTTGTTTCAGCCTTCATAGAGACTGCTGGACCTGCTGAGTATTACCTGCAAATTTAGTTTTTACTTTTAAAAGTTGTTGCCTTGCAGCAGCTTGAGCTCAGCCGCAAATGTTGCAGACGCCACTTTCAGGTGGCAAAAGAAACAATGGAGCGGGGCCCAATATCATTTGGAAGCTCTGTTTCATGAGCAACACCTCCCACCTCCATCTCGCCACCAGACCCTTAGTTGCTGCACCCCAAAGCACCCAGCTCCATCACCTCCCCCTCACTACAGCCCCCATTTCTGCCTCCCCTTCACCCCCATATCCCCCTCAACCCTAGCTGCCATTTCCCCCTCCCCTGTCTCCCTACCCATACCTCCCCTTTGCCCCCAGCCTCCCTGGCCTCCTCACCCCAGCCTGACGATTTCAGTGGCACACATCCTCTTAGACACAGCTCGCTGACATCACAGGCTGTGTTTGTCCAATTTGGCTCCACTGTGAAGAAGCTCACTCTGCGCCAGGGGCTCCCACTGCAATGCCCTGTGTTGTGTTCTGTGACACAAGCTTTTGTTGTACATGTGTCTGTGTCATTAGTTGGAATATCCACTTTTGCCTGTTGTGTAAAATTCTTCAAGGCAACATAAGTAAAACAGTTAATCAAATGACAAAAAACATCTGGCTACAGAAATATGCTTTAGTTGCTGTTAATTGTTTTTGAATTACAAACGTAAATCAGAACAGATCACAAGAAAACAGAGCAACTTGTGGGGGAGGTGCAGAAATTTAGAATTGATGATGTGATCTCAGTCTTTCTGCTAAGAGGAGGCTAGATGTCTCCCCATTGCTTTTTGCAAGTAAAATGTGGAAATACTTCCATAAACAAGAAATAGAATTTGGTCTCTCTTGCATACCAAACAGTTGACACAAGGTCAACTGTTGAGATTAAATCTGAGACTGATAATCTTGTGTTAACAGGAGCTATTAAGGTATATGAGGCAGTGGAAGGTCTACAGAGTTAAGGTTCAGATCAGCTGTGACCTTACTGAATGGCAGAATAGGCTCAACGGACTGAATAACCCATTTTCAGAGAAAGAAAGAAAATTGAAAACAGTCCAAAGTCTCTGCCAAAACCAAGATTAGTCAGTAGTTGCTCTAAATGACATTACAGAAGATAAGGAAATACTTACTCATCTGAGCTCCACGGACGAGAGAGCCCAGAGAACCAAAGGAGAAAGTTAAGGCTTTTTCTTATGTCCTAAATCATTAAAAAGGACAGCCTAGCATATTGCAAATCCTTTCCTATTAATGATTCTGACTTCACTGTGCAATGTCGTCTGAGGGTCCAGCTGATGTAATGAGGAGCGACAGGAAGGATGTAGACATACATACACTAACAAAAATATAATAAGAACTGCATTCCCCAAAGAGAAAAACATTGAAAGAACTCAATCTACAAATGTATCTGAACCTAATTTGTCATTGGTTTGATAGATTATTAGTGGTGTGAGTAGTTTCGAACACACAGATTGCTTTCATTTTAATATGATTTTGCACACAAAATAAAACTGATGTGTTCTGTAAAATTCCCTTTCATACTTTATGAAATTTATCAATACAACTGATGGATTGAAAATATGTAAATTACATACTGATTGCAGTATCTATCATCTCCTAATTTTGCTGCATAATCAAGTTATAAATGACACAACGTAACTATTACTTATAGTTCACTTTCGAATCATAACTATTACTTAGCATTTAATTTTAGCTTTTGCAATGACAGAAAATTTCTGACTTATTCAGATATATCAAATTAATCACAGTGCTGAATCACTGTAGAATTTAATTGTAAGACCGAATAATGAAATCCCTCAGCAGCAATTTATAATAAATGAACATATCACACTAATAATCATAAACACTTTTCCAAGTATGAATATGGAGATGCTTTGTACGTCCATGTTGGTTGCATTTGTTTGCTCAGTTGTTTACCATTTACAAGCAAATGAAACAAAAGTTGATTTGGTTTGCATCAATGTTCATAACTTGTTGGTAGTAAGGTATTATTCTTTTCAAATTTTATCCCATAGACACAGAATCCACCAAGAAAAAAGCACACATGAAACAGAAATACTGAGTCCAAAATTCATTCAAAGCCTACACTTTGGGCTTACTGAAAATACTAAAATGGATTTCAGCACAGTCTTCATTCTGGTTCCATCAAAAACTGTTTCATTCATTCCAAAACACTCTGCAAGCAGAAAAAAAAGTTAAAAGGGTAAAGAATGTACTTGTTGAATTTGATCTAATTCAAATCAACCTTCAAACCGCAGTGCTGTATTTACAACTCAGTAAAGGAACACAATCTTTGAGGAAAGCAAATGTCCAAAACTTACAAGCTCTTAGCAAGGATTCTTCTAATTATGAAAGATTGCAAGTTCACTAACCATTAAGATGCTCCTTTACTGAACTGTTCAATGCATGTGTAGAGGAGAAAAAAGCTCATGGGCGAAAGATAGCAAATCAAAATATTCTCGTTAAATGTGTCACAGTTACTTCATTATTTTGTCATATGATATTTCTAAATGTTCATGCATTTTTGGGATCTCTCTGAAGATATCAAGAAGAGGGTGTCTTATGATATTAGAATCCCTGATACACACTCAATATTGATCATTATTTATCTGGAAAAACAGCCAATGTACTGTTGCAAGTGTTCCTCCGAGTGTATAGTGTGGATGAGGATACCCACTTTTCTGGCCTAACCGGAAGAGAATTGCTGAATAAACAATAGGAAGTATATTGTATTACTACACCTAGTCACAGATTACACGGCTATGACCTACATTACTGCAGAGATATCAGCAGCACATTGGCCTCATGTCTTCCTCTTATGAGCTTGTTCTTTATGCTAAGTCTCTACCATCATCACGATGGGTGACATTTACATCAATTAAATGTTATTCCTTTCAGACCCATATATATCTCCCCTCCACCTCAAACCTTTTTCTTCTCGTGCATTTGTTTACGTAAGTATTTTTACTATTACTCAGTCACCCCTCAAGACTTTGATTTTAAAAATTCAGACAATTCTGCCTGATCATTTTTTTTTCCAGATTTGAAAGAATGGTAGTTAGATGGGTAGAAGGCGGATGACTCAGACTGTCTTCCCGATGGTCTAAGATCTATGCTTCTCTCTTGAAGTGGAGGCCTCCTAACCTTTTCTATTTCTTTAATGGAGAACTTTAGTGATATATGTCTATTCTTTAAAGCTGTCTGTCTTGTCTCGTCGGATATCACTTTCCTGGCATATCCTTGCACATTATTTGTCTCTTCTTGGCGACATTTTCAGAAGAGTTGTGTACACCATTACTTGATTCTATTAGTGGTATTTAGTTCTCGCTCCACTTATAGTTCTGTGCTGAAGTAAGTAGATTTATCAGTTCAATTTCATGAATACTCTGGGCTTTCTCTTTCCCTCTCAGTGATTGAATTATTGGCCAAACTGACTTGTTCGCTTCCTCAATTGTAATGCCTGGAAATGTCTCAATATTAGTGGAAAACATTTCAGACAAACCAGTACAGTCTCAGTTTTCCATCTTGTTTATGGTTTATGGGGGCAGGACAGTAGGAAGGTTAAAGTATGAGGGTAGTGATATAGGAGGGTAGGGTATCTGAGAGGGGTGAAAGAAGAGGAGTGGGATTTAGGAGGGGCAAAGCAAAAATAATTAACTAAAAAGAAAGAAAAATGAAAAAGGGAGTGTGGAGCTGCAGCCAAATTATAATATGTGAGAACCCAAATAGCATATAGGCCTTAGTTAGGTAACAGTTATGTAGATATGCATGCCTTGTAGCAAATGATGAATAGAGAGGACAGGATAGGTGAGAATCCAGAGCTCAAGTCAAAGCCTTTGTAATGGAATACAGCTGATGCACGTAGAATGGAATTGGAATTGGTGACTGGGTTCAGAGAATAGGAGTGGCAGACAAGCAAAGCCCAGAAGCTAACTGAGAGGTAAATTAGCATAGAACAAACTGATGGAGGTATTTTCATCAAAGGGATATGCTAACTACCATCAAAACTTTTACATCACAAAGAACACCTGCCACAGGATCACCCGGCTGGCTTACAACAGCAAAATGATATCAATGTAAACTCTGTGCAAATGTACATCAACTGTGATTTGGGCACAAGTGGTCCTAGAGACAAAAGACAGCACACACAGGCACTTCTAGTGCGAGCTGAGTCTGTCAAATATTGGTGCAGGTATTACTGCATGTGGTGAAGGTTGCAAAGACTATGCAAAGTGGGCAGGCTGTGATGCCAGTCAGCAAGTCGTCCTGGAGTTTGACCCTTTAGTTAGTGCCCTGTTTTAATCACACACAGATGAATACATATCCAGCAGCAGGGACCAGCATTACCAAAGGGATTGATCACAATTTTCATATTCTTGCCTGTTTTTTTTTTGCTACCACTCTACATGTGTTTGATGCTATCTACAATAATTCAAAGGTGCCAATGACTACAGGGAGTGACGTGGCAGGTGATGAAGGACTTGGTCCTGATTTCAAAGCTTCTGCACAAACTACTTGCTCCCAGACAAGACATCAGTAGTAGGCATTCCCCTGACACTTTAGCATGCCTGGAAGAATGGGCAGGTGGCATACAGTCCAGGGCAAACTGCAAGAGGGTGAGGAGGTGAGAGATGATTCTCAGCAGCAGCAGATCAACTCAGCGTATTCAGAAAGCAATTACCCACTGCATTTCAGCAAGAATAAACACATGAGACACTTGCACTTCATTACGTATGTCCTCATTGAAATCTGCTATGTACTGCAGCCACCTGCTGCAACCTCACAGCAGGGACAGGATGACTTTGCCAGTAGCTGTGAAGCTGGCTGTCGCCATGAATGCTTATGCATTGGGCCCCATCCAGGTAGGAGTTGGAGTTCATTATCTTTGATCTTGCCTTTCCCTGGTTGGAGTAAAGGAGTCTTGTATTCTTACTGAGCTGACTAGATTTGATTTCCTCTCACCAGACAGCAGCAGGCAGAGCAGGCACGTGGCTTTGCTTGAATTAGAGCCTTCATCATTTTATGCAATGCTTTCTTGCAGCTGCATGCCAACTCTGAGAAGTACCACAAGTAGTGTACTCCACTGACAGTTAACTGGTGCGCAGGCAGCAAGTCATGAACGTTGATGCCTGATAACTTGGCAACAGTCATGGTGCCACCATACTGTGGCAGTCCACTGTGCTGCATGCATTTGAGTCACGACAAACCAGAGAGTAGTTATTGAGTGACATGGACTATCCATTGATGACTCTGGCCGATAGTGCATACATGGGAGGAGTATTAGATCAATGAAAGCCACGTTGCTACACCACTAAACTCTGCCATCCACCCTGGCCCCATCAGTTAGCGTTTTGTTCTGGAAGAGGAAGGAAAGTGTATCGAGGAGTTTGGTGCACTCTGTTTGGGTGATGTGGTTGTCATGATTGAATAGCACCAGCATGTGCAAGTTTTGAGTTGTGGGTATGAGGTTTACAATAGTGTTAGGTGTGTGAAAATGAGGTTATGAATGTTCTTTACCAGTCACGAATGATACAGATTGCTGAGAGTGATTGGGTGCAGCGTGTTGAACACTGTGTGAGACAAATGGCGCAGTCCATGGTATAAGCTGTGAGGTCATTGAAAGTTTTGTTTGGACCATAGATCCTGGGCGCGTGGTTCCTGATTTTGGTTGTGATGGCTACCTGCTCCGCAGCCTTCACTGTATCTGTCTGGAAGACCCTATGGAAAAAGGTCACCTCTCCTCCACATCGCCTCAACAAAAGATTTCAGTGAAACAATCTTGGAGTCTGCTCTCTCCCATGTTGGGGCATCATTACTTCTTTTTCCACATTAAGATAAGATCCACAGTGACTTCCAGTACCTGCTTTAGCCTCAATACAACCTTCCCTTCAAAGCTGCAGGTTGATTTGAAGTAGAGCAGTCTGGCATTAGCTTATGTTTGTCTTTCACAACTTTGGTTCCTCTGTTGATGTGTACAGCCATTCAACAGCATAGTTAATGCTAGCTGCAAGCTACAATCATATTAATTAGCAACTATGACAAAACTGTACACTGCCTGCGTTAGAAGCAATGGTTGCAAATTAATCATTTTATCTGATTTCGCTCCCAGTAACTCTTACTCCTCCTTGTAGAGAAGAAAGCACAAAGAATTCTCCATTATTTATTATAAACAATTTATTCTTGTACTTCTTGTACCCAACATTGATAAAGAACAATATATTCACAAAATGTACGCAAACCTTACCTAAAATATTAAGCACTAGAGCTAAAACTGTTCTTCCTAACCAGAAAGAGAAACACCAAATTGGATTCATTTAAACTAGGAACAAAAGAATCTCTTCTGAAAATGAAAAGCCTTGACGAAGGTAGTGCTTACTGTGTACAGGTCAGAAATTTTGACTTTGATGAAAATATTATTAGAATGAAACAGATACTATAAACAGGTCCTGTCAAGACAAATGCTGGCTGAAACCTCTGTTATTGACTGGAGCTCAGAACGCAATCAGCATCTGTTGATTCAAGAAACCTGGCAGAGGTGACCCTCAATTTCTAAAACATGCATTATAGCTACTAGATATCATCTGACAACTCAAATTAAAACCAATCTGCAAAATTAACAGAGCAGGAGAATGTCAGAATAGCAGCTTCTTTTCCAACCACATTAACTGAAATTCTTCACAGTCTTCTCTGAATGTCAGTAATACCACTCTCATACTGCTCTGCTCATATGTCTAGATATATCAACCACTGGGAATGAAGGGAGGCTTTTTGAATAGCATACCTGGTTATCAATGACAGTATGCACTGGTACAGCACCTAACGCATTCCAGAGTGCAGTCAAGGACATTCAGCCTCCAATCTTCGGGTCAGTGTTCTCCAAGGTGGCCTTTGAGATACACAACAACTCAGAATCGCTGAGCAGAAACTGATGGCTACATTCCACACCCATGAAGACGGCCTCAACTGTGATCCTGGGTTCATGTCGTGCTACGTATGACCCCCACCACACTGTTCTGTATTTGTAAAATCTTCCTTACTGTCCTGTTTTAACACCAACACCTTGATAACATGTTATGATCTCTCTACCTGTTTGTTTGTACAGTTTTGGATCACTTGTTACTTTGGTTAGACCCTCGGCATGCGACTCTTATACCTATTATGTTATTCCAGCCGTTTGGTTTGTCTCCAGCACCTTGTTATTTTTAATTTTTTGTAATTATCTCTCTGCCGCAATTAATTGGATTAAAGGTCATCCCTTCACTTACTATTCAGCTGTTGACATTTTACTCACATGGTCTGACACTTCTGGTCATCTGCAGAGACATTATTCAGACTATCGACATTCCAGTCACACCATTTATATGATCTTTTGATCCCTCCGCTTACAAATTCTGTGCCTGTATGCTTTTCTTCACTTCAGCAGACAAAGGGACAGTGCTCCAAAACCTTGTGATTTCAAATAAATCTGTTGGACTCTAACCTGGTGTCGTGTGACATCTGACTTGTCCACCTCAGTCCAACACCGGCACCTCTATATCATTCCAGAATGATTGACAAGGCAGTAGATAAGTAAAGAATTGAATGGGGGTGCAAAGGAAGGGGACAGACTGAAAGCAGATTGAGATGGACTTTTAGGAGGTTTCTGAAGACAAGGCAATAGGCACGAGGTCGAAGAGAGTGATGGTCCAAGATATTAAACAATAGAACATAAAGTCTGCGTGGTCTGTCACGGACTGAACAGTAAGCAGAAATCCAGAGTCAGAATGAAGAGCATGACCAGTGAAGAGCACTGTCCACACACAGCAGGATTAATTTGTTGCGTAAAGGGAACCATATGACTTGATAAGGGTGATGTGTGCAAGAGACTCTTTATATGGAAAAGAAACATTAATTTTATGTGAGAAAAATCTCACAGCGGAATCTAGTGAGAAAAGCAGCTTGAAGTGCAGGATGGAGACCTCAGGGGTACGAGTGGGGAGTGTGGGAAGTCGGATGATGGTGGTGGGAGGTTTACAACCTTGTTGAAGCTGAGAAAGACACTCCTGCTTCAGAAGTATTGCTGTCATGGCACTTAGCTCATGCATTCAGCTCTTTTCAGTTTCTTTCAGCTGCCAGGTTAACCAATGCTTGTGAAAACTGGCTAAAGAAAGTTAATGACTATTAAAATGAATGCAGGCAACCTCGTTATAATATGTGATAGATGTGTGGGTTCTGCATGCAGCTTGGTCATTGTCCGTTGTGCTGCCCCTGTTGAAACCAGAAGTGGCTGGGCTTAAGGTGGGTTGCAGGTTCCTGCTTTAGATTCTTACATTTTAACCACTGACAGCCCTGAGTAATCAACATGAGAAATAACCTTACGTCCCTACATCTCTCTAGAATATCTCTCTAAGAAATGCCCAAGAGCTGTTTTCATGGATTTGTAGAAAATAAAATCAGAACTAAAGTGCTCAGTGAACAAATGAGAAAGAGAATTCCATTACAGGGTGAAAATTGTCCACAAAATGCTTTACGACTAACAATTACGGTTTACTTCCATTTTGTTTTTGTGTTGTGTTGCAATCTAAAACCACAATGTATAATAAGCACATCAAAAGAAAAAAACTCAATTACTGAGAATGAAGGCAGTCTTATCAAGAATAACATACATTTTATTATTTTACCTTATTGGAGTCTGAATCCTGCCTGCAGATGGCAGCCTCCTCTGAAATATTCAGCTCCTCATGCCTCCTCAATGTTGAATATGTATAAGTTTGATTGCTACAATGGTTCAAAACACATTAATAACTACGCATAATTAAATAAACTTATTACAGTAAAATGATGTGGTAAATCAAAAGTACGTTCGTTGCAAAAAAACGTAATGATGAAAGAGCCTAGAGGTAATTGTTGAAGAAGGAGATACATTGCTGAAGATTTTTGTCTTGCAAACGTCAGGAATGCCAAATTTCAAACCATCACAATGATTTATAATGCTCTTCGAAGGCAAAAAAACTCAGTAATGGCTCTCTTTTCAGCATTTTGTTCAGTCTAAAGTCGGATGAGTATTTAAAAGAGGAATACAGAGACACACAGAATGACGTGCTGGCGTCTGAGAGATCCGAAAAAGGGCCAGATCACAGCAATGCACACTTGGGAACAGTATAATTGTGAACATACCATCATTCCTCTTCCTATTCTATGCATTCACAAATCGAGTGTTGAAACATGTTGATGCAGACATTTCAATGACAGAGAATTGCTGAAGTGCAGAGTGGAGTTGTGCATCTGGTCCACATAGAATCCCCTGATGCATGGGAACTCCCCATTGCATTGGAACTGCCTATTGGAAAATTCAATTCAACACATGTGGAATGCTCCAAAAGAATCCATTAAAGTCAAAGAATTCATTCGCTTAAGCCTAATAGTCACCTTGGAAACAGTAGAGGCTCAAAAATCTGCCCTAATTAAACTGACTCCCAACTGTCCAGACTTTAATGCCCCAGTTTTGTTTACACTTACAGCCCTTGATCTGGTAAGCCTGCTGGGCCAGGCACCTTCCATTTGCCAATCTGATCCTAGCTGGACCCAAGCACCATGATTCCCAGAACTGGCATCCTCTGCACTGCCGTTCTACCTACCACCACCTCCTCCAAGCTAGTCCAACAACATTAGACCTGACACCTGTCATCCCTGAGCAGACCTTGACCCAACAGTTCCCTTCAATCCAGCCCGAACCAAAAATGCCACCCATGATGGCCTGACCCACCCAGATCCAGCAACTCTCCACCCTGACCAAACTCTGGGCCAACAATCCCCCCTACGAACCTGACTCTCTAGCGGAATCAAACTCACTCCCGACCAATTCATCATCCCTCCTAACCTTCCGCTCTCCGATGCTGAATGTTCTGTACTCAGTAAAGATCTCAGCTTTACCCCTCTGCGTCCCCACCTTAACAAATTTCAGGTACGACATGACGTCAAACTCTTCTTCCACCGTCTTTGCCCCTGTGCCCATTTCTTTGGATAAGAGTCCTCTCCCCATCCCACAGACCCCTCTGCCCAGTTCCAACACTCTCCGTCCACCTCCACCTGAACCCCTCCCTCTGGCATTTTGCTTGCATTCGATCTGTTCATTGAGAACTGTCGACATAATATTGGTTGCCTAAATTTCCCTGTTCCCCTCATCCAATCCAACCTATCGCCCTCCGAACTGACTGCACTCCGTGTGCTTAGATCCAAAGGTGACTGTTACTAAGCCTGCCAATAAGGGTGGTGCTGTTGTAGCCTGGCATCCTGACCTCTACATTGCAGAGGCTGAGTGCCAGCGCTCAGATACCTCCTCCAATCCTCCCCTGGACCATGACCCCACCATGACACATCAGGCCATTGTATCTACCATGGTTATTGATCTCATTTCATCCGGTGATCTCCCCCAACTGCCTCCAAGCTGATAGATCCCAGCCCCACACAGCTTGCTTCTACCTCCTTCCAAAAATCCACAGACAGGACTGTCTGGGAAGATCTATTGTTTCAGCCTGCTCCTGCCCCCAAGAACTCATCTCTTCCTACCTTGACTCAGTCTTCTCTCTCCCCTGCTCCAATCCCTGCCCACGTAGACCTGTGATTCCTCTGGCACTTTATGCCAGTTTCAGAATTTCCAGTTTGCAGGTTCCAGCCACCTCCTCTTTACCATGGATGTGCAATCCCTTTACACATTCATTTCCCACTAGGAGGGCCTTAGGGCTCTCCGCTTCTTCCTGGAGCAAAAGCCTGAACCATCCCTATCCAACACCATCCCCTTCCACTTGGCCGAGCTTGTCCTCACCCTCAACAACTTCTCTTTTAACTCCTCTCAATTTCTTCAGGTCAGAGGGGTGGCCATGGGTACCTGCATGGGCCCCTGTTATGCCTATCTCGTTGTGGAGTACGTGGAACTTTCCTTGTTCCAGTCCTATCCCAACCCCTACCCACAACTCCTTCTCTGATATATCAATGATATCATTGGTGCAGCTTCCTTCTCTCATCCTGAATTGGAAAAGTTCATCGATTTTGCTTTCAATTTCCACCCTGCCCTCACTTTCACCTGGTCTATCTCTGACTCCTCCCTTTCCTTCCTCGACATTTCCGTTTCCATTTCTGGGGACAGATTGGCCACCAATATCCACTATAAACCCACTGATTCCCACAGCTACCTGGGCTATACATCCTCGCACTCCGATTCCTGTAAAGACTCCATCCCATTCTCTTAGTTCCTCCGCTTCTGTCGCATATGTTCAGATGAGGCCAACTTCAACAAGAGAGCCTCCGAAATGTCCACCTTCTTCCTCAACCGAGGATTCCCCAGCACCGTTGTCGAAAGGGCTCTCAACTGGGTCCAACCCATCTCCTGCACCGCTGCCCTCACCCCCTCTCTTCGCTCCCGTAACAGCAATAGGGTTCCTCTTCTCCTTACCTACCACCCCACCAGCATCCACATCCAGAAGATCATCAGGCACCGTTTCCGTCAGCTCCAGCGACATGCCACCACCAGACACATATTCCCCTCTCCTCCCTTGTCCGCCTTCCGCAGGGACCACTCCCTCCGGAACACCCTGATTCACTCTTCTTTCACTCCCAACAGCCCCCACAGCCCCATGACACCTTTCCCTGCAAACGCCAAAGCTATAACACCTGCCCATTTACTTCCTTCCTCCCCAAGCAACACATCACCTGCACTTCCCACAATCTAATCTACTGCATTTGCTGCTCACAATGTGGTCGTCCCCTACATTGGGGAAACAAAGTTTAGACTTGGTGACCACTTTGCTGAACATCTACGTTCTGCTAGCAAAAAAGACCCTGAACTGTTGCCTGCCACTTTAACGCACCACCCTGTTCCCTGGCCAACATCTCTGTCTCTGGCTTGCTGCAGTGTTCCAGCGAAGCTCAGTGCAAGCTGTAAGAACAACACCTCACTTTCTACCTGGGGAACCTGCAGCCCTCTGGACTCAATATCGAATTCAATAATTTTAGGGTCTGAACTCTCCCATGTCCCAACCCCACACATCAGGCCTTGTTTATCACATAGCCTGCCATTACACACCATCTATTGTTAGTCACTAACAGTCTCCATTAACAGCTATTCACCCTCCCAGCCAGATTGTTATTCGCTCCTTTGTCTGTCCAACTGTTCATATCCGTCTTTGGGCCATATCCCCACCTTTTTTTTACTCCTTACCCCTTCTCAACAGCCTATCTGCTGCATATAAGCCAACATTTTCCCAGCTACCATCAGTTCTGACGAAGGGTCTCCGGACTTGAAACATTAACTCTGATTTTTCTTCACAGATGCTGCCAGACCTGCTGAGGTTCTCTGTTTTTGTTCGCTCCCCAGCTGCTGGACTTGATGATCCTGATTTACCCAAAGTACCCATTTACTTAGCTAGCACCCTACCCAATCGACACCACATTCACTTCACCCACCTGGTACCATATCCACCTCACCTGTCTGACAGATTCCTGTGCCCCACCGGCACTCCAGACCCTCAACCAACTGCCACCCTAAACACACACCTCCCTGACACAGGTACCCTTCCACAGCAGCTGCCAAAATGAAAATAGGGTTTCCTAGCCTGATCGGAATATCTCATTAGCTGCCATTGATTCAAACGAATCCAGAAATTCCTTGATTGGACAAATAAATTATTCAGCTAACAATGTGTTAATGAGAAGGTGGATCAGTACTGAAACTAATTCAATTTGCACTTAAACACAAATTGCAGGGATGAATGCAGATCTCACTTTTACATTAGGTTTAACCATCGCTAAAATGCTGTTTTATGCCCTCTGAAATTCTACATCCCCTCTGCCTAGAAAACCATTTGCAATGATTCTAATGCTCAGATTTCTCCAGCAAAGAAGTTGTCTTCAATTCTGATTCTTTTGCAAGTAAAAAATGGTGAAACATTGGAATTGATGCACTCATCCAGATTGCCGTTTGAATATCTGAAAATGGAACTTCAATTTGGACCAGTACATCCTCTGTAACTGACCCAGTGTAGCAGTTACTTCAATAGGGGTACCAAAAATTCACAGTTGAGCTTTTGCAGCGGCAATTGCTGCCAGTTTAAACCTGGCAGTTGTGCTGTCAGAAGTAAGGCCAAAGGCTTTAAAATGGTGAATACAGGAGAAAATAAATTCCAACAAACAAATGTGCAGTGGCATGGAACTCAGAAGCAAAAGAAATTACTTATTTCATGACTACAAATCATCAAAGCCAAGTGACAGTCAATCATGATTTGATGAGTTTGATCAGTACAAAGAGAAAAAAATGATGAAATACTTTAAAATAGTGAGGAGTTTAAACATGTCTTCTCATAAATCTTAAAAAGAAGATCGCCATTAACCAGATAATGTTTGTAGACGGCATTATAGAGTGCAGGCAGCTGCAACAAAGGTTATTTGATAGGGCGCTAGGGGTTGTACAATGGTACAACAACCGAGTTTAAAAAAAACTACTTAAAACATCTAAGGACCTGTTTTGGACATTGGAAAATTGAACTAGAGACCTTCTTGTTCAATTTGGCTCTGCTACGCAAGAGACAAACTCACTGAATTATCAGGAGCTCACCTGGTACCTTTTCAAAACCCGTCCTTTTTGTTATCTCAACTCATTTGAGTCCTGTGCACACGAGGAACAGGGTGGACAGATGTTATGTTTTCAATTCTTTGTTATGCTAAATTTATTCTACAATTCAATGTGCAAGAAGGTAAAACCAATTCCTGCTCAATGCTTAGTACTTAGCCTCTACAGAGGTTTGGTTTAAACAAGGATCTTATCTTGTGGGAAATCAAACATGATCAAATATAATTTCTGATTCTACTAATCCATGGCAATAAATTATGATGCCCAATATGTCACCCCACCATGCCGCTTTTATTTCAAACTACATAATTTCCGATATGTTGAAGATTTATTACAGGTAATGGGTTACACATTCTGCCAAAACACTTATAGTGTAATTGGTGACAAATTTCACATTAAATGCCAACCAAGCAAAGTGATGTGTTAATATATTTAAGATTTTTAAACATCAAGAAAATTACAATCCCAAAGCACATCATTAGTCATAATGCTACACACACATGTCCCTGAAGGTTCAGATGCACTTTGCAATTTGAATCAGATAGGCTTCAAATTTTAATATTAAAAAAGATCATGCAAATTTAAGCAACAATTAAGATCCAAAAGACTTGCCAATCAAATATATATTAGAATACATCCCATAACAAGTTAATATTTAAATTGGATGACTTGGTCTTTTCCTTGGATACCTGATTCAATCTAACTGTAACACAGGAAGGCTGTTATTTAATTCTCTATTATGTACCACACTGCATCTTAATGACTTTTCCATACCACAAAACTTTACCAAACCAGTCCACTGAAGATAATCCAGTTTTCAAAAGAAAGAATGCACCTGAAGAACAAAACTATTAAGTAGTACTGCGAAAGACTGTGAATTAGAGGAGTTAGAACAAGCGTGGGAAGCTGGTATTACCAAAGACCCAATGAGCAGGTGGTACATTTGTCCAGAAGTTATAGAAGTCACATATCTAGGTGAGTGCACAAATATAAGCTGCAATGGGGACAATTCCACTGTGTGTCATTTTCAATCTAAAATCATACATGCATACGATAAACAAATATACCATTTAATTGAATGCACCAACGTTGTACTGCCACATGGGGGCATGATGCAATCATATTAAATACATGAGGGTTTAATTCAAATGGAAGCTTTCAGTGCAATTTTTTTATTTCTTACTCAAAGTCTGCACAAATATTCTGCACTTTTTACTGAGAACGTGTGAAAACATTTTTAAAGGGGTTTTCAGCAGTGCCTTGATACAGAGGCACTTCTCCATGTCATTCTCACAACTCGAACCTGTTTGAAGTTTTTAGCAAAATTAACCTTCCCTCAATTAACAACGTATCGACATTCTTGTGAAAATCCCTTCTTACCTATATGAACAGGGATATATGGAAGTTAATTATTGTTTAGGGCCAGCTTAATTGGTCATTCTAAAGCACCAAGGGGCTACTACAGTCATAGAAAAAGGCTCTTAATCACAGATGACCACTCCCAGGCAAACATTAAAACTTCTAGAATATTATTTAAATAAGACCATAGTTCTTACTCATCCTTTAACCAACATAACTAAAGCATCATATTGTTATTTACCTCATATGCTTTTCTAGTATCTAGTTCTGTTTAAATGGACAGCATGGCTACACAAAAAAAAGGCTGTGAAACACTTACTTTGATGCTGCAAAATCGTGCATGGTGATTCGTAAAAGGAAATGCTTCCCTTTTTTCTTTACACCAACAATTTACATTTACTAAATCTTTAATATCAGGCAAAAAAAAAACACTAAGCACTTCAATAAAACTTATTCAAGAGAAAATGAGCCAAGGATGGAGACACACATTCAAGAACTGGGATCAATAGTTTTATTGAAGAGTTTGAATGTTGAAGGGAGAAAATTTTAGAGGACGGAATTCAGATAGTTGAAAGCATTGCTGCTAATCGCAGAGCCAATGTCGTATACATACTGACTTAAATGAACAATTGAAAATTCCTTACCTTTGAGGAAAGCAATACTTTCTAACAATGCAGCTTGCAGATAGGAAAGCCAACAGCGCAACAATCACTACAGTTACAACAGTGCCTGGATGGGGCTGGTTCTATAAATTCAATGAAAAGAAAAATTATAGTAATTTTAGAGAACAGACTATTTCATCATAATTTAGACAGGAATGAAAATTCATTTCACTTTCCTTCTACTTTCAACCAGTCTATCTACCTCAAATATGTTTAAACTCAACTTGCGCCATAAAATTTCAAAAAATCAGGCCACATGTTTTAGTGGAGGCAGACTGGGAGACAAGAGACTAACATTCTCTTGAATGCCAGGTTAGACCAGTTTTTGAGATCTGTTACTGAGATTGTGAGGTCCAATTTTATTTTTCGAGCCGTAGGCCAGGTTTTCCAGACCTTAGGAAGCATCCAACAAATGCCTTCACAGTATCTTTTAAAGCCAAATGGAGTAGCAGCGATTATTCCACACACTTCCCCACCCCAGCTCCACAATATCATGGCCCACATTTGATCTTTCTACAATCTTCCTGTCTCTACCATTTGATTAATTGATTTATTGTCATCTGTACGGAGTACAATGAAAAGCTTTGTTTATGAGCAGTACAGGCAGATCATAGTCAGCAAGGACCAAAGGTTGTAAAAAGCATAGACAGAGGCATACAGGTTTCATTGCACAGGGTGTGCACTAGGCATGATCAACATTAGCAAGATCAGTGTTATTTGAGGTTACAGAGTCCATTCATCAGTCTAATAATAGCCAGAGAGAAGCTGTTCCTGAACTTGCTGGTGCATGTGTTCAAGTTTCTGTATCTTCTGCCTGATGGAAGAGGTTGTAGGAGAGCATTACCAGGGTGCGATGGGTCTTTGACGATGTTTAGCAGCCTTTTGGCAGCAACAAGCTGTGTAATTGGAGTCTGTGGATGGAAGGTCAGCTTCCTTGAATGTCTGGGCTGTGCACACGACATTCTATGGTTTCTTATGGCCCTGGGCAGAGCAGTTGCCATCCCAGGCCGTTATGCACCCGGACAGTATGCTTTCAATGGTGCACCTGTCGAATTTGGTGAGGGTCCCAATGGATATGCCAAATTTCCTAAAACACCTGAGAAAGAAGAGGCGTTGTCATGTCTTCTTGACCATCGCATCCACGTAGGAAGTCCGAGACAGGTTGTCAGTTATTGTCTCTCCAAGGAACTTGATGTTCGCCACCCTGTCAACCTCGAGTCCATTGATGTAGATGGGGCCGTGTTCTCCTCCTTTCCTTGTGAAGTCAATGATGAGTTCTTTCATTTTGCTGAAGTTGAGAGAGATGTTGTTCTCATTGCACCATATCACCAAGCCCTCTACCTCCCTTCTGTATTTTAACTTGTTGTTGTCAGATATCCGTTCTACTACGGTGGTGTCGTCAGTGTGCAAGGAGTACAGTAGGTGGCTGAGGACGCATCCTTGGGGGGCTCCAATCTTGAGTGTTATCGTGGAGGAGGTGCAGTTACCTATTCTCATTGATCGCGGGCTGTGGGTCAGAAAGCTGCGGATCCAGTTGCAGAGGGCGGAGCCAAGACCAAGGTCACAAAGTTTGAGATCAATCTGGAGGGGATAATGGTGTTGAAGGCAGAGCTGTAGTCAATGAGCAGGAGTCTGACGTTTGTGTCTTTGTTGTCCAGATGTTCCAGAGATGAGTGCAGGGTTAGAGATATGGCATCTGCTGTGGACCTGTTATATCAGTAGGCAAACTGTAGGGGATCGAGACACGCTGGGAGACTGCAGGTGATGTGGGCTGTGACCAGCCTCTCGAAGCACTTCAAGATTATTGAAGTCAGAGCCACTGGGCAGTAGTTATTAAGGCTCATTGCGTGTTTTCTTGGGTATGGGGATGATGGCGGTCTTGTTGAAGCAGGTGGGGACTTCGGCTTGTAGCGGGGAGAGGCTGAAGATGTCGGTGAATACCTCCGCCAGCTGGTCTGTGTAGGATCTGAGAGCTTGGATGGGGACACTGCCCGGGCCTGTCACTTTCCTTGGGTTGATTCTCAGGAAGACTGAATGAGGCACAGCGGGCACAGGTGCATCTGGGGCTGTCAGGGCAGGCGTCATCGCTCCGCTGGCATCCTGCTCAAACCTAGCATAGAAAGCATTGAGCGCGTCAGGGAGGGATATGTCTTTGTCCCATATCTTGTTCTGCTTCACTTTATATCCAGTAATGTTTAGGTTTTGCCACAGGCAGCAGGAGTCTGTTTGGTAGGTTTGGGCCTCTAGCTTGGTCCAGTACTGCCTTTTGGCATCCCTGATAGCTGTGCGGAGGCCATATCTGGATTTCCTGCATAGGTCTGGTCACCTACTGAATGTGCCATTAACAATCTGTGCTCCCCCCACCTTTGCCAAAACCTTCCATTCCACAATTTGCACAGAGCTCAAAAGGATGAGGAGAGAAGGTGGACCACAGTTACAGTCTTAGAGAATATAATTTGTTGCTCTAATGAGGGCCATATCAGTGCTGTGTCTCTGGCAGGAAACAGATGGAACAGCTTCAAAGACAGAGTTGGTCTTGGATTTCAGTAGCTAGGTGATTGCGGTTTTGAAAGAGAGAACAATATTGGAGCAGATACAAATCATAAAATAAATTAAGAGCATCCAAAGTTGGATATTCAAACAAATATTCAGAATATTCAGCTGAAGGGTCAGTGGACCTGAAACATTAACTCTGCTTTCTTTCCACAAATGCTGCCAGTCCTGCTGAGATTTTCTGATTTCAATTCTGATTCCCAGCATCCACAGTTCTCTGGTTATTTTCAATATTCAAATGTTTAGTGGGAATAAGGGTCAAGTGAACAGGAGGTGGATCCTTACAGTGTTCAGATGCTACTTGTTATTGCTGTATTACCGGGCAGGAGAAATAACTCTACAAAGGTTGGTATCCCATCACCAAGTCACACTTTATTTACACATGGAAAGTCTTTGACACTGATGCAGCTGCCTCAGAGCCAGCTCTCAGAGTGAACAGAACCTCTGACACTCCGGTTCTTATCTGTTAGCCAGGGCTCCCTGATTGGACCAGATTAACAACCCCAACCAGGGAACGCATAGTCTACGCGGCCCAACCGGCTGACCTGATTACAATCTGTACAGTAGGTCAAGTCCAGGGATATAATTCACAACAAAGGAACATCTCAAAGTAGCCCCTAGATTTCTCTCCAGAAGAAGTAAATGAGACTAAAAACAGTACTACAGGAAAAAGAACGAGAAAAACAAACAGACTATAAGGTGTGTTATTCATCAGTCTAGGAAAGAAATTGTCACACAGCTGTCTCTCCTTAAGGTCTGTGGATGCAGATTTATTAAGGGAGGCTCAGCACAAATCAAGAAACAAGCTTTTACAACATCTCCTTCAATGGCATTTATTTCTTTACATACTTTGGGGAACGGGTCATTTCCAGGACTCTGTGCACAATTAAGTAGCTTTCTGACAAGCAAAGAATCAGAGACTGATCCTTCAAAATACATGGACAGATGTAATAGAAATCAAAGGGAGTATTTCAGTTCTGCCAACATATGTAACTTTACGATAAACCTATTAGTCTAGGAGTGTAACTGCATAATAGGTCTTAAATACTAATCAATCCTGAACAGATAGAAATCATTTTGGTAACAAAATAAATCAATCCTATTGCACCCACTTTTGGAAAAATGTATTTAAAATTACTTTTAGCGACTATTTGTGCAACCTTACAGATAACTGAATACTGCAGAACAGGGACACTATCATTATTTACAACCATAAAGTCAAATCAAAACCTTTCAACGTGCTTTTATATGAGTATAATCATCTGGAGTTTGGAAAGGATCCATTAGATTGGAAAATAGCCAATGTAACTCTGTTATTCAAAAAGGGAGGGACACAGTAAACAGAAAACTATCGACCTTATGGCTGGGCATGGTGTTAAATTCAAGGCAATCTGATAGAGTCAGCATGGTTTTGTGAAAGTAAAATCATATTTAATCAATTTATTGTAGTTATGTGAAGTAGCAACATGTGCTTTGGATAAAGGGAAACCAGTAGATGTGTTAGATTTCCAGAAGGAATATGATAAGGTGTCATATCATAGATTCTTGCAGAAAATAAAAACATATGGTGCAGGGAGTCAAATATTGGCATGGATTGGCTGGCTGTCAGGAAGCAGCGATTACATATTAATGGATCACTTTCTGGGTGGCGAGATGTAATGAGTACTGTGTCAGAGGGATTAACGTTTCTTACAATTTATGTAAGACTTGGATGAAAGGACAGAGATATCCCATATTTGGTTCATTACATAAACATTTGTAGAACATCAATTTGTGAAGAGGGCATAAGGAGGCTACAAAGAAATATAGATATTTAAGTGAGTAGGCAAAAATCTGGCAATGGTGTATAATGTGGCAAAGTGTAAAATTATCCTTATTGGCAAGGAGAATAAAAAAAAACACACTATCTAAATACTGAGAGATTGCAAAGCTCAGATACAGAGCAATCTCAGTGTCAAAGGGCTTGAATCACAAAAGGTTGGTGATACACAAGGACAAGTAATGAGGAAAGCTAACAGAATGTTACCATTTATTGTGGGGGAATTGTAAGCATAAAGCAAGCTGGTATATTTCAGTTATACAGAGTACTGGTGAGACTACATCTGGAGTACAGTGTACCACATACAGTATTGATCTCCTTACTTAAAGGACATAAATGTGTTGGAAGAAGTTCACTGAATGTTTACAAGATAACCACCTGAAATGACTGTGTTGCCTTATAAGGAAAGGGTGACAGGATAGGATTGTACCCTCTGGAGTTTATAAGAGTAAGAGATGACTTGATTAGAACAGATAACATTCTCATGAGTCTTGATAGGGTGCATGTGGAAAGGATGTGTCCTCTTGGGGGAGAATCTTGAACTAGGGGTCATAGCAAAAATAAGGGGTTGTTCATTTATGAGGAGTGTTTTTGTCCTCGTAGGAGAATTATGATGATCGCCATGATCTTATCGAATAACACAGCAGGCTTGAGGGGCTGAATGGCCTATTCCTGCTTCAACATCCATAAACAAGTGTGACCACTGACTGAGTGGCTGAGCCCTGAGAATCATAACCGACAGACTTGGCAGTTGGCACGTGGTTTGAGAATGAAAATGAGGGAAAAACCTACTTGACTTTGGCCTCACCGAGCCACTTGTCATCGAAGCAACTTTACCCAACAGTATTGGGAGGAGAAACCATTGCACTGTCCCTGAAGAGGTAAAGTCCAGCCTTCATGATGAGATATTCCCCACCTTGTTGTGGCATCACCACCATGTTAAATGGGATAGATTCGGAACAGATCGAGCTGCTTAAAAATCGGCATCCATGAGTTGCTGTGGAAAATCAACAGCAGAACTATATCCAGGCACAATCCATAATCTCATGGCCCGACATGTTCCCACAGACTACTATTACCATTGGGGATCAACCTGGTTCATTGAAGAGGGCTGAGGGCTTGCCAGGAGCAGCCCCAGGCATACCTGAAAATGAATTGTAACTTGGTGCATCTACAATACAGGACCAGATGCACGGTCAAGCAGTGAAAACTTACATGTGATAGTCAGAGCTAACCAAATCTGTAGCCAACAGATCAGATCTAAGCTCAGCAGTCCTGTCACATCATCTTGTGAATAGTGGCAGACATTTGAATAACTAATAGGAGAAGGAAGAAAAGGCTTTACAAATATCCCCATCTTCAACGATAGGGGAACCCAGCACATCAATGCAAAAGACATGGGTGAAACATGTGATACCACCTAGAGCCAGAAATGCTGAGTGGATGATCCATCCTGGTCTTCTCCTGATGAGGTCCCCAGCATTACAGATGTCAGTCCTCAGCCAAATCAGTTAACTCCATGAGGTATCAAGAAATAGCACTGGATACACCAAAGCCTATGCGTAGTGACACTGTGGCTGTTGTACTGAAGATCTGTGCACCAGAATTTGTTACACCCCTCATCAAGCTGCTTCAGTACACCCACAACACTGGCATCTACCTGACAATATGAAAATTTGTCCGGGTATGGCCTGTACAAAAATATCAAGACAAATGGAAACCAGCCAGTTACTGCCCCAGCAGTCTGCTCTTGATCATCAGTAAAGTGATGGAAGATGTTATCAACAATAATATCAAGTGGCACATTCTCAGCAAGAACTTGTTCGTTAATACTCAGTTTGGGTTCCAACAGGGCTACTTAGCTTCAGACCATATTACAGCCTTAGTACAAAATGAAAAAAAAAAGAATTACAGAGATGGGAGTGAAAGTTCTTGACGCTTCCTCATCATTTAACTGATTGGGGAATCAAGGAGCCCTAACTCCTGGCAATTAGGGGAGAACCTTTCCACTGATTGAAGACATATGTAGCACAAAGGAACATGACTGCAGTTGTTGGAGGCTAATGATCTCAGCCTGGGTACAAAGTATTTTCTAATTAACCTGTTTAGACATGTTATGACACATCTCCTATGCAGGTGGAACTTGAACCAGGGCTCTTGGCCCAGAGATAGGAACACTACCACCACACCACAAGCACCATAAATCCTCAGGGTATTTTCCTGGATCCAACTAACTTCAGCTGCTCATCAATAAACTTCCTACTAGCAAATGGCCAGGGATGGGGAGGCTTGTTGAATTTCAACACCATTTCAACTCCTCAGATACTGATGATATCCATACTTGCACGTAATAAGGTGTAGACGCCATTCAGGTTTGGGTTGATACGTGGCAAATAGCACCAGGGCCACACAAAAAACTAACCACTTCCCTTTCAATAGCATTGCTATCGCTGAATTCCACCTCTCCCCAATCCTTCAACACTGCTGATCAGAAACATAACAGAACCAGTATTATAACTTCTATGACTAGAACAGCAGGTCAGTGATTGGGCATCTCGTGGGAGTTAACCCACCTCTTTACTCCCTGAAGCCTGTACTGCATCAGTAAAGTACAAGCCAGGAAAATTACGGAATACTTTTCATCTCGCCTGGGTGAGTGCAACTCCAGCATCACTCAAGAAGCTTGACATCATCACGGACAAAACAACTCGCTTGATTGACACCCTATCCATTATCTTAAACATTATTCACTCCCCCCAACATGAATACAGTGGCACCATTGACGATATGTACAGCAGCAGCTTGCTGAGCTTCAACAAAACCTTTGTCAAATATGTGGCCTCTACTGTCTAGAATGGAAACAGGTACATGGAAATACCATCATATGCAGGATTTTACGAGTCATGCTTACTTGGGAACTGTGTCATCATTTATTCACTGTTGCTGGCTCAAAATCCCAGAGCTCTCTTACTAGTGGTGTTACATCAGCACCTACTCAAATGGAATTACAGATGAACAATCTATGCTAGCCTATCCGTTGACACTCACATCCCATATACAAATATAAGAATACATCACATTTTCTGTGGACGTTTGTGCAATTCTTCAATTACTGTCACTGAAAACAGACAGTAATTGTTATAGATCCACTTCCAATTGAAATCAAGGCTGGATTCAAATTTCTAGCATTTAAACCAGTTTTCCTGTATCTGTCACTTAGACTTAAAGATAATTATCGAAATCGTCTGGCAGCAGTTGATTTATTGCTCCCAAGACAAGATTTAAACATGCAGTTGTTAGAAATATATTATTGCTGCAAAGATTAAACACCAAGATCTTTCAGTCTCGACTCTGCCCCTGGAATTTTCATTTTTAATACAGCTACCTTGTTTAACTCTTTGGAACACTTTCAAGATTTAGAACACTCCTTTTCTGTTTAGCTATTGTTTGACCTCACTAACTATTTCTGTATTTACGTGGCTTTTAATCAATATTATATCAGTTGATATGTAGATTGGTGTACACATATCAAAGCCATTTCAAGCCTAACTACTCAGAGGAGTCAATGTTATTGCTTACTTTTTTTGCTACCCTCAAATTCTACTTTAGACACATTCAAGCACAGAATGTAACAATGAATTAGCCTGAACTCAGATCAATGCAGAGGTGAAACTAACAAATATCCTCAAACTCAAAAAAGACCATCTTAAAATAATTACAAATGAAAATTCATTTCATACATTACATGAAAGATGTATGATTCAATTACATATTCATTTCAACTCTCCCATTGGAGAAAATCAATCACCATTTAGAGAGGCAAAATTTCAGCAGAAATAGTCAGCATGGCTTTGTCAAAGGGAGGTCATGTCTAAGAAATCTGCTGGAATTTTTTGAAGAGGTAACCAAGTGTGTGCATGAGGGTAAGGCAGTTGATGTAGTTTACATGGATTTCAGCAATGCCTTTGACAAGGTCCCAAATGGTGAACTGAAAAAGAAGGTAAATGCTCATGGAATTCAGGGCAACGAGGCAAGATGGATCAAAGTTGGCTTAGTAATAGGAGACAGAGGCTGGAGCTCAAGGCTGTTTATGTGACTGGAGTTCTGTGTGCAGTGGAGTACCACAGGGATCAGTGCTGGGTCCCTTATTGATTGTGATATTCATAAATGATGTAGATGACAACATGGTAGAGATGATAAGTAAGTTTGCGGATGTCACAAAGATTGGCCAGCAGGACATTGAAAAGGAACATGTTAGGTTAGAGAAAGACATAAACGGATTGGTCAGATGGCTAGATCAGTGGCAGATGGAATTAAATCCTGATAAATGGGAGATGGTGCAGTTTGGAAGAAGGAACAAGATAGGGGAGTATTCAATGAATGGCAAAACACTAGGAAACACAGGGGAACTGAGGGATCTTGGGGTGCTTGTCCACAGACCCCTGAAGGTGGCAGGACAGGTTAATTGATAATTAAGAAGGCATATGGGATGTTTGCCTTTATCAGTTGAGACATAGATTATAAGAGCAGGAACATTATGTTGAAGCTGTACAGAACTGTGGTTAGGCCACAGCTGGAGTACTGTGTGCAGTTCTGGTCACCGCATTATAGGAAGGATGTGATTGCACTGGAAGGAGTGCAAATGAGACTCACAAGGGTGTTGCCTGGAATGGAGCATTTCAGCTTTGAAGAGAGGTTAGATAAGTTTGAGTTGTTTTCTTTGAAGCAGAAACAGTTGAGGCGGGATCTGAAAGAGGTGGATCGGAATATGAGGGGCATGACAGGATAAATAGAAAGCAGCTGTTCCCCCTCAGCGGAAGGGTCAACAACAAGGGAGTATGATTTAAAGTGAAAGGCAGAAGGTTTAGAGCAGATTTGAGGATTTCTTTTTTCCTCCCAGAGGAGGAAGGGATCTGGGAGGGCAGTCGAGGTGGGAAACCTCACAATCTTTAAAAAGTACTCGTTGAGCACTTGAAGTGTCATATTATAGAAGGTTATGCGCCCAGTAGGGGAAAGTGGCATTAATGTAGGTAGTAGTATATTTTTGGCAGTAGATTTGAAGGGCCAAAGGCCTTCTTCTGTACTATATGATTCTATGATTGCTGTACATTTGGACCAGATGGTGCTGGACTAAGTCCAATTAAGAGCCTAATTCTGAACCTTTCAACTTGAAACCTTCTTGTGTCCCCGAACTTTTTGAAAGTATGGGCTTCACATAGTGAAGTAACAGGACATTTGAGATGATGGTGCATGATAGGACCAAGAATACATCTCCTGAACCAATGATATTTAATGATTGAGAAGAAATCAGGAAATCTGAAGAAAATAATTAAATTACAGTGGGAATAAGAGTTAAGTACATTCCAGAAAGGGAAATAACAGGAACTATTGAATGGATAAAGAGTCAGAATGGTACAGCTAAACAAATTAATTTAAAAATTTGAAATTTTCTGAGTTTCAGAGAACAATTTACCACTGTAAGGAATGACAGCCCAGAGCTTAAATTGTTCAGTTTCTTGGCCAGAGCGGTTGAGTACTGAGTTAACAAGTCTTATGTAGTTAAAATGCAGTTATGCAGATAATTACTGCTGCCTCTGGCTAGTTTCATGGACAATTAACAACTGAATCCAGAAACCTTGTAAAAGTAACTGTAAGACTAATGGTTGGATAATGCTTGTACAAAACAAAAAGTGCAGGGACATAAAAGCAAGTTTTAGAGATTGACAACTTACGGTGTAGCTCCTAATTCCTTGAACGTGCTGGTCAATTTTTATATTAATAACTGTATTGCTGTTAATGTGCCATTATTTTTACAACCAAAGCTGAGTGTCTGATTTGTTGCTATGGTTGCTGTGGTATATTCAGATTTGGAGATCACAACAATAGGTTTGATTAAGTGGATTCCAAGGTTTATAGTGTACAAAACCATTCTTAACACTGCAAGAGAAACAAAGCCTATTTTGTTTTAGTAGGTCAAATATACAGGGCTATACCATTTTGTGACAGCAAAATGAAGTTATTAGAAATTTTATTTGAATATTTTATGAGACAGTCAACGTTGTAAAAATTCAGAAGTCACAGTAGTGGTTAAAAATATTCACAGTCATGAAAGATAAAAATATTGAAAACTACCGCAGGGCTTGTTACATTATTCATCGAATGCATGAGATTATTAAGATTTCCAAATGCACGCTTAAGATAGTTAATAGTCAAATAGATCAGGGAAGATATCAGCAGTGTAGGCAATGTATTTTCTCACAATGTTAAATTACAGGAGTTTCCATGATGGACTGCAAATGAAACATTGTGTGAATGTACATCCAAAAGGTTATATTTATTTATCATGGAACATGCCAGGAGATGTGAAACATTTGAAAAGTAAGGTTTCTTCTGCATTGATGAGGAACAAGGGAACACTGGCCTAATCCTGCTCCTTTTGGCCTTTTAAGCCTGCTCCACCATTCAATAGGATCATGGTGAATCTGGTTATGGTCTCAACCCTATTTTCCGGTCTGTCCCTTCATTGCCCTCAACTCCTTCATTTGTTAAAAATCTACCTAACTTTGCCTTGAATAAATTTAATGATACAGCCTCCACTACTTTCTGATGAAGAGAATTCCACAGTCTAACAGTCTAACAGTCTAATTTGAGATTATTTGAGATTAGTAGGGGAAACTAGGAGAAATGCTTGATAGCACAGGTAAAGATGCCTTTAAGGTTGGAAAAAGTCTAGTCAAGCAGATGCATTTGGAGAGCAATGGAGAGTCTGGAGCAGAGAAAGGGGCAGATAAGTACAATGTATAATGGAAAAAAGTCTGCATTGCATAGTGCGTGAGCAGTTGCAGAGTTAATATGAGTAAAGAGTTCCCAGCCAATTCACTGAAGGAAACAGGGAGCCAATAGGAACCAGCATTATCATCGGGATTACTGAGTGCATAGCAGGATAAAAGTGGCAATTTACATGAAGTGGAACTTGGTCAGGAGTGCGACAAGAATGGTATTTAAAATCAAATATATGAAACTGATAAATGCATGACTATGGATTCCAGTAATAGCAAAGTTGAGCCAAAGACAGAGATAGGCAAAATTTTGGAGCTAGAAGTACAGCCTTGAGCTGGATGCTTTGGTTTGAATCTGAGATCAGGGTTGAAGGCTGTATGCCATCAGATTTAATGAGCATTCAAGAAGGGGGAAACATAGAGTCTCTCACATGCCAGCACAGGGGGCATTGGTTTTACTACAATAGAATTGCAGAATTTTTTAGATCCCTTAGACAGGCAGTAAGTGATTGTAGGAGTTAAGCCATCGCACATGGTTAGCTCAGCTGAGGAATGATAGCAAGAGGATTGGAAGAAAACATCCAGGCCGTACTGCTTGTTCATTCAGCTTTATTTTCCAAGGTGACGGTGGACACTTTTAAACCATTTCTGGGCTGGCCAAGACCTCTGTGTAGCTACCCAGCTTTAGCAGGGATGCCAACATCATCCTGTGAACCTTGCAGTGCAGTCCAAACAATGACTCATATGGTAGAGATGTGTTCACTGACTAAACTTAACAGCAGGCTTACAGAACTCCATTTATTGCTTGGCTCTATGTTTATGCACACACTAAATAAATAGATAAATAAAGGATTAGATCTGATTGTGTGATATCGTTAATGAGATCATCTCAGTACATGATGCAATGCCATATGATCCTGCATCAGTTGTATCCTGGGGACAAGATGGGTGCCACACAAAGATGTTTCTCCATAAAGTTAACATTTTTCTTATCTCAATATTTTTTTAACAACGTCACAAGGCCAAGAATATTAAAGTGACAGCTACTGGTTAAAAGGTGTGTATGGAGAGATAAAGCTAAACAGTGAAATTTAGATCAAGGTATTTTAATAAATGCATTACTTATCTCTGAATATCAGATCTTCTTAAAGCTGCTTTTTATTCAATGTAAGAAATAGAAAGCTAGGCAGACAATTCACATTCAATTGTTACTGAATATCAATCTCCGCAGCGTTTGTTTTTAAGGCTCTCTAACTATATTCGTTATACTATTTAATACCTGCAATCCCATCTCCGTTTGTTAACTCCTTGCGAAATTCACTTATTTGTACGCTTATTTACTTGGAACAGTGGTGGAAACAATTCGTATCAGGAACACGCTGAACTAATAAAAATGAAAGAGCAGTGTACTATCATCTGGAGGAGATTTGAACATGTGCCAGTGTAGCCTGTTCGAGCTGGCAGGTTAGCTGTGGTTGGGACTATGCATTCACCTGAATTGCTGTAATCAGTGGGACGCCAGCGTTCCCTGCTGAGTCCTGCCCTGCCCTTTTCCCAGTTCTTTTTACCACCTCGGGCTCGCTGTTTAAGTAAGAAGCCGACGTCGCTTCTTTAGCACCAACACTTGTAATAAAGAGCCACGCTGCTGCGCAGATTAAATTTAGCAGCAAGGCACTGCACACTCTCTGCTCCATTTCCCTCCTGGATTGTGCAGCATCTGCCCAGCAACCACTACCAGCTTCCTTCTGATTGGCTAATGCCTGCATACACTATGACGTCCCAGACCAGCCTACACCCCCTGCGCTCATGTACAGGCGCAGCTCACACCAGGACCTGTCCTTTCCTCACCTGGAACTGACCCAGTCCACATCTGAACCCGACCCTGGCCACACCTGGACCTGACCCCAGCCAAATCTGGAACTGACCCAGACCACAATAAGAAATGACCCAGTCCACATCTGGAAAATAATACAATTACATTTGGAACTGACCTGCCCACACCTGAAACTGACAGATCATACCTAGACCTGATGTCAACCTGGTATTGACCCAGATCACACCTGGAACTGAACCAGACTGCACATCTGGAACCATCCCAGGCCATGCTTGGAACTGAGACAGGAAACACCTGGAACCAAAACAGACAACATCTGAAACTGAGCTAATCACATCTCGAACACAGAACCTGTCATATATGGAACTCAGACCCTTCGCATATGGAGTGGTGGGTCATCCATACCTGCAGCCGATATCCACCTGCACCTGAATCTGTAAACCATCCATATCTGGAGTGGTGAGCCAGCCACGCTTGGGGCAGCATACCTAAAAGGTAACCAGCCACATCTGGAGAAATGAGTCATCTTCACCTGAAGTGGTGAGTTAGCAACACCTGGAGCCAGCTGGACCTGAAATGTTGTACATAAGTTCCATAAAGCCTGATAATTTTGTCCTGCTAACACTGTTCTGTGACTACTTGCTATATTTCTTTCATCTTCAATTCAGTCTTTGGATTTGGTCTTTAATTTCTTCCATTTTAATCCCTCTGTCCCTCTACAATCTCTCTGGCTCATCCTTCTTCAATTAACACTGCAGAACTAACTGAAGGGTGCGGAGCAGCCTGGAACTTGAATTGTGTTTGAATTGTGAATTATGCTTACAAATACTGTGGCACTGTCTCATTGTGTGTGAGGTTTTCTTTTTTAATGCCTACCAACCAACTGAGAAACATTATCTGTGCTGGTGACTGATACCAAAATCTGGAACTCCATGGCTGGATCTGAACTGAAAGCTGATTGTTGCTTTGTAGAGAAGTAAAAACACAAGTTAATCTTTCTGCATCTTTCAAACGTAAGCCTGAAAATCAGGTATGAAGATCATAAAAATCAAGTACAAATGATTAGAATCAAGGATATATTACTTTACAATGTATAATCATTAAAAGTCAGATCTTTTGTACTATACTATACTCTAGTGACTTTAATACTTTTGTAAATGGCTTTATCCATTCACTAACACTTAGAAGAGTAAGAAGCATCTTGATTGAAACAAAGGAGATCCTGAGGGGTCTTGACAGGAAAAAATCTAGAACAAAGTGAAATAACTCCACAGAGGCCAATATCCTGTCATCAAGTCACCCTTTAGGTACACATGGAAAGTCCTTGACACCAATCCAGCTTCCTCAGAGCCAGCTCTCAAGAGTCAACAGAACCTCTGACACTCCTGTTTGTATCTGTTAGCCAAGGCTCCCTGATTGGACCAAATTAACTGCCCCAATCAGGGAACTCCTATTTTGAGTCAACCTGGCTGACCTCATTACAGTCACTACACAAGGGGTCACTATTTAAAATAAGACGTCACCCACTTAAAACGGAGATGCGAATTACTTTTGGAGCTCTCTTCTCAAAAGATGGTAGAAGTCAAGTCTTTGAATATCTTTGAGGCAGAGATTGATGGATTTTTGATAAACACAGGGTTGAAGAGTTATTGGGTGTGGGTGGAAATGTATAGGATTAAGATCAGCCATGATTTCATTAGATGGTGGAGCTGGCTCAATGGGATGAATAGTCTATTCCTGCGTCTAATTTCTATGTTTGTGTAATATATTGGAACCTATACAAAAGTTTACAAAGAATTGTAGGCCTGGTGTCAAAGTTAATGCCCTACTTTCCCATTTCTCAGTGAGATTAATGCCTTAGTGTATTCTGATTATACATTTTCTTTAAACACTTGTCTTTGTGATTAAGTAGTGTATTATCCTGAATGTCAGGTGTGAAACACATTGGGTATCAGATTTGCTTTTTACCTCAATTCCTGTAACAGAGAAAGGAGGCCTTGGAACACATTCCAGGAAAATATTCACAAAATTGACAATACAAGAGTGATTTTCAAATAAAACTGAAATTGACCTGCAAAATCAGATGCACTGACCAACTATGGCTCGTTGAGTGATATGGATAACCCAATAATAAATTATTATTCAAACCCTGAGTGATCTACTGCTATATAATTTTATTTTGGAGGTTAATTATGCTCCAGCAAATATTTGTAAACAGATTCTATTCTTTGCTAAAGCAATGGAATTCCCATGGAGGCTTACTCTGAATTGGAAAGTCAATGTTATGGGCAGTCTTATTAATGTTGTTTTAAGGAGCAGTTGCTCTTTTACTTGCAGTTGAAAGGACTGAAATGAGATCTGGCAATCAACAATAAACTCAAAGATGGATATATATTGTTTAAACTCCCAGATTACATCTATGTTTTATTCATTGTTAACTTTATTGGTGGTTAAGTTCGACATGTTTAAGTCATTACAGAAAGCCAATTTACTTGCATTCCCTGTAACTGACTTTATCTCAGCCCTACCTCTCTCTTCAATCAGCATCCTCATTTGTCCAAGCATAACTAACCATGGCACTACATATATCTCTATTTCTAGCAATTTTTCCATTAATGGGACAAGAAGAAGAAGAAGAAGGCCCCAAGTACCACCTCAGACATTATAGGGATTGAATTTATGCTACCAGCTTAATTAAATACCAAGATCCTAACCAACTGAATTAAATGACCCTTACAAGCCATATACTTTTGGATTACAATGATTAATAATTAATCTCTCACCTCTCCCTAACATACATATATGGATATTGAGTCTTACATATGTGGAGCTTATTTGAAAATGACACAGTATTGGAGGTGAAGTGAACAAGTGAACCGTCACTGAGTTCGAGTGCTACCTTTGATTTTCAGGAGACATAAATCGCATTCCTATCAAGTGACCTAAATGATACAAAGAGCCGACACGTTAAATGCCTGAAGTCCTAAAGTGAGCACTGTGGTGTTCTCTGTGAGATGTTAATACTTTATTCATTGTCACACTCTAATAAAGGATTTCAAAATTGCCATATCCATTATTAGTTGCAATGAATATTCCAGCGTGTTTTATGCTTGAATAAGGAACCCTTGACTTGATTAAAGCACTTAGCTGCAACTTGCTTTTAATCAGTTCCCTGTCTCATTTTTCTGCATAAAACATGCTGTAACATTCATTATACAATGGATCCCACTTAGCAATCCATTTTTATTGTGAATTCCAGTATAATTTGCATCTAAATCATCAGAATCAATTAATTTGCACCAGCATTACGTCCCAAACTTTGCAGTGGTAATGACAATGAAACTGTCGATGTTCGCCACATTACTCCACTGATACAGCAACATTGGGAGTCTGTATATGCACAGCATATTGTGCAAATCCTGACATTACTGCAATTAATTTTATGTCCCTCCAGAGTGTAATCCCTAGCCAATCAATGAACTGATAAAAACTTCTGCTCTCACAATATTAGTTTTTTTGTAAAAGCCCAAGTAAATATTACACCTTCAATGAGGTGTACCTGGAATTTTAACAGCATACTACTGCCAATTATTATTAATCTCGCAGTAGCCATAAAATGCTCAATTTATATTTGTGGAATATGAAATATCTCTAATGTTCAAAGTATATATTTTTTAAAGTTTATAATATCTTAGTGGCTGTCTTAATCCTATTATAATTGAAATATTTTGTTTTCTTTATTAAGTCAACTCAAAAGTAATTTTAATTTCTTCAGTTGCTGTCTGTGAAAATCGGGATGACTAGCTGCTTGGAGACATCACTGCAGCTAGATGCCTGGATGTTCCTTTGATGTGACCCCAGATTGAACATGTTAAAAAGGCAGGATGTCTGCCATAAACACTGTCAGATCTTTGGATGGGCACCGATGCTTAACTACTACTTGCTAAATGCAATCTTATATACATAACTCATTTACATACATCAACATATTGGGTTTTTTTTTACTTTCAACGTGAATAATTTACATTTCTTTTGTTCACAGTTTGAGTTTATGTGACACAAGGAAAATCATTTACAAGAACCAGCAGAAGGTAACAATTTGTAATATTGAATCACTTGTTCAAATGACCCCATTAGACACGCAGGTTTGTAAAAATAATTTATGCTATAAAATTAAGTTAAGCTTTTTGAATCATGTTATTATGCAATGAAGCTCTTTTATTTGAGTGCTTGATAAGTGAAAGTGAACTTAAGCAAATGAAAGGTCGGTTTTGAAATTGTTTTCCATCCAGAAATAAAATATATTTTTTGTTTGTGGGTGACGAATGGCTAGTGGATCTACTGACAGTGAGCCATATTTTCCTATTCATTAAATGATAGGTAACATTCGGTGAAATGTACAACTCCAGCTGATCCTGCCCTGTCAAAGTTGAATTTCATGCCACCATTTTCAGATCATTTCAAAGTATTAATTTGTAGTTATAAGTTGATCCAATAAGCAGTTGTCAATATACATTTCTCACTATGTTAAGTTAAAAATAATAGAAACTAAATTTCTTTGTGTGCTAATAATGGCATGATTTCAGTGACATGCAACCTTGGAGTGGAGAGGTCAGATTTGTTCCTCAGCAGAATAACCACACATGCTGCCAGTCCAAGGAGATTTTCTGACCTGGAAGTTTGAGACCTTGAGAATCTGGTTCACACCAAGGCCTGGGAATAAGCCTGGTGGCAGGGGATGACTGCTCTCTCTGTTGTTACTCCAACTGGGAAGCCTTTCAGCTTTACAAGTGTGAGCCTTTATACAAACAGGAGGCTCATTTTAACATTGAAAAGAGGCCTGCGATCATTTCAGGCGGTTACCATGGAACCCTAAAAATGACTGTGACCAATTTAACAGTGGCTGAGTGAACATAGAGGTGGGATGTAGGCATCTGTACTATTAAATCACTTACTCCCAGTGGTATCATCGTTAGACAATGAAACCAGAAGCTCAGCCAATGTCCTGGGGACATGTGTTCAAATCCCGCAATGGTAGATAGTGGAATTTGAAAACAATTTAAAAAATCTGGAATTAAGAATCTATTAATAACTATTGTCGATTGTCGGAAAAACTCATCTGGCTCATTAATGTCCTTCAAGGAAGGAAATCTGCCATCCTCACCTGGTCTGGCATACACGTGACTCCAGAGCCACAGCAATGTAATTGACACTCAACCGCCCTCTAAAATGGCTGAGCAAGCCACTCAGTTATATCAATCACTACGAAGTCTCCACAAAAACATAAAATCGGATGGACCACCTGGCATTGAAGAGGACAACGGCAGAAACAGTCCTGTTGATCCTGTAAAGTCCCTCTTACTAACATCTGGGGGCTAATGCCAAAACTGGGAGAGCTGTCCCACAGACTATTCAAGCAACAACCTGACATAGTCATACTCACAATGTCCCAGACACCACCATCACCATCCCTGGATACATCTTGTCACAGCCGGCAGGACAGACCCAGCAGATGTGGTTGCACAGTGGTATACAATTGGGAGGGAATTGCCCTGGGAGTCCTCAACATTGATACTGTGAAGTATCACAGTATCAATGATACTTGATATCATTGATGTATCAATGATTCCTGTGAAGTCTCATGGCTTAAACATGGACAAGGAAACCTTCTACTGATTATCACGTACCATCCTCCCCCGGCTGATGAATCAGTACTCCTCTATGTTGAGCAACACTTGGAGGAGGCACTGAGGGTGGCTAGGATGCAAAATGTACTGTGGGTGGGGGATTTCAATATCCATGACCAAGATTGACTCAACAGCAGTGTTACTGATTGGACTGGTTGGGTCCTAAAGGATGTAACTTCTGCGCTGCATCTACAGCAGGTGGTGAGGTAAGCAAGAAGAGGGAAAAATATACTTGACCTCATCCATACCAATCTGCTACTTGCAGATGCATCTGTCCATGACAGCATCAGTAATAAAAACCACCACACAGTCTTTGTGGAGATAAAGTCCCACCTTCACATTGAAAATACCCTCCATTGTGTTGTGTGGCACTATCACTGTCCTAAATGGAACAGACTTTGAACACATTTGCTAATTCAAGATTGGGCATCCAAAAGGCTCTGTGGGCCATCAACAGCAACAGAATTCTACTCTAACATAATCTGCAACCTCAGGGCCCACATATCCCCCACTCAACCATTACCATCAAGCCAGGGGGTTTAATTTTGAACTCTCTCTCTGCACCGTCTTTACAGCTGTTACATTGTATTCTGCACTCTGTTCTGCTACTTGGATGTGCTTTGTATGGTACAATCTTCTTGCATAGCACAGAAAACAACACTTTTCACTCTATCTCGGTATCTGACAACAATAAATCGAGCTCTGACTCAAATTGAAAACTCAAATCCTGGTTCAGTAAAAATGCAGGAGGGCATACCAGGAGCAGTACCAGGCATACCTAGAAATGAGGTATCAACTGGTGAATCTATCAAACAGGACTACTTGCATGCCAGCAGCATAAGCAGCAAGTGATAAACACAGTTAAGCATTCCACAACCAAACAGATTAGATATAAGCTGTGCAGTCCTGTGTGGACAATTAAACATCTCAGTGGAGGAGGAAGGTCCGCATATATCCCCATGCTTAATGATGGAAGAGCCCAGTACATCAGTGCAATAGATCAGGCTGAAGGTTTTGCAGCCAGTCTTCAGCCAAAAGTGCCAAGTGGATGATCCACCTTGGGCTCCTCCAGTAGTCCCAGCATTACAGATACCAGTCTTCAGCCAATTCGATTCTTTCCGTGTGATAGCAAGTAACGGTTAGAAACTCTGGATACTGCAAAAGTTATGGGCCTTGACAACATTTCAGTAATAATACTGAGGATTTATGCTCCAGAACTTGTGGCTGCCTTAGCCAAGCTATTCCAGCACAGTTACTACACTGGCATCTACCCGACAATGTGGAAAATTGTCCGGGTATGTCCTGTACGTAGAAAGCAGGACAAATCCGACCCAGCTAATTACTGCCCCATCAGTCTACTCTCAATCATCAGTAAAGTGATGGAAGATGTCGTCAACAGTGCTATCAAGTGATACCCAGTTTGGGTTCCACCAGGGCCACTCAGCTCCTGACCTCATTACAGCTTTGGTTCAAATATGGACAAAAGAGCTGAATTCCAGAGGTGAAGTGAGGGTGCCATCAAGGCTGCATTCAGCTGAGTGTGGTACCAAGGAACCCTAGCAAAACTGGAATCAACGGGCATTGAGGCAAACTTTCAGCTGGTTGGAGTCAGACCTGACACATAGAAAGATTGTTATCATTGTTGGAGGTCAGTCATCTCAACTCCAGGCCATCTCTGCAGGAGTTCCTCAGGGTAGTTTCCTAGGCCTGACCATCTTCAGTGGCGTTATCAATGACCTTCTCTTTATCTCAAAGTCAGAATTGGGGATGTTCGCCAAAGATTGCACAATGTTCAGCACCATTCGCAACTTCTCAGATACTGAAGCAGTCTGTGTTCAGATGTAACAAAATCTGAACAATATCCAGGCTTGGGCTGACAAGTAGAAAGTAACATTCACACCACACAAATGCCAGGCTATGACCATCAGCAATAAGAGACAATCTAACCACCACCCTTGACATTCAATGGTGTTACCATCATTGAATACCCCACTATCAACATCCTGGGTGTCACCATTGACCAGAAACTCTACTGGAATCACCACATAAACACCTTGGCTACAAGAGTAGGTCAGAGGCAAGGAATACTGCAGCAAGTAACTCACCTCCTGACTGCCCGAAACCTGTGCAGCATATATAAGGCCCAAGTCAGGAGTGTGATGGAATACTCTCCACTTGTCTGGATGGTGCAGCTCCAACAACACTCAAGAATCTTGACATCATCCAAGACAAAGCAGCCCGCTTGATTTGCACCACATCCACAGACATCGACTCCCTCCACGACTGATGCTCTGTAGCAGCAATGTATATGATCTATAAGATGCACTGCTAAATTCACTGGGTCGCTGCAGAAATTTGCTGGGCCAAAATCCTGGAATTCCCTCCTTAAGACATTGTGGGTCAACTACAGAACATGGACTGCAGTGGTTTAAGAAGGCAGTTCAACACCACAAGGGTAACCAGGGACGGGGAATAAATGCTGGCCAGCAAGTGACCCCCAGGTCTCACGAATGAATAAAAATTTCTGGATTTAGACATCGATGTCTAATGGTAATAACACAAACATGCTTTAAATTAGAGCAATGTTACATCTACTTTAAATAAGATCATAATAGTTTAACATTGCAACATCTTAGCTTATCAGTTAACTGTGATAATTTGCTAGTAAACATACTGTTGGCAGTGTTTGCTTCAATTGAGAGAGTTTGTTCTTGACTGTGTATTTACTCTTGTGCTTTGAAACCTAGTTTAACTGATTTCTATTCCAAAAGCACCTTTCAACCAAGTCACCCAAGTCAACGTGGCCAGGACTGACCTCACTTATAATTGTGAGGCAAGCCTCTCCCATTTATTATAATAAGGCTTCCAACATCAAGGGCAATGGACAAAAGAGCAATTAACTGGAAAAGAGGAATTTTTCAATGTAGCCTCTTGAAAGGCTATTACTCACTCTTAAGAAAAACGATGCTTTTAATGTGCATGAAGAAATCTGTATAAAGCCTACATCAATGTGAGCAGCCCATACCTTTTCGGTATGGTATGTTGAAAGAGTTCATACACTTGGTGCATCATTTACAATTGAAGACCATGCTTCAGAAAGTCAGCATGGTAGTGAGGAAAATCAATGGTGTATTTTACAGATGTTAATTTAACTGGAAATATGTAAACCTGACTGATGAACAATACTGGCCAAATATGGGAATGTATTTCTGTTTGGGTTTTCAGTACAATAGCATACTTATGGTGTGGTTACAAAAGTAACCTCACAAAATCTTTACTTATTAAGAACTGTTAAAGTACTTAAATCAGGATAGCAAGGCACTCAACAATTCAAGCTCCAGGCCAGAACATTGGTGTTAATTTTCAACTGCTGATGGCCCACTTCTGGTCATTGAAGATTGAAGGCAACACATTGTCCACCCGATCAATCCCTAAAGCCAACCTGATGAAATTTTCAGACTATGCATGTCAGAAGTATGCCTATCTGTTTCTGTTAGGAGGTTATTAAATGTGAAAATTTGTATTCCATGTTGATTATAGAAATCTAATGGCAATTTTTTAGCTACAAATTTGCAGATATACAACACAGAGTCTCCAAAACAGCAAGCTTTCAGTCCATTCTGAACAATCCTCTGAAGAAAATATTTTGAGGATTGGAGGTGATAGGCTTTTTGCCAACGTCTGATCTGTTTGGAACATAGGAGTGGGAGTAAGCCACTCAACTCCTCAAAAATGCTGCACCATCACAACTGATCATCTAGCTCAAGGCCATTTCCCACATTCCTCAATATCTTTAATTGTTAGAAATCTATTGATCACTAGATTGGCAAAACATTGGAGCTGCCCAGTTATCCACTCTTCCAAAATTGGTGAGTTGCAGTTATACACCTGTTGGGTGCCTGTCTGTCCTTTTCCTTTGATTAATACTGAAAATTTGGATGGGTGGAAAATTCTCAACAAAAATGGTGCTTAACCATGTTCTTCATTTGAATCTATTTTATTCTAATACAGTTTTACACAATTGTTGATAAAGTGAAGTAGAATTTCAACACTGTTACCCAATTCTCTAACCAACACACCCTCAAAGCTAGATTTCCTGCATGCATAATGTTTTTATCGTCATAGTTCTCAATTCCAAAATCCTTAGTAATCTAATGTGTAGGGATTTAGTCAAACCGAATCCATAGGATTGAATAGAATACTAAATAATGCCTCCGAGCTTTTGGAGTACTGTGTATAGTTCTGCTCACCCTGCTATAGGAAGGATATTATTAAATTTGGGAGAGTGATTTACAAGAATGTTACTGGGACTGGAGAGTTTGAGTGAAAGGAAGAAGCTGGATAAGCAGGGTCTCATTATTACTGGAGCGTAGGAGGTTGAATGGTGACCTTACAGATCTTTATAGGACCTTATATGAGCATCGATAAGGTGAATAGCAAAGGTCTTTTCCCAAGGGCAGGGGAGCTCAAAACAAGAGGGCGTAAGTTTAATGGGAGAGGAGAAAGATTTAAAAGGGACCTCAGGGGCAACTTTTTCACACAGAGGGTGGTTCATATGTGGAATGAACTGCCAGAAAAAGTGGTGGATGCAGGTATAGTTATAACATTTAAAAGATATTTGGATTGGTACATGAATAGGAAAGGTTTAGAGGGATATGGTCCTAACACAGACAAATGGGACTAGTTTAGTTTGGGAAATTTGGTCAGCATGGATGAGTTCGACCTAAGGATCTGTTTCCGTGCTGTATGACTCTATAACTCTAAACGGAATCATGATAAAGTCTTTTACCCATGACATAATTTTACTGAAATCATATCTTAAGACAATTGATAGGGACTTTAATTCCTGAGACTTCTGGATCTTATTGAATTGCGTGTAAAGTCATTTATGATTGTATTACCATGATATGAATGCCCAATATATCAGATTAAGTTGTGATTTCACTGGAGAGGATGCAGGAGAGATTTACCAGGATGTTGCCTGGGCTGGATAGTTTTAGTAATGCAGAGTGATTAGATAGACTGGATATTTTGGAGCCCAAGATACTGAAGGGGGACATGATTGAGATGTATAAAATTATGAGGGGCATTAACAGGGTAGACAGGAAGATATTTTTCTCGTTGGTGTCGGGAGCAAAGATCAAGGGGCTTAGAGTTAAGGTAATGGGCTAGAGATTTAGAGGGGATGCGAAGATTTTTTTTATTCACAGGACCCTCATAATATTTAAGGAGTATTTAGATGTATACGTGCGATGACAAGGCATTCAAAGCCATGTGTCAAATGCTGGAAAATAGCATTAAAATAGTTGGTTGATTTTGACTTGTACAGTCTTGATGGACAAAAGGGCCTTTTTCTGTGACCTCTATGTCTCTATGACTCTATCGAAAACTAATTTGTAGTGAGAAACTATTTACATCTGTCTTTACGTACTTGTGGTTCAGATTCAAGATTTCCTTTTGTAAACCCCAGTTGACCTGATATTTGACTATTTGACCAAGTTTTTTAATAAGCTGGTGAGGAGTAAGTGGCCTACAAGCTGTCTGAAAAATAATGAAAACATTACTCTGGGTTATTAAGATAAGAATTAATAAGAGGAGCTCTGCAGCAGAATATGTCACCTTAACCTTCAGTTTCTTTCCAATTTATGTTTTAGTGAAGTCCTTAACTTACAAGCCATTAAATAAAAGGAGACGGTAATAATAAAAAATCCGTTTTAACTTACTGTGTAACATGTCTACTGCATTTTATCATCCTTGCAGTGTGAAAATTTGCCAAATTATATCAACATTAATTGATCAATTGTTACTGATCTCATGAATGAAAAACAGCATATCTTGATATTCTGAAAAGTTGAATTGAATATTCAAAGTACTGTGAATAATTCAATACTACACCAATCTAAAACAATAAATTTGGTTTCTGTTTTAATAAATTCATGTGAGACAACTTGAAAACTGAGCAAATGAATCTCTGTGAATAACTGGATATCTGCATGAAAGTATCTGAACCATCAAAAATCTAATTTCAAATAATACCTGGACTATGAATTTATTCAGCAAAATTTCTGATTGCAACAAGATGGATTTACTTTTACAGATTTGTAACTTGCTTCACAATGAATTTTAATGTGCTGCATTGATCAATCTTAGATGAACTAATTTAGAAACAGTCAAAGAAAAAGTGAATAACAAGTCCAAATCCATGGTGAATGAATTGAGTTGTTTGTTTATATTCATTAGGAGCACAGGCTGTGCAATTTTTTGTGAAGTTTATTATACAATGGTCCCGATTCTAACTCTGGGTAAATTGTGCTGTGTGCTAGCAAGATGACTTAGATATTTAACCATTGTGAGAGAAGACATCTGGATGGATACATGAATAGAAAGGGTTTAGAGGGATATGGGCCAAACACAAGCAAGTGGGACCAGTTTAGGAAACCGGGTTGGCATGGATGAGTTGGGCTGAAGGGCCTGTTTCTGTGCTGTATGACTCTATGACTCTAAGGTACCTGGAGATATTTTATCTCCCAGGCTTAATAATCTTACGGGTGGGTTGCTTGATAGGTTCAGAAACAGGAAATCTGCCTACCATTGCCTCAGTACTGTTATATTGACCCTGGAAAACTCTAGTTCCCAAGTTTTCATATGATTTGAATCACTTTCTCAGTGCTGCATTGTCTGCAAAACACCTCTACCTCCTGCATGGCCTTCCTTACAATGATGGCTCATTGCATATCGAAGTCTGTGCCAGTTATTTTTAAAAAACAAAAGATTCTTGTTGCTAACTTCGGCTTGTTGTCTCGTGCCAATTTAAAGACTGTGGTGTCTAGGGAATCAATACTTTCCTTGTGTGTTGTAGTTTTAAGTTCAATGGAGCAGTGATGATAATTAATATTTAGAGCTGCTTGGAGAATTTAAACTAGAACGTTGGGGGGGTGGCGTGGAGTGGGGGGGGAGGGGGTGTGCAGTGGTGGGGTTGTGGTGGCGAACCCAGGGAGATAGTGAGGAAAGAGATCAGTCTGAGACTGTACAATTGGGAAAAGGGTCAAGTCAAACAGTCGGCGCAGACAGGAACAAAGCAGACAATGAGATAAGACTGATACATTAAACTGCATTTGTTTCAATGCAAGGGGCCGAACAGGTAAGGCAGATGAACTCAGGGCATTGTTGGGACTGGGATATTGTAGCAATTACCTTAGCCAAAGACGTGGCTAAGGGATGGACGGGACTGGCAGCTTAATGTTCCAGGGTATAGATGCTACAGGAAGGATAAAAGGGGGTTGGAGGGCCAGAGAGGAGCGTGAGTGGCATTATGATTAGGGATGACATTACGGCCAAACTTAGGGAGGATATTCCTGGGAATATGTTAAGGGAAGTTATTTGGGCAGAACTGAGAAAAAAGAATGGGATGATTACCTAATTGGGATTGCACTATAGACCCCCCAATAGTTAGCAGGAAATTGAGAAACAAATTTGTAAGGAGATCTCAGTTATCTGTAAGAATAATAGGGTGGTTATGGTAGGGGATTTTAACTTTCCAAACATAAACTGGGACTGCCATAGTACTAAGGACTTGGATGGAGAGGAATTTGTTAAGTGTGTACAAGAAAATTTTCTGATTCAGTATGTGGATGTACCTACTAGAGAAGGTGCAAAACCTGACCTACCCCTGGGAACTAAGGCAGGGCAGGTGACTGAGGGAACACTTTGTGGCCAGTGACCATAATTCTATTAGTTTTAAAATAGTGATGGAAAAGGATAGACTGGATTTAAAAGTTAAAGTTCTAAATTGGAGGAAGACCAATTCTGATGGTATTAGGCAAAAATTTTCAAAAGTTAATTAAGGGCAGATAATGAGAGTCCAGATACAGTATTTTCCTGTTAGGTTGAAGGGGAAGGGTGGTAGGTGTAGGGAATGCTGGATGACGAGAGAAATTGAGGGTTTTGGTCAAGAAAAAGAAGGAAGCATATGTCAGGTATAGACAGCAGAGATCGAGTGAATTCCTGGAAGAGTATAAAGTAGTATGAGTTTACTCAAGAGAGAAATCAGGAGGGCAGAAGGGGGACATGAGATAGCTTTGGCAAATAGGGTTAAGGAGAATCCAAAGGAATTTTACAAATACATTAAGTACAAAAGGGTAACTAGGGAGAGAATAGAGCCCCTTAAAGATCAGCAGGGCCATCTCTGTGAAACCACAGATGGGGGAGATACTAAATGAATATTTTGTATCAGTATTTACTGTGGAGAAGGACATGGGAGATTAAGAACTTGGGGAAATAAATAGAGACATCTTGAAAAATGTCCACATTACAGAGGAGGAGGCGTTAGACATCTTAAACTCATAAAGGTAGATAAATCCCCGGGACCTGATCAGGTGTACCCTAGAACTTTGTGGGAAGCTAGGAAAGTGATTGCTGGGCCCCTTGCTGAGATATTTGTATCATCAATAGCCACAGGTGCCAGAGGTTGGCTAACGTGGTGCCACTATTTAAGAAATGTGGTAAGGAAAAGCCAGGTCACTATAGACTGGTGAGCCTGACATCAGTGATGGGCAGGTTGTTGGAGGGAATCCTGAGGGACAGGATTTACATGTATTTGGAAAGACAAGGACTGATTAGGGATAGTCAGCATGGCTTTGTGCATGGGAAATCATGTCTCTCGAACTTGATTGTTTTTTGAAGAAGTAACAAAGACGATTGATGAGGGCAGAGCGGCGGATGTGATCGATATGGACTTCAGTAAGGCATTCGACAAGGTTCCTCATGGTAGACTGGTTAGCAACATTAGATCACATGGAATACTGGGAGAACTAGCCATTTGGATACAGAACTGCTTTGAAAGAAGAAGATGAGGGTGGTGGTGGAGGGTTGTTTTTCAGACTGGAGGCCTGTGATCAGTGATGTGCCACAAGGATTGGTGCTGGGTCCACTGCTTTTTGTCATTTATATAAATGATTTGGATGTGGACATGGGAGGTATGGTTAATAAGTTTGCAGATGACACCAAAATTGGAGGTGTAATGGACAGCGAAGAATGTTACCTCAGAGTACATTGATCAGATGGACCAATGGGCCGAAGGGTGACAGATTGAGTTTAATTTAGAAAAAATGTGAGGTGCTGCAGGATTTATACAGTTAATGATAAGGTCCTAGGGAGTGTTGCTGAATGAAGAGACCTTGGAGTGCAGATTCATAGGTCCTTGAAAGTTGAGTTCTAGACAGACAGGATAGTAAAGAAGTTGGTCGGTATGCTTGCGTTTATTGGTCAGTGCATTGAGTGTAGGAGTTGGGAGGTCATGTTGCAGCTGTACAGGACATTGTTTGGGCCACTTTTGGAATATTGTGTGCAATTCTGGCCTCCCTGCTAGAGGAAGGATGTTGTGAAACTTGAAAGGGTTCAGAAAAGATTTACAAGGATGTTGCCACAGTTGGAGGGTTTGACCTGTAGGGACAGGCTGAATAATCTGGGCCTATTTTCCCTGGAGCATTGGAAGCTGAGGGGTGACCTTATACAGGTTTATAAAATTAAGAAGGGCATGGATAGAGTGAATAGGTAAGGTCTTTTCCGTAGGTTGGGGGAGTCCAAAACTAGAGGATAACAAGGTGTGGAGCTGGATGAACACAGCAGGCCAAGCAGCATCATAGGAGCAGGAAAGCTTGACGTTTCGGGCCTAGACCCTCCTATGATACTGCTTGGCCTGCTGTGTTCATCCAGCTCCACACCTTGTTATCTCGGATTCTCCAGCATCTGCAGTACCTATTATCTCCAAAACTAGAGGACATAGGTTTAAGGTGAGAGGGGAAAGATATAAAAGGGACCTAAGGGGAAACTTTTTCTTGCAGAGGGTGGTGTGTGATGGAATGAGCTGCCAATGGAAGTGGTGGAGGCTGGTACAATTACAATGTTTAAAAGGCAACTGGATGGGTACACGAACAGGAAGAGTTTAGAGGGATAGGGGCCAAAAGCTGGCAAATGGGACTAGATTTATTTAGGATACCTGGTCGGTATGGAAGAGTTGGACCGAAGGGTCTGTTTCCATGCAGTCCAGCTCTATGACTCTATGATGGATTCTTCTCATTCTGCTTCTAAGTGTGTTTAGCTGCCCTGATAGTAACAGAAATGCAGAAGGTAATATTATTACATCACTTCGTTAACAAAAGCAAAATAAAACAAATGAGTTATTGCACATGATAAAGCAGCACCTGAAACTAAACAGTAGCTCTTGTCCCACCATTCTAGAGGCTATAGCAATGTAAGTGAATATGCTGCTTAAATGTTCTGAGGGTTTCTGACTCAACCAGCCTTTCAGGCAGTCAGTTCCAGACTCCCAACATCACCCAAATGAAAAATATTCTCCTTACCTTTCCTCTTAACCTTCTACCTCTTTCCTTAATTCTGTGCCCCCTAGTTATTGATCTGTCTATTAATAGAAAGAGTATCTCCTTATCCGCTCAATCTCTGCTTCTCATAATTTTATACACCACTATTAGGTCCCCTCTCAACTTTCACAGTTCAAAACGAAACCCAGACTATCGAACCCTTTCTCATATCTTAGACCCTCCAGCCCAGGAAGCATCCTGATAAATCTCCTCTGCACCCTCTCTAGTATGATCATATCTTTCTTATAATGAACTGCACACAGAACTCCAGATGTGGCCTAATGGGTGTTTTGCATAGTTCCAGCATAACCTCCTTGCTCTTGAATTCAGTGCCACACATAATAAAGGAGAGTATCCCATATGCCTAATCGACGTATCTGTCTGCCCTGCTACCTTCAGGAATTTGTGGATATACATATCAAGTCTCTCTGATCTTCAGCACTTTCCAGGATTCCATCATTCTGAGTTGCCTTGTTGGCTTTGCCCTAATGTATTACCTCCCACTTTTCTGGGTTGAATTCCATTCATCACTGTTCTGCCCAGCTGACCAGTCCATTGATACCTTCCTGTGGTTGGTGGCTATCCTCCTCACTATTTACCCATGACCCAATTTTATATCACCTGTGGACTTCTTGATCCTATCCCCTACATTTAAGACCAAATTTTTAAAACAGCAAGGCCCACAGTACCAAGCCTTCTAGAGCCCGTTGGAAGCAGACTTCCAGTCACAGAACCATCTCTTATCATCACTCTCTGCTTCCTACCTCTCAGCCAGTTTTGGATCCAATGTGCCACTTTGAATCCCAAGGGCTCTTACTTTCTTGACCACAATAACACGAGGCACCTTATCAAAAGCCTTGCTTAGGCCCCATGAAGACCATATCAAATGCCTTACACACATCAACACTCCTGTTTACATTTTCAAAAAAGTCAATCAAATTTAATAAAACACAACCTTCCTTAACAAATCCATGCTGACCATTCCTGATTAAACTGTGCCTCTCCAAATACAGATATATTCTGCACAACAAGATTCTTTTTAATAACTTATCCACCACTGAGGTTAGATTGATCCGTAAATTCCTGGTCTGTCCTTTCCTCTTTTTAAAAATCAGGCCAACGTTAGTGCTCCTCCAGTCCTTTAGCAGCTGATTTATAGCCAGAGAGAATGAAAATTACTGCCAGGGCCCCTGATATCGCTTTCCTTGCTTTCCTCAATAGGTTGGGATATATCTCATCCAAGCCTGCAGATTTATCCATTTTGAAGGCTTTTAAATCCACCAGCACCTCCTAGCTGTCTAGTTAACTGGTCTTTCAATATCTCACAGTCCACCCTGATGTCTCTACCTGCCATTGTGAAAACCGATGCGATATATTTATTGAGGATTGTGTCCCATGTCTTCTGGGTCCACACATAGATTATGTCCTTAATGTGTCCCACTCTTTCCCTGCACTTCTCTTGCTCTTTATATTTTTTTCACAAAATGGTTCAGGTTTTCATTTATTCTGCTCACTGGTGCTTTTTCATGCATTCTCTTTGCTTTCCCAATTTCCTTCTTAAGTGCTCCCCCCCATCCATTTTTATAATCCTCCAGAGACTCTGCTATATTGGGCCCTCAGTATCTGATTTTGGTCCCATCCTTTGTGTTTTAAGAAACACATTTATCCTGTGCTCACAATTTCTTCTTTGAGTACTTTCTACTGCTCTGACAGTTTTATCAGTTAGTAACTGAACAGTTGGAGGTATGCAGAGGCTGTAAGAGGTGGGAGTGAGGCTGGCAGAATTGGTACAAATGAAACAGAAATTGCTGGAGAAACTCAGCAGTTTGGCAGCAGCTGTGAACAGGTAACGTTTCAAGTCTGCGACCCTTTAGAATCGGTGGTTGTGAGAAAGTGAGTTTGAGTATCTGGATGAGGGTGAGAGTTCTGAGAACCAAGGATTGTTACTAGGTAGGTTATGGGGGTGTGGTGCATTAAACAGCACAAGAGATCACTGGTTACAGACTGTAGGAAATGTGAAGACGCACTCACTGACCTGATTCCTTGTGATACCCTTGTTCTCAAATACTAACACTTCCAGAGTAGCATCTATCATCCTGTAAACCTCTCTGCCTTTGTTTGATCTTTTATCATTTAAATCTCCTCCAATATTATTCAGTTTCTCAGCAGGAGGGACAGCCTGCCTTTTAGTAGTTCAAGCTGGTGCATTAAATGATACCTGTACAATGCTCATTGGGTTCCTGCTGGGTAGAGAGGCAGCATGAAGAAGGGGGAAGCAACCAGGAACCTAGCTGGCCACATGCTATAATCATGTATACATGATTTGCAAGCTGCTCATTTCGATTGGAATCAGTGCTGGCAGTCACCTCCATGCCCTGAAACATGCAAATTTCTGGTTCCCAGTATCCTACAAACCTTCCCTTACCAAACAGCTATTAATCTTTGATTTGGAATTGGAGTCTTAAAAGTACAAGCCAAATTAACAGGAAAACACCAATTATACTCTAAATTCGACATAGCCTTTTTTTCTTCTATCCCATCAGTACAATGTTGACAAAGTATGCCAGAAAATCTGCTTGAACAGTCAAATGGGTTATCTGCCAAATTTTTGCTATAGTTGTGGTGGCAGGGTGAACATACCAATTCATAAGTATCATCAAGGTATTGGATATCAATTAATTAGGCAAATAAGATCATATTGTACTATGATGTTTGTAATCGTCGTAATAGTGTTGTTATTTTCCTATATTTCATTTATCTATTATGATTTTAGAACTTCTTAGTAATTTTGACGTCAGTGTTCTTGTATTCACTTTTGTTTGTCAGCATTGCTTTGTAATTTGATTAAACTGTTATTTATTCCTCTTTCAACTGATTTAATATTACATTTTTATACATTTTGTATATCACTACACATCATTTCTCGAAGCAGCTAGGATGGAAATACTACTGGTGATTTGTTTGGGAGGCAGTTTTCTGCATGCCATCAGTTGACCATGGCCTTTTATATTAGCGAAAATGCACTACAGGTCAATATTCCCATTAATTTTTTGTTAAGGTAAGCATTTTTTATTAACAAGAATATTTATGTGCTCACAACATTCCACTTATGCCACCAAAAGTTCATGTCAACCAAGTACTGATGTAAGAAAATTGTTGTAATTTATTAAATTGTACCAAATTTTATTACTTGACTGGCCGTTAGTAAAGGATTTAAACCTCTCATGACTAGTATTACTTGAAAATGGAGTGTATATTCTAACCTTTCTAAGGCAATTTCCCAATGGAGAAATCTTGGAAAGGTTTCATCATATTTCTCACAAAAAGACATTAATTTCACAAATCCAAGGGCATTCTGATCCTAGCTTAAAGATCTAGATTTACCTCACGAAGAAATAATAGCTGCAACCCAAAATTTCCAGAAAATTATTTATATAAAATTGAGGCTGTGTCATATATTTAATTTAACATATTTGATTTATATATCTTGGGAATGCTTACAACTGTCCCAGTAAACAAAGACATGTCAGTGAACTACAGTAGACAACACAGTACTACATGAGATAACAAGCATGGGGCTGGATGAACACAGCAGGTCAGGCAGCATCATAGGAGCAGGAAAACTTGACGTTTCGGGCCTAAACCCTTCATCAGAAATGGGAGGGGAAGAGGGTTCTGAAATAAATAGGGAGAGAGGGGGAGGCGGATAGAGGATGGATAGAGGAGAGGATAGGTGGAGAGGAGGCGGACAAGTCGAAGAGGCGGAGATGGAGCCAGTAAAGGTGAGTGTAGGTAGGGGGTTAGGGAGGAGATAGGTCAGTCCAGGGAGAACGGACAGGTCAAGGGGGCGGGATGATGTTAGTGGATAGGAGATGGGGGTGTGGCTTGAGTTGAGAGGAAAAACAGGTTAG
>JAHRHZ010000069.1:27165118-27205591 GCA_024137785.1 Ginglymostoma cirratum | reverse complement strand
AGAGGATGGATAGAGGAGAGGATAGGTGGAGAGGAGGCGGACAAGTCGAAGAGGCGGAGATGGAGCCAGTAAAGGTGAGTGTAGGTAGGGGGTTAGGGAGGAGATAGGTCAGTCCAGGGAGAACGGACAGGTCAAGGGGGCGGGATGATGTTAGTGGATAGGAGATGGGGGTGTGGCTTGAGGTGGGAGGAGGGGATAGGTGAGAGGGAAAACAGGTTAGGGAGGTGGAGATGAGCTGGGCTACAGTACTACATGAGTCAGCATAATATATAGTGTAAGTGAACATTGAAATGAAAAAAATGTCTGATCATAAAATGAGCCTGCAGAATGCATGGGAAAATCCCTGTGCCTGAATGGATGAGAGCACAACATGTTGGACATTGAACTGGTGAGCTGTGGATGCCAAGTTGGATTCGACAAACAGCTCCCCTGAGAAGAGTGTGAATATCAGTCTCCTGCACCGCTGACAGTGGCCCTCAGGTAAGTCAAAGAGGTTGGAATCGTTGAATCATACTATGCAGAATAAGGTCTTCAGCCCATCAAGTCTGCCCAGTCAAAAATACATTACTACACAAACCAGTACCATTTTCCCGCACTATGCCCGGGGCTTTGGAAGAGAGGGTTATTTTATAATGATGCGATGAGGCTGGTGGGGCTATTAACAAATCTCAAGTGAATCATGCAAAAGAAAGCAAGTAAAGTGAGCTTCATAGGGGAAATTCTAGAAGTCCAAATTCCAGGGCAGTTGACAAGCTAAATGTCAAAGTAATTCTCATCATCAAAATAAAATATCCAGACTGTCTAAACAGGGAAATGCTATGTCAAAATGCTTCATTTTCTGTAAATGCATAGGCAAGCAATATGTCAGCCCTGCCAAACATGAGATAAGAGTACAAGTAACCAAATCTGAAATTAGAAGAGTAATTAATGGCATATATTTCAAGGATAGTGAAGACTTTTGTTTACATTCAGGACTACAATTTATTGAAATAAATCAATAATATTCCAAAATGGGCAAAGCCCATACCCAAATAAAAGATCCAGTCATAGATCATTTGGAAGACAAAGTATTTTAGATACAAAAACAGAAATTGCTGGAAAAGCTCAGCAAGTCTGGCAGCATCTGTGGAGAGAAATCAGACTTAACTTTTCGGGTCAGTGACACTTCCTCAGAACATGGTTTTTGACTTTCAGCATGCATACTTCTTTCTGTTTTTATTAGCTATTTCAAATAACTTGATTATGTGAAAAAGAGGTCATGTAGAAAACTTAATAAGGAAAATGAAAGACTTGCACGAAAATAACATGCTAAATTTTCTCCTCAATGATGAAGCATAGGCAATGGCAAGAACGTGAAAAAAATGGCAAGAATGAGAAAATCAGAATCTCAACATCAAGGATTTTTTCAGATTTTCCCCTTAATGTTAAGTAGTGACTTCAGAATCTCACTGTTGAGTAGCAACTACCTTATATCTATGCATTTGTGTCATTATTAGCTCAACGCACCTCATCCATGTGCCATTTCAATTCTCTCCTTTGCCAATAAATGAGAAATGAAATTCTAAACTTGAAGGTCAGAGTAGATTCTTGGTGGCTGCAGCTGGCCAATTGCATTTCCTGACCACCATCCGACTGTCTTCAGCTCAAAAATAACAACAGTGTGGAGCTGGAGGAACACAGCAGGCCCGGCAGCATCAGAGGAGCAGGAAAGTTGACATTTCGGGTTGGGACCCTTCTTCAGCTCAACATTCCTGAATGCTTCACAAATACCATCCTCCTTGACTCTTTCTCCAATCAACCGGGAGTGATAAACCACCAGCCTTACCACATCATCCTGCAACTCACACAGGCCTTCAACACCTTACTTTGGGGTCTAGCAACACCTATGACTTACATGCTTCTGCCAGATCAGTTTGCATGCAGAAACATACTTGCATCTAATGCATCTGCACAAGATGCATCTCATAGCTCTTAGTTTGAATTCTAAGCACGCATTCATTGCTCTGGCTTGGAGACTGGCAGCCTCTGTATTTTTCACATTGCTTTCTGAGTGCAGACTTACTGACTTCAGCACTGACGTAGAGGCTGACAGCCTCTGTGGCTTGCATTGCTTGTTAAAGCAGAAGGAGGGGCAGGCAACATGTCGTGGTGGGGAATACTGAGCTGGAAAGGGGATGGATATGTTACTGTGTGGCATTTTGCTATGTCTTTTGTTTTTCCAGGGTAATAAAGCTCGATAATGTAAGATTGAATATTCCAACATTAAAAACAGCTGTTAACAAATCAGTTTTGTCCATGAAAGTGTTTAAGCCTGGATAATGTGACGGGCCAACAAAATCATCAATGAAAGTGATAATTGTGCATAAGCTTGCATGTTGCTACATATCGCTACATGTCAAAGGCCAGCGGGAGACAGGGGAACAGATATGTGGATAGAACATGGAAAAATGTAAACAAAAAGGGGTTAAAATTGTTTCAGAGATAGTAGGAAGTGCAGACGCTGGAGAATCTGAGATAACAAGGTGTAGAGCTGGATGAACACAGCAGGCCAAGCAGCATCAGAGGAGCAGGAAGGCTGACGTTTTGGGCCCAGACCCTTCTTCAGAAAAAAACTTACCTTGGATGACGAGATAAATTATCAGTTTAGTCAAAAAGGAAAAGGAGGCAAATTTCAAATTTAGGAAACTGAAGACAGACAGAGTCCTTGAAGAATATAGAGAAAGCTGGAAAGAACTTAAACAAAGAGTTAGGAGGGATAAAAGGGGCAATAAAATGTCCTTGACAAACAGGACTAAGAAAAATCCTAAAGCGTTTTAAATGTTAATGAGGAGCAGGAGGGTGGCGAGAGAAAGGGTAGGTCTACTCAAAGACAAAGGTGGGAATTTATGCGTGGAGCCACAGGAAGTGGGTGAGGTCCTTAATGAAGACTTGGCGTTGGTATTCGCAAAGGAGAAGGGCATGGTGAATGGTGTCTAGAGAAGAGCATGTTGATATTCCAGTGCGTGTTATTATTAAAAAAAGGAGGTGGTGTTGGATCCTTTGAAAAACATTAAAGTAGACAAGTCCACAGAACCTGATGGGATCTATCTCAGAATTCTGAGCGAGCTGAGGGAGGAAACTGCCGGGGCCTTGTATGAAATCTTCATATCCTCTTTAGTCACAGGAGAGGTTCCAGGAGACTGGAGAAGAGCCATTGTTGTTCCTTTGCTTAAGAAGGGCAGCAGGGATAATCCAGGAAATTACAGGTCGGTGAGCATTACATCAGTGGTAGGGAAATTACAGGAGAAGATTTTTAGGTACAGGATTTACTCACATTTGGCAATATATGGAGTTATTAGTGATAGGCAGCATGGATTGGTGCAGGAGATGGTCATATCTCACAAACATGATTGAGTGTTTTGAGGAAGTAACAAAGATGATTGATGGGGCTGAGCAGTAGATGTTATCTGTATGGACTTTAGCAAGGCCTTTGACAAGGACTTTCATGGCTGGCTGATACAAAGGTGAAGTCACATGGGATTCACAGTGAGCTGGTAACATGGACATACAAGCGAGGCAGTAGGAGCGGAAGGGTGTTTTTCTGACTGGACATCTATGACCAGTGGTGTTCTATGGGGATCAGTGCTGGGATCCATGTTGTTTGTAATACAAATATAAATGATTTGAAGGAGAATGTGGGTAGTCTGATTATTAAATTTATGGATGACACAAAGATTGGTGAGCGGTGGATAGTGAGAAGGATTGCCAGAGAATACGGCAGGGTATTAATAGGCTGGAGACTTGTGCAGAGAAATGGCAGATGGAATTTAATCTGGACAAACGTGATGTGATTCATTTTGGAAGGCCTACTGCAGGAATGAAGCGTACAGTAAATGACAGAACCTGCTTGGTCTTGTGCTACTAAATAGTCACTCAAATTTAAAATTTGCCCGATTGACTGCTAAAATCTGTTGTGAACATATGACATGGCTATATTCTCAGATATTGCCACAACTGTGTGATTATAATAACATATATTTTGTATGGAAGGCTAATCTGTCTGTAAAAACAGATACAGAATCCCACAAAGTGGCTCCCAACGGTCACATGGAGATAGCAAGAACTGCAGATGGTGGAGTCAGAGTCAATATAGTATGGAGCTGGAGGAACACAGCCGGTCAGGCAGCATCAGAGGAGCAGAAAAGTCAACGTTTCAGGTCGGGACCCTTCTTCAGCCCAGTCATGATGAAGGGTATAAACCTGCAATGTCGACTTTCCTGCTCCTCTGATGCTGCCTGACCTGCTGCATTTCTCCAGCTCCACATTGTATTGACCCAGAAGTCACATGACTGCTCTTGGCACTTCGCTCAGCCAAAAAGACGGACAGATGTGCCAATGTTTTTGTGTCAACCACAAAGGCGGACATTTGGAATCTGAATAACCTTTAGACAACACAGAAATTTGTTGTTAGAATTAAGTTAGAATTTAAAGCTTCTAAGAGGCGGAAAAAAAGCAAAAGACTGGAAGAACTTCACAGGACATTTTAACGTCATTGCTTTCTGGAACTGTGATTCATCAAAATTATCATAACAGCAATCTTAAAATTTAATCTATATAAGATACTCTACGAGGCATCAGTTAAAACAGAATTCCACCACTCTACAGGTGGGATCTAAGAGGCACGCTCAGAAAGATTAGTTGTCAGCCAAAGGTAGCTCAAAAAAATCTTTCAGAAATTAAACACAGTTCTGCCAAAAGACCAAGCAATTTGCAAGGCAGATAACGGCAGTACTAATGAGGAAAAAGAAACCTTCTCTTTCCTAAATACACCTGTGCAGGCAATCTCATCTAAGTGCCCAACTACAGATCCCATCACAATTGCTGAAGCTGACTTCAACTTTTAACCCCTTCACCCTGGAATGATAAATCTTCAAACAAAAACCAAGGTTCTAAACATAACCAAGTGATCTCATTCTCAAATTTGAATTCTTTTTATCCATCCTACTATTAGTCTTTGTAACTGTACTTTAGCTAATAACTATCACTTTTACTTCGTAACTTTCAGCAATAGTTGTAAAATGAAATAAGTTTTAATTTTGTTCAAGCTGTGCTGCATATTATTTTTAAACTGAAACATTCAAAACTCAAAAGAGGACTAGAGTTCAAAATTTATGGCCCGTTTTGAGGCCATAACAAGTGTTGTCACCACAATATTATTGAATCAAGAAAGTAGCGTGACGCACTCCAGAAGTAAAGTAGCAAAATTAAATAACACAGGGAATTCATTTTTGGGTGGGGCATATTTATATACTTCTATTACCCTTTTACACTATGTACGCTACAAAACTTGGTTTGTTCATTCTCGTGGCCTGCGGTTTTTTTTTATCAAGTAGTTGTGAAGTGTCGGTGAATTTCTTTTTAAGATTGTAATCCTACTATTATTCAGTGGTGCATTTTTTACAAATTATTAATTTACTAATGCTAAAAAATATAACCAATAAGGTTATGGAAAATTAAGAATTATCTTCACCTTTAAGCACTTCTTTAGAATAATGGTAGGTGTTTGCATGAAAAATTATTGCATTTCCTTGACATCTATTTTAGGATTGTTGTCCTTTGCGTGATCAACAGCACAAATACAATATCTGACAATACTGAACAGTTTTCTAAACCTGTAACTCAAGATGCCCCCAACATCATAAATACATGAGCTACAAATGCACTTGAATTTGCCTGTGAACAGATAATGACACAATCTACTGTTTTCGGCCTTTTGAAAACAAAGTATTTCTTTGAAAATTGAAATCCTTTGAAACTAAAAAGAAACAGATATGTAGGCAAATCACAGAAAGGTGTGAAAGAAATAAAGTTACAGTTGTAAGGGATTTCAACTTTGCTAACATGAATAGGATCACCTCAGTGTGAAAGGATTAGATGGGATGGAATTTTGAAAGTGCATCCAGGACAGCTTTTTGTGCCAGTATGTAGATAGTCCTACCAGAGATGGGGCTGTGCTAGACCAAATCCTAGGGAATGAAGCTGGTCAAGTGGTTGAAGTTTCGGTGGGGTGAGCATTTTGGAGATAGTGACTATACATCCGTAAGTTTCAAAGTCATTATGCAAAGGGATAAGGATGGTGCAGAAATTAAGTGTCTAAATTGAGGGAGAGTCAATTTTAATATCATTAGACAGGATTTGGCAAACATAGACTGGGAGCAGCTACTTGCAGGTAAGGCTACATTTGGAAATTGGGACTCTTTTAATAATATTAATGCAAGAAAATTCAGGGCCAGCATGTTCCTCTAAGAGGGAGGGTCAAGGATAACGAACTGTGAAAAAAGAAATGAAGGCTAGAGAACTCGGAAATAAATATTGATGCTTTGAAAACAATTAATACTACAGAAGAGGAAGTGCTGGAGGTCTAAGAAAACATAAAAGTGGATAAATCTCCAGGATCAGATCAAGTGTATACCAGGACGTGTAGGGGTTATGGAGGAAATTGCAGGAGCCATAGCAGAAGTATTTGTATCATCTATAACCATGGGTGAAGTGCCGGAGGACTGGAGGATAGCTAATATTGTGCCATTATTTAAGGAAGGCTGTAAGGAGAAGCCTGGGAATTATAGATCTGTGAGTCTGACATTGGTGGTGAGTATGTTACTGGAGCTGATTCTGAAAGATAGAATTTATATGCATTTGGAGAAGCAAAGAATGATTAGGGATAGTTAGCATGGTTTTGTGTGCAGGAAATCATGTGTCACAAACTTGATTGAGTTTTTTGAGGAAGTAACCAAAATGATTGATGAGGGTAGAGTGGTAAACGTTGTTTACATTGTATTCCATCTGCCACTTCTCTGCCCACTCTCCTAGCCTGACCAAGTCCTTCTGCAGCCTCCCCACCTCCTCAACACTACGTGTCCCTCCACCTATCTTTGTGTCATCTGCAAACTTAGCAACAATACCCTCAGTTCCTTCATCCAGATCATTAATGTATAATGTGAATAGCTGTGGTCCCAACAGCGATGCCTGCAAAACTTCATTAGTCACCGGCTGCCATCTCAAAAAAGACTCTTTTATCCCCACTGTCAATAAATGTGGAGCTGGAAAAGCACAGCAGGTCAGATAGCATCTGAGGAGCAGGAAAGTCAGTTTTGGGCCAAACCCTTCCTTAGGACAGGGGGATGGGGAGGAGAGACCAGAAATAAATAGACGGGGGAAGATAGGTGAGATGGAGATAGGTGGATGCAGGTAGGGGGGTATTGTAGTTGGTCAGTGGGAAGGGTGGAGTGGATAAGTAATTAAGAAGATGGACAGATTTGGGGAAGAGAGATTTCAAAGCTGGTGAAGTCAATATTCAGGCCATTGGGAGCTCCCAAGGCAAAATATGAGGTGCTGTTCCTCCAGTTTATGTTTGGCCTCACTCTGACAGAGGAGGAGGCCAAGGATGGACATGTCACCAGGGGAGTGAGAGGGGAAGTTAAAGTGGATAGCAACCGGAATGTCAGGTTGGTTGGTGCTTGCAGAGTTTCTGGCTTCTGGTGACATTTATTGAGTCTAGCTTTCAACATTTGCAGTTCTTACTGTGTCCAAGTCTTTTATCCCCACTGTCTGCCTTCTGCCAGTAAGCCAATCCTATATCCAAGCCAGTACTTTGTCCCCAGCACCCTAGGGTCTTATCTTATGTAGCAGTGTCTTGTGTGGCACCTTGTCAAAGGCCTTCTGGAAATCCAAATAGATCATGTTCTCTGCTCACCTTTGTCTAGTCTGCTTGATACCTCCTCAAAGAATTCTAAGAGATTTGTCAAGCATGACCTCCCCTGAACGAAACCACACTGACTCACTCCTGAGGAGTGCAGGAGTGCAGGAGGGCATGCCAGGAGCAGCAACAAGCACACCTAAAAATGAGGATGGCACAAAATAGGAATACTTGTGTGTCAAACAGCAGAAACAGCAAATGATAAAGGTAAGCAATCCCATGACCAATAAATCAGATCTAAGTTCTACAGTTCTGTCATATCATCTCATGAATGGTGATGGACAATTAAACAACTCACTGGTGGGGCTGGCTCCACAATTATGTCTGTCCTCAATAATGGGGGACTCTAGCACATCAGTGCATGAGAGAATTATTCACAACAATTTTCAGCCAGAAGTGCCAAGTGGATGATCCATCTTGACCTCCTCCAGTGGTTCCCTGCATCCTCGGATGTCGGTCCTCAGCCATTTTGATACATCCTACATGATATCAGGAAACTAGATGTTTCTCCAGCTGGAGGCACTGGCTATAACAAAGGCAGTGGGCATTCGCAACATTCTGACAGGAGCACTGAATTGTGTGCTCCAGAACTTGCTGTAGCCCTAGCCAAGCTGTTCCAGTACTGCTACAACTCTTGCAACTATCCAACAGTGCCATGTCATGTCTTGTATACAAAAAGCAGGGCAAATTCAACCTGGCCAATTACCACTCCATCAGTCTACCCTTGATCATCAGTAAATGGAAGGTGTCATCAACAGTGCTAGCAAGCAGCACCTGCTCAGTGATGCCCAGTTTGGGTTCCGCCAGGGATAATTAGCTCTTGACCTCATTACAAATTAGTTCAAACATGGAAAAAAGAGCTGAATTCCAGAGGTGAGGCGAGAGTGACGACCCTTGACTTCAAAGCTGCATTTGATTGATTGCGGTGTCAAGGAGCCCTCGCAAAACTGGAATCAATGGACATCGGGACGGCAAACTCTTTGTGGGTTGGAGTCATACCTGACACATAGGAAGATGGCTGTGGTCATCTCAGCTCCATGATATCTCTGCAGGAATTCCTCAGGGTAGTGTCCTATACCTGACCATCTTCAGCTGTTTCATCAATGACCTTCCCTCCATCATACAGTCAGAAGTGGGAATGTTTGCCAATGATTGCACCATGTTCATTACCATGTACGACTCCTCAGACATATTTACATTAGCAACAAGCTATATTTTGAGAATGAAGCTACTACCAAATCAATCTCTGAAATCAGGTTTTGGGTCATCTGCTGTTAGGACAGACAAATTAAACATTACAGTTTTTGGATGATTTTCTTTGTCATATAAGAATTTATTTATCTTTAGTTTGTAATTTACTCAAAACACAAATTTTACATTTGGTACAATCTAAACATTAACATTGAAATTAATGTTTTAGCTCTAAATAAACTGAACTATAATGAAAAGAAAGAAAAATCCCCTGCACTCTAAATTACTTCTGGCATGAAATTATTGGCATCTCAGCAATACGAAAAGCAAATCACAGGACTCCTATTGTGATTGAAAATTGAAGCTTTACTGCTGTTTTACAGGTTTACTATTCTTCAATTTTCAGAAGTAATTTGTAACACATTGAAAGGAAATATTAGGTTGAATCAACCACTCTGTGGATGAAATTGCAAGCTACAACTGCATAAATACTGACAGAAAAAATAGCCTGGATTTCATGGTCAGTGGCAAAGTGTTGGTAATCCTTACTTATCTTGAATAAAGCTGCCCACAAAGATCAAGCATTTGCCATGTTATGGATTCCCCCCTTTCCCGTAGCTACTTTGAGTGTGGTAACAAAAAATTCTGGAAATCACATCAGGTCAGGCAGCATCTGCAGAGAGAGCAAGCTAACGTTTCGAGTCTAAATGACTCTTTATCAGAGCTAACGTTTCGAGTCTAAATGACTCTTTATGTTAGCTTGCTCTCTCCAGGGATGCTGTCTGACCTGCAGTAATTTGCTCCTGCTTTGAGTGTGGTGTTGTGCCAGGAGAGTATTCAGGTGTACAGCAACAATGTTGTTATCGAGCAATTCAAGCAACGAAACGTATTGTGGCATTCTCACAGATTGCAAACCAGGAAGTAAAATGCATTATTTTTCACTTTTAATTCAAATTTTACACAGAATTAAATAAATGACTGGGATTTATCCATCAGAATAAGATAAATAGCTCAAATATTATAAACTAAATTCTTAAAGAATATATAAAAATGTGTATTTTTGTCATGGAGAAATTTGACATTCTACGATACAAAACATGCTACAGCATTAGTTTTTCAGAGACAATGATGCTATTCATAAACACAGTATACCATTGAGAGAATATTTATCCCTCATTCAAGAAGGTATCATACATCTAAAAGCTTTTTTCAGCAAGACTAATAGCTTAATAGGGTCAGATCTCATCAGCTCAGTGTTTTCTACTTGATTTCAGTCTGAGAGGACTTTAACAGCTCCCAATGGAGGAGATTAGAACTATCATATCAAAGAATCATAAAATCCCTATAGTGTAGAATCCAGCCATTCAGCCCATCGAATCCATGCCAACTATCCAAACAGCATCTCACTCAGTCCCATCCTATCCCTGTAAACCTGCATTTCCCATGGCTAATCCACCTCGCCTGCAAATCACTAGACACTATTGGCAACTTAGCATGGCCAATCCACCTAACCCATACATGTTTGGACAGTGGGAGGAAACCAGAGCACCCAAAGGAAACACATACAGTTACAGGGAGAACATGCAAACTCCACACAGACAGTTACCCGAGGCTGGAATCAAACCCGGATCCCTGGCCCTGTGAGGCAGCAGTGCTGACCACTATACCAACATGCTGCCCTACTGCTGGCAATTTCTGGACTTTCAATGTCATTACTAGTTAAAATTTATGGCATTGTATTTCCTGATCAGTTTTGCTTTTCCAGTTTAGTGTTAGCTTACCAAGAAAAAATGTTACACATAGAGATGAAAACATGACAAACTTGTATCATCCAAACTGTCAGAAATAATACATTGATCTTTCACTGGTCTAAAAAAGTTATTATTTTGTGACAACACTAAGTGTTAAACACCCTCTCACAATCTGGGAGAAAACTTGAATATATTTTAACAATGGAAAAATACTTTACTGAATACAATCATCATTAGATTATACCCTTCCCCAAAAACTATGAAAACACATAACAGTAAAACTTCAAATTTTAAATCATAAATCAAAATACCTAAAACCACATTTAAAGAATTTTGAGTACAAAACACTTTTCAGATTTCCTGCAGCAAATGGCATAACATATTAGTTCTAATGCATCTCAGCTTTGTTATAGCACTGATGTTAACCCACTGTTGGTGCCAACTGTAATATTTGGTTTTAGTCCATCAACTTGAAATAAGTGGAGCATTGCAGGGATGAAATTTATTTGGTAAAATAAATGCAACCATGCAAGTTGCTGTACATTTTCTGTATAGACCACTTAACCTAAGAAATGGGATTCATTTTTAGAAGGGCTGTTTTGCCTTCAGAAGGCAATCTTTATATTAAGCGAGGAAAGATGAACAAAAATGCAGAAGTAAATGAAGCCATAACAAAATAATATTCTGATGAAGCCAGAGACATTAACACATTAACGACAGAGTACTGAATTCAGAAATGATTCAAAAGAAATTGAATGAGCAGAAATATATTAAACTGTCAGGTTATAGAGAGAAAAAAAAAGGACATTATGAAAGATCTAGTTCTTTGGCAGTGGTATAGCACAGTATGTACACATATCAATAAGAGTGATTGAAAAGAACAATTACTCCTCCCCGTGGGCGAGTCACTCCATACATTCCTACATACCTGCTAGGTCTGATGACTGAATGGCATTAGCTTATACCTACACCTGCTTAGGATGCCATTCAGGCAACAATGTTTGATCACTGACAAAGGGGCCAGGATATAATTAAAAATGAAAACTACGAGCAACATTTTCAATATATATACAATATATATGTCTGTGTTTTTATTGCATTTTTGAGCTGATGTAAAGACAGCCTTACATTTTTGTCCATGTTCTGTTGCCTTGCCAAGTTACACGCCACCTGGAGCAGAGAATATTGATCAATGACCTACTTTCAGACCATGGCTCTTCAATGAAAGGCATGAATTAGTTACTCAGAAATGGTCACAAGCACATAGATGAAAGCAATTCTAAATCTTTCGCCTCTATTCCCAGATACATTGTTTCAATCATTGGCCTTCCACATCCAAATTGCTGAGGAAAGGAATCCAGTGGTATAAAAATTCTAACAATCTAATTTACGAATCTCATAATTTCAATAGCAAATCATATTTCTTAACAATGAGTAGCATGACTAAAAAATTAAATTCATTTTTAATGTTATTTTTCACTAATATAAGGAAATGTGAGAGGTTCAGTTAAGGAGATGGAGAGGTTATTTTTTGCAGCCAGGCTGCTCTCCAATTTGACAGTAAGTACACTTGCCAGGTTCCCTCAGTTCTTTTTTACAGTAAGAGTGGACATGCTGAGGTTCAACTTGTCTCCAAAGGTATTAACAGTATCAGTGTTAGCCACAAAACACCTTCAAAGTTTTTGAGCCCAAAGTAGAGATTGGCAAACATGGAATTATACCTGAATGTAAATTAGTAATGAGTTTGCAGCTAACTCAAATTGATAGTAACAACATTTTGTATTTATATTGTGCCTTTAACATAAAATGGTTCAAATTGTTTTACAAATACACAGTAAAATAATTTTTTACATCTAGCTATGTAAAAAAAATTAGGATAGTTGACCAAAGGTTTTTTCTTTACAGAAGATCTTTAAGGAACAAAGAGAGGTAGCAAGGTTTAAGGTGGGAATTCCAAAGCATTAGGTTTTTTTTTGGCAGCTGAAGGCATGGCCACTAAAAACAGACAAAGTAAAATCATGATTTCTCAAGATTCCAGAACTAGATACAGATATTTCAGAGGGTGGTGGGGCTGGAGGAAATTAAAGATCGAGAAGGGCAAGGGCACTGATGAAAGTGAAAATAAGGCAAGAATTTAAAATACAATGTGTTGTTAAATTGGAATCTAATATCAGCCAACTGACACAGGAGGAAATTGCCTTCTGATAAAACATATTAACTGAAAATGTTTATTCTGTTTCCACAGATGCTTCCAAGCCTGTTGAATAATTCCAGCATTTCCTGTTTTAATTTCAGATTTGCAGCTTCCCGTGAATTTTGCTTTCACATTTGTGCAATGTACTTTCTGTCTCGGCTGTAAAATGTCTTATTTGATGTGAGTTTAGACAGTTCTGAATCAGTATTGTTTGTCGCTGTTAACAGTAGATAACAATTCATACTTCTGCATAAATCTACATTAAGATTGTCAGTCTCATTTAAATACACAGGATTTGTGGTTATAAGATGTGCAAATATAGTGCTATTGTGCAGTGGTTTGCTTCCCTAACTCAGGCACAATGTTAATTAGTATATCAGAAGGCTTATCCTGCACAAAACTTTGCTATAGCTGACTTGGGAATTTGAGACTGTCAACTCTCAAGTGTGTCCATCAAATTCATTTGGCATGTTGATTAAGCGAATTGAAGTTATTTCACCTCTTTTAGGAACCTGTGTGCTCTATCCATTTCATCAGGGTCTTCAGCTGTAAACCAGTTACTGCTGGGGCCATCCTCATTTGGAGAAGCTATTCTTTTCAATAGATTTATTTCATAGGACAAGCTGTTGAGAGGTTTACTCTTTCCAACTCAGCATACTTTACAGAGGCTGGTTTAGCATCGGCGTCAATCAAATTGCCTCAGGCCCTTACTTGTGATCTGCAATTGGAACCCAATTGTGACTGCAGTATGTTGGCTTTATGCCAATAAAGCTGCATTTTGAGTGGACCTCAGGCAAAATCATTGAACATACAGTCACTTCTTGATGACCATTTTACAGTCGTTTCCAGCATGATGCCAGTTTTGCAATCTTTATTATTTACAGTTAGAAGCTTTCCAATAGAGTTGCTGAACAAGAAATTAAAATTTGGTTAGAATTAATCTTAGGATATATTAGTTTAAGAATGCACATATTTCCCTTTTTAAATGAATTACTGATTAATGAAACCAATTGATTTTATACTTTGTGACCTTAAGGAAAATTACTTGCTCAATTTATATTTTTATCAACTTGAAGTTCTCCTTTAAGTGATGTAAAACATATATTAAAGAATCATCATAATTCATTAAAAGCCAGTATTTGCTGAGATATTTATGAATGAATCTCAAAACCCCAGCTGTTCAAAACGTTATCTTTACATTACTGAGGTTACCAGACTCCAGTCCAGGATCAAATCTACGTTATATATCTAAGTAGTGTAAGGACTGCATTAATATATGTTTGACCAATAGCAAACATAAGGGACAGAATCATCTGTCTTGGGTCTGGACCCTGACATCAGGACCCAATATGTATCCTCACATCACATTGTAAAGGGCCAGTCAGCCAACATTGGTTTTAGCTGGATTGGCCAGTGCCATTAAGGGAGAGGAATCTCCATCCTGAGCACTTCCAAAATATTTGTAATAAAAAATGGTCATAGCTACGAGACCACTGTTGTAGACAGGGAAGCCTGGGGTGATCCTGCAGTGTTGGTCCCATGGTCTGCTGCTGGGTAGCCTCATTCAGGCATCTGCTACGATCCTAATGCTGCACTGGGCTGCAGTCTGACAGGAAATTGGCATCTGATCATTCGGCTCTCAATTAACCTAACAAGTGCCCCATTAATTGCAAATGGGGAACATGATCCAGCCTTCCTGAAAATGGCTTTGGTACATGATGGTGTCAGCAAACTGGCATGAAATTACAAACCCATCCATACCAGTTTCACTAGCTTTGGAAAATTGCCCACGATTGAAAGTTTTTCACTCTGAAGCGATAATATCTGTGAAATTAATTCCTAAATTTTACAAATTTAGTTACAATGCAATAATCTGTTAATTATTAATATATTTCCTTGTTTCAAAATAACACATGGTTCAAACTAGACAACAGGTGCATGCAAAAATACTAACAAGCATTCAAGATCACATTTAGAAGAGGAAACATGTATAGAACTGTGGGATCTGTCCAGTTACAGTGCTTTATAATTAAAAATAACGTGCTGAAATGATGCTGCAGGCCTCAGAAGATGGTTACATTCGTTTCAACATCGTTCAGTCTTGTTTTGGATTGAAGTATTTTTATCTGACTTTATGAATGTCAGGGGCATCTTTGAAATGATACGCTGTTGAAGACTTCATGAAACCCAAGCTAAAACCATGCAACAATGTTGCTTGAAAAGTCTCAATCTTCGACTCATGCTAGTTCATAGTACTTCCCCGTTTTTGGATCAAAGTAACAATTCAAACAAGGATCATACAACAGATCCAGTACTTCATCTTGATCTTCAGCATTATTTGCAGTATTATCTGTCAAATATAAGACAAAACAAATATAATATAAAAGGATTATGAGGCACAAGTGAAAACAATCCATTCTCTCAAAATGTTTGACTGCATTTTGTGGTTCTTTTTATAATTTTGCCTCAGAAATCAAGAATAAAGTGGACACAATAGATTCACTCACTAGCATGAAAAACAACAAGATTGTTCAAATTTGTGCCAAGCACCTCTAATGCTATCAATTCGTCAAAACTAAATGCATTGAGTAGATGCTTTTTCTTTTCCAATATTTTTAAGATTCAACTGTCAGTATTTTCTTCTTTGAGTTACAAGGTTGAGCGCAGAAATCTTGCTGACACTCCAATTTGACAGTGATACACTGAAAGCCATCTTGCAGCTGAGGTGTTATGTCAAGGCCCTATCTGTTCTCTCAGCTGAACTCAGCAAAGCCATCATTTCAAGCAATAGGGGAGATCATTGTTGGTGAACTTTACAACATTCACCATGCAATCAACATCTAAACAACTGATTAGCTGGTCATGATCATTTTGTTGTTTCTGAGAGGTACTGTTTCCAAATGGTCTACTGTGGTTCCTGCGTTACAACAGTGACTACATTTTGAAAAAAAAAATTCATGGTTATAAAGCAGTATGGGATGTCTGGTGGTCATGAAAGGTGCTACGTAAATGTTTGTCTTTTTTATAAACTTGAGTTTGCAGTTCATTTAGACAGAGACAAGTTTAGTACTTATCAGTGGTTCACAGAATTATGTCTTGTGTTTGTAAAGCACTCCTTACAATCGAAAAGGAATTTAAAATAAAGATTACGCAAAGGATAATGATTGGAATTATGTCACAAAGCAATAACACATTGAGGGACTGAAATGACATCAGTCATTGAGATAAAGTCAGCTAATTAGGAATATGATCCAAACCCTGAGGTATTTTGAAGTCTTGAAACACATTTCTATGCCTTTATCAAAATTGCTAATCTCAAAACTGAGATTACCAGATAGTGGTTAGCCAAATACATTAGGGGATATGGGGCAAATGAAGCCTTGCAGAATTAGGGCACACGTTACAATGAGTTTATCAAATTACAAATCAGTTTCAGTGACCAAATGGATTTTCTCTGCTCCAGTGTCCATACAGTGTTCCATGATATTGATCCAGTGACAATGAAACAAGAGCAGTCTATATTCAAGTTAACATGATGTGAGATTCAGAGGCAATTTGGCTTAATAGTGTACCCACACCCTTGCTGCTTTCTTCTTTTCAGTGGTAGACATTGCAAAACAGAAAAGTGCTAAGAAAATAATCTTGGCAAAGTGCTACAATATATCCTGTGGACATACTACAGCAACATCTCATTGGTGGATCTTACTTCTAAAGACAGGAGCAATTGAACTATTCATACTGGGATAAACCCAAGTGTCTTATTTGTTTCAGTGTCTGTACTGATCCAGTGAATGGTCCTGACACCACAGGAAAGCAATCTGTTTTCCTTTCTCAGGATGACAGCTGCTGCCACTCAAGCTAAAATTTCCACAAGTGACCTTGTTTGTACACTATCCAACAGGCACAGACTGCTGCAATTTACACAGATAAACTGCAATGTCAAGCTGATCCATCTAGGCACAGAACTGTTTGAGGTAGTCCTCCCAAAGTCAGCTGAAATATCCTCAATGGAAGTTCAATTATACAGTCAAATTTCCACGCTTATTACTTTTCCTGTCTGTGTGCTTCGCTACAAAACAAAAAAAATCCACTCAGCATTTACAGAAGCAAACTAGTCAGCAATATTGAGAAATATTTTGCATACAGAGTTATACAGTTATATAGTACAAAAACAGATCCTTCAGCTCAACTCGTCCACACTGACCAGAAATCCCATTTGCCAGCATTTGGCTCATATACCCCCAAATCCTTCCTATTCATATACCCTTCCAGATGGCTTTCAAACATTGAAATTGTACCAGCCTCCACCACTTCCTCTGGCAGCTCATTCCATACACGTATCATCTTCTGCATGAATGTTACCCCTCAGGTCCCTTTTAAAACTTTACTCTCTTACCTTAAACTGATGCCCTATCCATGCCCTTCATGATTTTATAAACAACTAAGATCACCCCTCAGCCTCTGACACTTCAGGGAAAAAAAGCCCCAGCGCATTCAGTGTCTCTTTAGAACACAAACGCCCAAGTCCCGGCTATATCCTTGTAAAGGGAGGCACAATGGCTCAGTGGTTAACAATGCTGCCTGACAGCACCAGTGACCTGGGTTTGATTCTAGCCTCGGGTGACTACCTATTCTCCCCATGTCTGCATGGGTTTTCTCGGGGTCCTTCAGTTTTCTTCCCATAGTCCAAAATGTAGAGGTTCAGTGGATTGGCCACGCTATAGTGTCCAGGGATGTGCAGGATGAGTGGATTAGCCATGAGAAATACAGGGATAAGGTACAGGTGTGGGTCTGAGCAGGATGGTCTTCAGAGGAACGGTGTGGACCTGATGGGCTGATTGGCATGCTTCCGCACCGTAGGGATTCTATGATTCTAAATCTTTTCTGTACCCTTTCAAGTTGAACAACATCTTTCTGAAAGAAGGGTGTTACAGAAGGGAGGTCAACACCTCTCTGATAATTAAAACCAAAACCCCCAGAGAAACTTGCTTCACCTTGTAATCTGTTAAAGGAAATGTGAAAGTGGTATAACCTGCCTCTCACCTCCCAATCTTTTATAAAGAAGAGGTGAAATAAAATGAACTCCTGACAGTCAGGAATAACAGTTTATTTATCTTAGAGATTTCTGTGAGAGCCAGTGAGTATCTGTTCAAATAGCAGTTTGCTCTCATCCTGATTTTGAAATAATGACTTCTTTTATACCGTTGATGACCTACCAATTTCTTACAATGGGATTGGTCCAAGGTTGTCAAAACCATCAAATTTAAATTGATTGGTTTTAATTTTTGAAGTGCCTGGTTTAAATGAATTGATTGATATTCAAACTGGTTGCCTTGGAAAACTGCAGGTTTTTTTTCTGACTGTACAGCCTTTGATACAAATGTTTCAATTTTGAGAACTCTGTGCATCTGCAAACTTTTCAAAAACATCTCCAAGCCTAGACAAGCACATCATCTTTTAAAGGGACCGTGTACTTTCACCCCCTATCATTTTACAAACAAATTCTAATGTCCTGCCTTTCAATCCACAAGTACTTTACCTAACTTTGCAATGTGCCTCTGAAGGAAAAATGAACCATCATTATGAGAAGATAGCTTGATTTTCTCTTTCTAAATCTTAATGCCACTATTACTAGATACTTGGATCATTAATCTAGAGTTACACATTTCATACTAATTCTATATACATATATATAACACTGAACACTACCGTGTCTATTTTATGTATACATTTTTCCTTTTAAATCTGTAATAACGCATCTGCAATAGCATTTTCACGACCCGCAACATGTACAATCTGTAAATTAAATTGTCTCTTCGTGGGGTACGTGGAACATTCCTTGTTCCAGTCCTAGTCCGGCCCCCACCCACAACTCTTTCTCCAGTACAGCGATGATATCATCGGTGCTGCTTACCTCTCTTGTCTAGAATTGGAAAACTTCATCAATTTCGCCTCCAATTTCCACCCTGCCCTCACTTTCACCTGGTCTATCTCGGACTCCTCCCTTCCCTTCCTTGATATTTCTGTTTCCATTTCCGGGGATAGACTGGCCACTACTATCCATTACAAACCCACCGGCTTCCACAGCTACCTGGGCTATACATCCTCACACCCCACTTCCTGTAAAGACTCCATCCCATTCTCTCAGTTCCTCCATCTCCGTCGCATATGTTCAGATGAGGCCAACTTCGATAAGGGAGCCTCCGAAATGTCCACATTCTTCCTCAACCAAGGATTCCCAGCTCCGTTGTCGACAGGGCCCTCAGTCGGGTCCGACCCATCTCCCACACTCCTGCCCTCACCCCTTCTCTTTCCTCCTGCAACAGTGATAGGATTCCCCTTATCCTCACCTACCATCCCACCAGCATCTACATCCAGAAAATCATCAGATGCCATTTCTGCCACATCCAGCAAGATGCCACCACCAGACACATATTCCACTCCCCTCCCTTGTCCGCCTTCCACAGGGACCGTTCTCTCCGGGACACCATGGTCTATTCTTCCTTCATCCCCAACACCTCCCCGCAGCCCTATGGCACCTTCCCCTATAACCGGCGAAGATGCAACACCTGCCCATTTACCTCCTCCCTCCCCAGTATCCAATGGCCCAAGAATACCTTCCAGGTGAAGCAACACGTCACCTGCACTTCCAAGAATCTAGTCTACTGCATTCGCTGCTCACAATGTGGTCTCCTCTATATTGGGGAAATGAAGCATAGACTTGGCGACCGCTTCGCAGAACATCTACGTTCTGCTCACAAAAAAGACCCTGAACTACCTCTTGCCTGCCACTTCAATGCACCACTGTGATCCCTGGCCAATATCTCTGTCTCCGGCTTGCTACAGTGTTCCAGTGAAGCCCAACGCAAGCTGGAGGAACAACACCTCATTTTCTGCTTGGGGACCCTACAGCCCTCCGGACTAAATAGAGTTCAATAATTGTAGGGCCTAAACTCTCCCATGTCCCAGCCCCCACCCCACACACAAGGCCTTGTTACCACATAGCCTGCCACTACACATCCCCTGTTGTTAGTCACTAACAGTCCCCATTAACAACTATTCACCCTCCCAGCCTGATCGTTAGCAACTCCTTTGTCTGTCCAACTGTCTTTCTCTCTCTTTGGGCTCTATCCTATCGTTTACTCCCTACCTCACCCACCTCCCTATTTTCTGCATATAAACTGACATTTTCCCAGCCACCATCAGTTCTGAGAAAGGGTCACCGGACCCGAAACGTTAACTCTGTTTCCTCCTCCACAGATGCTGCCAGACCTGCTGAGCTTTTCCAGCAGCTTTGTTTTTGTTCTTGTAAATTAAATGTTTGTAACATAAAACTCCAACAAAATAGTCGAGTGTTCTTGTCTTCAAATCTTTCCAAAAGTGTCAAAGGGTTGTGATCTGTGTACACAACCATGTCTGATATATGTAGCTAATGTAGCTCCAAATTCTACATAGCTTGTGTTGATAGCAGCTTCAAAGGGATTCAAGAAATTTGGTGTGCTAAAACTGGTGCGATGGTTAACACTGTTTTTAAATTCTCAAATGCTTCCTGGCATTATTCTGACCACTGAAATTTCATGTTCTTCAACAAATCCATCAGCAGTGCCATCATGATACTAAAGTTTGGTACAAATTTCCTGCAGAATCTGCTCAGTCACAAAGATTGTAGTATCTCTTTATTCGAGGACGGCCTCGGAAATTCCTCGATGGCCTTTGTCTCACGTTCCATGGTGTCAACTGTCCAATTTTGTGTCCCAAGAATGTCACTTCCGCCTTCGCGAATTCTATTTTTGCCAAATTTATAATCAACTTTGCCTGCTGTCGTCTCTCAAAAAGCTCTGCCTAATATACCATGTAATCTGTCCATAAAAGGCTAAAGGTCACTGATGGCACAATTAGTCAATCCTGCCACAACTCTGTTCATAAGTCTTTGAAATGTGGCTGGTGCATTCTTCATTCCAAAGGGCATTACTTCAAATTGATACAGCCCATTTGGGGTCGCCAATGCAGAAAATTATTTCACTCTCTCCAACAAAGGTACTTGCCAATAACCACGAAGTAAGTCTAACTTTGTGATGTAAGTGTCTTGTCTAAATCTTTCCACACAGTCCTCCAAACTTGGAACTGGGTATGAGTCAGATTTGGTTACGCATTATCTATGCAGAATTGTTGAGTACCATCAAGTTTGGGAACCAACACGATCGGTGACCTCCGCTCGCTTTGACTCAGCTCAGCGATGTCTTCTTGGAGCCTTGCTTCCACTTCCTTCTCTACCTGTGCTGCTTTAAGCTTGTAGGGGTGTTGTTTTATTGGAATAGCATTCCCTACATCAACCTCATGTACTATAGTATTAGTCATCCCCATACTATTCCTACATATGTCCTCATTGTGCTGCAACAAGCCTTTCAATTCAGTTCTCTGTTCCTGAGACAGATAGCTCACTACCCTATCTTTAAGGACCTCCTCATTATGCAATTTCTTTTGAGGCACATCAAAATCCAAATAATCTGGGTTTGATTCCTCACTCTGAGGGGCAGTAACTAATACCTATTTCTCTGGTTCCCTGTCCCTGTCATAGTAAAGTTTTAGCATGATTGCATGACATACCCGATAAATTTTTTTCCTATCTGGCATCTTTACCAGGTAATATGCCTGACTTAACTTCTTCTCAATCTGATAGGGACCACTAAACCTTGCTTTGAAGGGACCTCCTACCACTGGTAACAGCACTAATACTTTATGCCCATGGGTAAACGTACGAATTTTAGATTTCTTATCGGCTTCTTGCTTCATTATGTGCTGTGCCACCTTTAATTATTGTCCAGGTAATTCATCTACTCTGTTTAATCTTTCTCTCACCTCAGATACTTAATCCAACTCTGAGATCTCTGACTTCGGACCTATAGTTCAAATGGAATAAACTGAGTCGATTCATTTGGGTCACCTCTAATAGCAAATAATATAAATGGGATACCTTTATCCCAATCAGTTAGGTAATCTCACAGCAAGCCCTCAGTATGGTCTTTAGGGTCTGATGCCACTTTTCCAATGCTCCCTGGGATTCAGGATGGTACACACTCGATTTAAAGTGTTTGATGCCTAAACTGTCCATGACCTCCTGAAACAATTTAGGAGTAAAATTGGACCCATGGTCTGATTGAATCTCTCTGGGTAGTCTATTATAGGTAAAGAAAGCAAGTAGCTCTTCCACAGCCTTTTTTGCCTTGATATTCCATAATGGAATTGCCCCCGGAAACCTGGTAGACACATCTATAATGGTTAGCAAATACTGGTTCCCACTTTTGGTTTTAAGGAGGGGACCTACACAATCAATCATAACCCGCACAAAAGGTTCTTCAAATGCAGGAACTGGCATCAAAGGCGCTGGTTTTATTACTACCTGTGGCTTTCCTACCATCTGACACATATGACAGGCATGGTCAAATTCAACCACATCCTTATGTAATCCATTCCAATAGAAATGCTTCTGTATCATAGCCTGAGTCTTCCTCACTCCTAGATGACCTCCTACATGTAATTTGTGTGCTAGCCATAATACTTCCTGTCTGTATGCTACCGGTAACACAATCAGGTGAACATCTGCCCGTTTCTCCTCTGCACTAACTTGCCAAGGTCTCTATTTCTGCCTTAGGATTCTATCCTTAAGGTAATAACATTCCAAAATATATTCTGATTTTTTTTTTCCAAGTAGGCTTCATGATACAAATCTTTTGTCTCATCTTTTTGTTGTAACTCCATTAATATTTCAGAACTAAACACCTCTGCCTGATCCTCTACCTTAGTTCTTCCTTTACCATTTGATCAAACAGAGTGTCAACTAACTGGACCTCAACTCCTTCGTCTTTCTTTTTGGTTTTCCTTTCTTGCTTTAACTTATGATTGTGGGATCTTATCACCACACAGTCTGGAAAAATTCCAGGATATTTTTCTTTCAACTCTTCAGTTCCCTGGTCTTCTTTTGATTTCTCCACTATAATGGGTATCACTCCCACCTTTAATCTGGCTGCGTTGTTTCCAAAAATAGACACTCTTTCAATCACTCCCACTGTCACTTTCCCAGTCTTGATTGGATTTTCCAGCCTTATCTTACATAGGGGAATGCTAAATCTCTCTCCATTTATTCCAAGGATTATTACTCTCTCGGATAACATTTCATAAGGAGTGCAAATATTTTGATCTCCTACAATTAGAGACTGACCAGCTCCCGTATCTCTCAATATTGTAATTTCTTTACCTTTGCCCCCTCTTCTACCTGCATAAACTTTACCCACAGAGGTGAAATCTTTGAAGAAATCGGGCACCATCTCACTATACAGCCCATGACTAGGCTGTGCACACTCCCGCAGCTCCTTGACCTCTCTTGGGACTTCCGTTACTACCTTAACTAGTCCCACTGGTTTAGCCTCTTCTACCATATCCTTTTCCCCAATGCTTTTCTTAAACCACCAGCTCTGTGACTTTGTGTGCCCCCCCTCTATTACACTGCAAACACCCAAGGTCTTTCACCTCTTTTCCACCCTCTTGGGTTTCTTTTCTCACATGTGGTAAACTGTTCCCAATGTGATCTACTTTTTGATTTTCATTGAAGGATCTCTCTCTCTCTGTCAATTTCTATCCCTCATGGAATGAAATTGCTGGTGGGAGCTAGATTTCGATTTATGCACTGATGCATATTTACCCGGCATCTCTGCAGCTCTTCTCGCTGTTTTAACTTTCTGTTCCTCGTCATGAGTTCTTATCATTTCTGGAAGTAAGTTTTTGAACTCCAGCAGAATAATCTCTCTAAGATCCTCATATGTCTTTTCTATCTTCGATGCTTTCACCCATCTATCGAAGTTGCTATGTTTAATTCTTTCAAACTTGACATAAGTCTGATCTGGTTCCTTCCTTAAATTTCTGAACTGTTGTCTATGTGCTTCTGGTACTAATTTGTAGATACTCAAAATAGCCAGTTTTACGTCTTTACATTCTCTCGACACCTCATCTGACAGCACTATAAATACCTCACCAGCCCTGCCTACCAACTTGGTCTGAGTTAACATTACCCACTTATCCTCTGGGAAATGAAAAAGGCTTCTACATCTTTTCATCAAATTTTGGTAATGTTTTGATATATTTGCATTTATGTCTACCAGGTCTTTGGCTACAATGGGTTTGCTCATCATCACTCTCCTCCTCACTAAGCCTATCTTCCACCTTCATCTTCATTCTTTTAACTTGACTTTCCTGTCTAGAAGGGTCTAGGCCCGAAACGTCAAGTTTTCCTGCTCCTATGATGCTGCTTGGCCTGCTGTGTTCATCCAGCCCCACGCCTTGTTATCTCTGTTTTCCTGTCTAATTGTCAACTTTCGAAGTTCAAACTCTTTCTCTTTTTCTTTTTCTTCTGCTAGAGTTCTTCTTTTCCTTTCTTTTTCCTCAGCTAGGAACCTTTTTTTTAATCTTTTAATTCCAACTGTCTAATTTGCAATTTAATTTTTTCTAACTCCACTGCACATGCCTGTTTATCAGGTTCACCTAAATGCTTGAGTAGCTCCTTTACAATTTCAGCTTTCCTCTCATCCCTAGTTAAACCCAGTTCTAGCCTGTTTGCTAAGTTGAAAAGTACATGTGTCTTTCTCAACTTTGCTGGCAAATTTGAGAAGCATCCTCAAGCTCCAGAACTTCTTTAGTAATGTTAAGAGCCATCTCCGCCACTTTTGATTTAACCACCTCAAGTAACCGAAATTACACAGATTTTCCAGTTCAGACTTAAAGTTTTATTTAAAGATCTAAGACATTAATCCCCAAGTTTGTTTCAATTTTATGGACCTTTTGTACCCCAAATCTATCCAAATTTGTTCAGATCCGTTCAAATCCTGTACACGAAGTGGCCAGATCCCGGATTCGAGCAACCACTCTGTCACAAAGCAGAGGGGAGGTCAACGCGTCTCTGATAATTGAAACCAAAACCCCCAGACAAGCTCACCTCACCTCGTAATGTATCAAAGGAAATGTGAAAAGTGGTATAACCTGCCTCTCACCTCCCAATCTGTTATAAAGGAGAGGTGAAATAAAATGAACTCCTGCCAGTCGCTGTATAATCAACAAGTAACAATTTATTTACCTGACTCCAACTGTTAACAAATTAACTGAACTACTAACGTACTGAACAATTCCTCCTTAACCACTAACTATTCCCTAATAAAACAAGATTCTCATGGTGTACTGTTCCACTAGATATAAGTAGCACATTAATGAACCAAATTATTTTAAAAAAAGCTTAATCTCTCGAAATTAGTCAGGAGAAGTCTTCCACAATGTTCTTTGCCTTCTCTGCTGTCCTCCAGTCAGGAATGCCTTTTTCCGTCAAATTCTTGTGTCAGGAATATTTGATAAGAGTGCTGTAGTATCTATATTTAGATGCTGCTTACTCTGGGAGCTTAGAGATTTCTGTGAGAACCAGTGAGTTTCTCTTCAGATGGCAGTTCACTCTCACCCCAGTTTTTAAAATAACCTCTTCATTATACCCTTGATAAACTAACCAATTTCTTACAACAGGATTGGTCCTAGGTTGTCAAAACCATCAAATTTAAATTTAATTGGTTTTTAGTTTCTAAGTGCCTGCTTTAAATTAATTGGTTGATTTTCAACCTGGTTGCCTTGTTAACAAAACAAGACTGCGTTTATTTTTTCTAACCACACAGCCTTTGAAACAAATGTTTCAATTTTGACAACACTTTGTGCATCTGCAGACTCTTTTTTTTAAATCTCCAGGCCAAGAAAAGCACATCATCTTTTAAAGGGATCACATACTCTTTCTACCCTAACATTTTACAAAGAAATTCAGATGTCCTGCCTTCTAGTTCACAAGACCTATACCCAACATCACAGCAAAGGGCAATGAGAATTGTACACGGTATTCTAAAAATGGCCTCACCAATGTCTTATACAGGCACAATATGACATCCCAACTCCTATACTCAATGCTCTGATCAATGAAAGTAAGTTTGGCAGAAGATTTCTCTATCATGCTGTCTACTTGCGATTCCACTTTCAACCAACTATGCACCTGCACCCCTCGGACTCTTTGTTCAGCAACATTTCCCAGTGCCCTATCATTAACTGTACAAGTCCTTCTCTTGTTTGCCTTAGGAAAATGCAACACCTCACATTTATCTAAATTAAACTCCACGTCACTTCTCGGCCCATTGGCGCATTCAATCAAGGTCCTGCCGTCCTCTGAAAAAATCTTCACTGTCCTATTGTTGAGATTAAATCACATGTTCAAATTCTTGCATCATCATATTTTGTTGCTGGGTATAAATAATATTTCAGTATTAATTATTTCAATGGAAGTTACACTGGATAAATAACAAACATTTGTTCTCATTTAAGACGTATTTGTATTTGATGTACAATGGCTGCCAAAATTTCAAATATAACAAGATATATTCTTGAATCTCTTCTTAACAACTTCCTTGAACGTAATAGAAATTCACACATTTTAATGATTAAACTTCTCAGAAAGCTTAGATATCTAATGTGATAGATATATGTAGATATATAGATAAATTGTAATTTAAAAATTCCAAACAGAGCTTTGAAACAAAAAACACACCTGTTTGTATTGCAATAAGAAAAGCCATCTATAATAATAATTTTAGATATCTTGTCACATAGTACACTCTGTTCCATTAATGAACATAGAGTAATAAAAGCAGAGAAGGAGATCATTTGGTCTATCAACTTGGTTCTCATTCTCTGTAGAACGATACAGTTGGTCCTATTCCTCCATAACCCTGCAAGTTATTCTCCTTCATGTGGCCATCAAGTTTCTTTTGAAATCAATCATCATCTCCACTTCCACCACACTTGTAGACAGCAAAATCCAGCTAGATGGACTGAAGCTAGATGCTATACTTGATTTGTGGACTATTCAGAAAGGTTCAGCATAACTGTCTTGCTTTTGCACTCAATACTTCCCTTTATGAAGCTCAAGATCCTATAAATTTTATGAATAACTATTTCAATATGTGCTCCTACCTTCAAAGATCTATTTGCTTGAAACCCAGCTCCCTATATTCCTGCCCTGCCACATGAAATCTATATTTTATATTGCTAAAAGAAAACAAGAAGTTGAAGCTTTTCTTCTTCAATACTGTATATTGATCCATCTATTCTGCAAAATTATCAGGCTCAACATGCGTGAAATTCTCATACTTTCCATATCCTGAAGAACTGCAGGTTGTCTAGGTGAAAGGGCATTTTTCCCATCTTTTAGTTGTTCACTGGGCAGAATGATGGGGGGACTGTAAATATTACCCCAGTCTCTGTAGATATAAGAAAATAACCATTTAGTAAAATACAGAAAAAAGATATACGTTTGAAAAATATTATGTTAGAAAAACCTAATTGATATCAATTACAAAAACATTACTGAAATTGGTACTGGACAGAAATGTTCTCCTGGATACTGAAACTTAACAGTAGTAATTACATTACTATTATAATTAACATTGTATCTATCGTGTAACTATGCTACTGATGAATGACATGATCTTTATACACATTAAGAATGACAAATCACACTGCAAATAGAAATTAACCTTTTTTGCTAATGTGACGTGAATTCTAATGATTGATATGTCCATCATCGCATCACTAAACTCACTGAGTTAACTTAATTGTTAGCTAGGTTAGCTGCTAAATGCATGTTGTACTGAACGTCCACAGAGTCTCGCTTATAAAAAAATAAAAAGATGAGCAATCATTACATTATAATATCTTACATCATAGTAACATGTGGAAAAAAACCAAATCATAATGGAATTATAATTAATCAGCAAATAAAACAACATTTCAAACACAAAAGTAATTTTTCTGTCAGATGACTTCACAATAAATTGATATGCATTTCAAGTACCTCAAGATGGCTAGCTATAAATTTAATACCTTTGGCAGACCTGAAGGTGGTGCAGGAGACTCAGTATGCTTAATTCTGGTAGCTTAACACAGAGGAACATATTCTCTTGACATACTGATTGGTATCAGAATGAAACCAAAGAAGAAAACATCACCTATTGAATAAAAACAGAAGTTGCTTGAAAAGCTCAGCAGGTCTAGCAGCATCTATTTAAAAAAATTTTGGAGTTAATGTTTTGGGTCCAGTGAACCTTCCTCGGAACCTTCCTTCAGTCACCTATTGAATACCTAGTCTTACTACAGAAAAAGAAACAGAATCAGTGCATCCCATTTTTTCATCTACAACTTAATTGTTATTCATACATAGTTGAAGAGCAGTATTTTTTAAAATAAAAATTTAATTAATTTTAGATCTGTGTTATTCATAGCAAATATACTCATCATATACGTTAAAAAGCACAGCATATTCACTCACAAGATATGCATCATTTGTCAAAGGCAGTAAAATCACTCACTACTTACTTTTTATTGGCCAAAGTGGGTCACAAGACTGTAACTGAACCACACTGCATTAAAACACATCATGAACTTCACATCCAACTACTTTATATTTCAATGTTGACCTCAGGTTATGTTGTTTTGGTTTTGGTTGCTGATGCGATTGTTCTGAATGAATGACCACGGTAATCAGTGCATGAGAGATTGCTACTCCACATTGTTACAAAGACACTTAATATTTCATTATTTTTGGAGGACTTAAATTTTAAAGGATGTGAAAAAATGGATCCATTTCAGCTTTTGTGGAAGTACCTAGAGTGTCTCTTTATAAGAGATTGTTGAAATATGAACACTGAGATTTTGTTTAATATAGTTTCCTGGAAGTCACATAATTAGCAATTCCTAGCTTTGTTGTAGACCATACTGGACCTTGTTTGAACAGTGACAGGATGGAGAGTGCTTTTGTATGGTGAGTATGGGGAATGCAAAGCCTGTCAGGAAGGGCTCTTCAGGATCTCTCCTATTTTCTGAAAAAAAGTCCTCTTGTTGAGTTCAGGGTGAAACTTAATCAACCATCTGAAAGAGTGATTGATGGAACCTTAAAATTGCATTTCTTGAGCTGTCTTGAGCAAACTGTATCTGCCAAGACTCTAAAGTAACTACACAGGATTAATGACATAACCATAAGCCGGAACATTGGAGTGACAGACTTTAGAACTTTCTACTCTATTTGCTTTTGACTTCAAGAATAATCCTAAAGTAAATGTGTGTATGTGCGTGCATGCATGCATGTGTGTATGCATGCGTATGCATGAGAGAGAGAGAGTGATTGAGTGAATGAGAGAGAACGGACGCCTATATGTGCATGTCTATTTGTGTTTGTGTATGCATATGGGATTGTTTAGACGAATAAACATTTATACCTCTATAATATCAACTACTTATGCTATCCAGTTATAGACCTTTCCATTGAAAATGTGATATTGATAAGTGTTTCATTGACCATCTCTGTAATTGGAATTTTGGTTTTGTATGTTGTGACCTGTGGAGCAGTGGAGCTAAAATTATGGTGCACTCCTCCATTTATTTGAAGAACTATCTAAACAAATACCATTACTTACCATTATTTCCATGGAGTGGGCAAGGAAAATTGTAATGGACCATTCTTTTCAATGCATAAAAAGCATTTTCTGGTAAATTCTATAGTGAGTGTTGCTGTGCCAACTTTGTATGAGAAATAACAATTGGTCGAAAATAGACTAGAATTTTAAAGTTAGGTTTATCTACCTACCCACATTGAAAAATCTCAGCACCAACACCACCCCCCACCACCCCTTCCAATAATCCTCACAACCCCAAAGGCAAATTGCACTCTAATTTCAGACAAGGTCATCAAATGGGCAGACATAATTCTTGCACCACTGCCCTGAGGGCAGCAAGCCTTAATTCTGTTAGTGACTACCACTGACCAAATCAAAAGCTACTGACAGTCTGGATCCAGGTTAGAATAGCTATACAAACAAATAAAAAAAAATGAAACAACAAGGAGAAAATGCATCAAATTGCTTCTGGAAGATAGGAATGATCAAAATAAAGGTCGTTTGAGTGAACACAGTGCAAGTGAAATCAATCAGAAAACCAGATAGAAATTGACAGCTTGCTAAAATTCCAACAGGCTATGATTCAGAATATCAATCAACAGCAGCCTTGATCTCCAATCTTTTATCTGTGAAATCAATTTAACAGCGTAAACAAGAAAAAGGAGGCACAATTGGGAGAAAAAGCAAAATGAATCTGAAACGCACAAACTGCGACACTGTAAATGACAAAAATACAATTAAGAATAACTGAATAAGTAGCATATACTGCTATCTCTTAGCAATTCTTCCACATTTCCTTGCCTCTAAAAGGATAAGCAAGGTGTGATTTTGAAATCTCTCTGTAAATTATCTTGCAAAGCAGTTGAACAAGAAGTTTATATAATACCATTCTAGATATTGTGCATTTTATTTGCTGTTTTGAACAATAATTTATTGTAATCAATAAGTTTGAAATCATGCTTTTGAAACTGACAGCTCAGATAGACACGCACCTATATATTTTCACAACCTCAGAATGACTGCAAGGAAATACTTTTGAAGTGTAGTCCCTATTGTAATGTAAGAATCCGTTTTTCTTACAGTGGTATTGATTTACGGAAAAATATTGGCCAGAACATCAAGGAAAATTCCCATGCTCTTCTCCAAAACAGTCCCGTGGAACCTTTAAAAACAGCTCAGAGAACATCTCAGTTTAACATCTCATCTGAAAGATGTCACTTCCGATAGTGCTGTGCTCCCTCTGCATTGCACCAGAGCATGAACCAAGGGTTGTGTGTTCACATTTTTGTGTGAGACTTCAAATCATAACTTTCTCAAATTGAGGTAAGGGTGAAGCCAAATTAACAATGGCTGACACAGGAAGCATGCTTCAAACTCATGATGGTATCATTTTTCTTCAACCCGCATATTGTATTTGTACACTGATACTCTGTTGCATTCTGGGAAACGCATGAGGTATAAAACAGCCTCAATAATCATATTTGTGGAGGAATTTGGCTGGAGGTCAAATTTTAGTATTTAGCAGATTTTTCTCATTAATTACAATTAATAAATCACAAAAAGTACTAGGTGAAGTTTAACACATTTCTCAAGGTTAAAAATCTATTTTATTTTATGTATTTATTCTACTTATGCCAGTATTGCCCTCAAGTGATTGGATGGATTCTCCAAATGCAAAACTTATAATTGTGAATGAATGAATTGAAATTAGTGAAAGTAAATACATTAAGGGAGAAATTGCTATAAATTATCTGCCAGAATCCAAAATTGGGATCACCTCTTGCCATTTTCTACTTGTCTCAAGCCAGAATGGTTATTTCTTAACAATGCAGCAACACAAACACAGATCTTTTAAATTAATAGTTTATGGATTTCTGCTGAGATTAATGTAATATGTATGTTGACTGATACTGTGCAGCTGGGATTTAACGAAATATGACATTGTGAATCTGTTAAATATCAAACTGTTTTCAACAGGAAATTAATAAAATGTTCACAAACAGGTATGCGACTAACAAAACAAAATTAAGATCCACGCACCCATTATTGCTTCACATTAGAAAACGATAACTCATGAATAAATGCTAATATAGCAAAAAAGACAAATTTCTATCCTCATTTCCCAGGAAAAATCAATGTTCACCAAATAAAATGTACATTTTCGAAACATGGCTTTTTCAGTTCAAAGAAAGTAATGACACCCATTCTTAAATTGGGCCTGATTTTATCTTTAGCTGTTTGTAACCATTCATACAGATTTGCAGAGACAGTCGGTCTACCTGTGTTACAGTCTATTAAAGGGAAGTTTATTAAAATTATTCCAATACCACTCCACACAGTGCCCATTCCGTGAGCTACAACAACTGACTTAGCAGATTTATTTGAGCTCTTACATCTTGATCAAAGCCCCTTGTTCAACCAAAAGAGATGGAACAAGTCAAGTAGATACACAATTCTGCTGAGGCAGCAGTAGGAAGAACCTTACAGACACAAGGAAAATGATTTAAATAATTACATTCCACTGTTTGGGATAGATCCAGATTGACTCAGTAGCTTCCAAAACAACTACCACTACCTTGAGAAATGCACTGTGGGCAAACGATGAGATGATGGCACATTCAGCATATTTACCCACCCTAGATTGACCTAGTGTATGACTTTATAAATAAAAAGCTGTAGCTGTGGGTCTGCTGGTAGCATTCTCAGCTCTGAGTCAGAAGGTTGGGTGTACGTGTTGCACACCAGAAATTCGGCATACAAATCTAGGCTTTCATTTCATATAGTACTGAGGAAAGGCAGCACTGTTGATAGCTAAATTAAGGCCTCTCCTGTGCTCTCAGACAGACATAAAATATCCCATGGCACTATATCATGGACTAGCAGTGATGTGATCTTGCCTTGAGCAGGGTATTTTACCTGATGCGGCAATGCTTATGTTATCTCCTGGACTGACTGTGGATATTGTGACATTGAATAATACAGTAGGCATTAATTACAACTAACTATTATAAATAAAAATCAGACTACAACTGAGTAGCATTGAGCAGTATATCATATGATGCTTCAAGTGAACACAGGGGAAGATGGAGTATGAAACCTCAGGTCACACGTATTGATACAGCAATGGCATAAGCATGTCTATTAAAGGTACAGTAACACACTGACCTTCAGCCAAAACACAACAAGCAGACAAGTACATTTTGTGGCTATACAAATCCCAAAAGATAGAATAAGTCTCATTTCTAGAAGAGAATCCAAAATTCAAACTTTTACTTGTTCCAGATATAAGCTTCTTAAAAGAAATTAACAATATCCATCAAACATCAAAGGAATATTAAGCTAATCACCCAGAGATCTTCAATAGATGGAGATGGACCATTGAAAGCTTATTGCTTAAACAATGGGCCCATGGTTGAAGATAGCTCACGAAAAATCCGCCAATCAATGCAACAACCAAGTTACAATTAGAATATATCATCATGTTTGAGTTACTGATATTTGGAGAGCGCTGACAATATAACACCTTGGTATATTTAAGCACATGCTTTTTAGCAGAATTGTATAAGCAGCTGGAAATCTGACTGGGGCTCTTCTAGCCGCTGGTTCTTCACACAGCTGGCAAGCTTCGAGCCTTCCTGATAGTTTTGACTCTTTCCATGTGCCTCAGACAGAAATTTTAAAGAAAGAATTTAACTCCACAGCTATGTCTCCAGACAACCAATCAACTCATTCACAGACATCTTTAAATTTGAAGCACTGACACCATTTGAATTGAGCTTGAAATTTGCCAGATCACCAAAAAAACAAATGGTATATGTATTTTTTTTACCTCTGTTTCATTGTCTCTAATTTGACCAAAAAAAACCCTTCCCTTTGCTGGAACCTGTATCTGAAAATGTGTGTGTGACTGTGAGTCAGTGTGTACTCTTTGTAAAACTGAAGAAAATCTGTCTTATTGTACTTTTGTGACCATTACATTTGTTACAACACAGGAATAGCAAGCCAAACAAAAGTAGCCTATGACAACAAGGTGTAGAGCTGGGTGAACACAGCAGGCCAAGCAGCATCAGAGGAGCAGGAAAGCTGACGTTTCGGGCCTAGACCCTTCTTCAGAAAAAAAAATAGCCTATCACTGGATTTGCAATACAGTGAACTTAAAACATTCAATGACCTTCAAAATTGCTCAATTGTTCCTAACCAGGCTTTACAAATAACAGATCTTGGACACCAAGTTTATAACTTAAACAAAAAAATTAGTACTTTATTTTTAAGAATCAAGCTTTAGTAGGACACAGATAAACTACAAGACAATCTAATTACTATCTATGAACTATGCCCAATCTTCTTTGATCATGAACCCTCACTCACATACTTATAGACAGACAGACACAGTTAAGGGATAAATCGAAAAAGAAAATAAAAGAATTGTAATTTGCCAGTCCATTAAATGTTTCTACAATGAAATAATAAAATCCAACTTTGATGATGCGTTTGTTACAGGCATGTGGAACTGTATACCTTACTTGAATTCTGAAGCTACCACTCAATTCAAACAGCTTCTGCAGACCTCTGGAGATTTCACTTATTTCTAACAGATTTGGATTCTTTTCTCAGAACTTTCAACAAGTTAATAACTGGAGAATGACAAGAGAGAATGGAAACCAAAATAAAACTGCCACCTGCCCAAAACCCAGAGCCAGTTCACTGGTTGTTTGGTTTTGCAATATTCTTGGTGGCTGGCTGGCCAGCACTGGACCTCTGTGTTTTGACTCATTCAACATTCAACTAGCTGCCAGTTCCTGAACGGAGCAACAGTTCGGCAGTGTCCTTAGAGCATTAATTAACCTGCATTATCTTTCCCGGCCAGTTCTCAGCAGCAAACATCTGTTCTCTCCTCTTGTTTAAAACAACAAGCCACTGTTCAAAGTTGAAAGTTCAATTCACAACTGCAACTGAGTTCCAAACCAAACATATGAAAAATAAAAGAAAAATAGTGAGAGCATCTACAGCACATAAACAGTTAAAAACTCCCTGAATTGACAATATACTTTGAAAGCAAAGAAATAAAAATCTGTTACAGTCAAATGAGGAGAGACAGCAGAGAGGAGAGTCCTTTGATCATTTGATCTGTCCCCACCTGGTTGTAAAGCTTTGGGATCCTGCTTTGCACAAGTTTGTTGCCATGTAACCCACACGATATTACTAACTGTACTTCACAAAAATACTTCTTTGGCTAAAAAGCATTTTGGGATGTCTGGTCATGCTATTTTAATGCAGGTCTTTCTTTTAATAACTTGAGTTTATAGTTATCATCAGCCGGTACATCTTGTTATTACCAATGTTAAGGAAAAGATTCAGTACTTTTTATTGCATGGAGCTGCAACTTGTGGTAGTAAAGACCATCATATAATAGAAAAGGCACTTCATCGACTGCAAAGAGCTTTGGGACATCCTGAAGTCATGAAAGGTACTATATAAGTGCAAGTCTTCCTGGTTATAAACACAAAAGGTAAACTTGACAAAACTGCCCATAAAACAGCTCAACCCTTCAGGCTACTTTTGAAGTCTAAGACAGTGATCAAATGAACTTTTTATACTGGCTCTCAGAGCTTTGACTCTTCTGACCTTGAGCCAACAGTTAAACAGTATTGATCAATAGGGAACTATTTCTTCATTTAACTGCCTTTCTCTGCAATAAGTGCTTGATCTCAGAAATTCATTGGAAGGGAAACAGTAAGCAAGTATTCTGTAATGCTGTTGCTAGAGATCAGTGATGACATCCTAATCGTCAAGTCCCACTCCAGCTTCTAACGGGCTGAATTTGACTGAGATGATGAGGGATAGGAAGGGTGGAGGATCATAAAATGCCAGGTAAAGGTTTGGGTGGATGGGGGCTGGAGCACCTGTCATCTTCCCTTCCTAACATTGTGGAATTTTATCAGTGGCAGTGTGGTGAAGGATGTATCTCATAGACAATGTCCCAGATTCCACCATCACCATCCCTGGGTGAGCTCTGTTCCACCATCTGGACAAATCCAACACAGGTGGCAACACTGTGGATACAGTCACGGTGAAATTGTTCTGGGAGTCTTGAACCTGAAACCTCATGGTATTAAGTTAAACATGGGCAAGGAAACCTGCTAAGTGAATGATCATCATTGTCAGCAGAGATGTTTCTTCTTTATGCAATGTGGCTCTGAAACTCAGTGGGCTGAATTTTAATTTTTTTGGCAAAGTATCAGTTCCTTTCAGGGTTTTGTTTTGGAGGGTTTCTCGCTACAGGTCTTCCGAGTTCTCTTGCCACATCTTACCAAAGTCACCTCATTAATGATCAACATGCCCTTCTCGTCTGATTCCAGCCCTATCTTACCTCTGCCCATTCCCAGAAGAACTTGCCACTCTCTGGACATCCGTTGAAAGAGTGCACTTCTTGAGCACTGGCATTCCAAAGCTGTCCTGCTTGGTGACAGATGTCCAATCTGAGGAGGGTGGAAATAGCATGCAATTCTCTGGAAAAGTCCAGGTGGATGAAGTGGTGCACAGAAGTGTGATTCTCTTCCTGGAGGATTGCTGACAAGCAGGGCAAGCTGCCTGGTTATTTGATTGCACTAAATGGCATGACCAGGCATGGATAGTGCGGGAGGCAGTGAGTGAGTGAATGCTAAAAAAGCAAGCAAGCAGCGTTGACATGGACCCTGGTCCAATCTGTGCAGCAGCCTTTCAATGTTAGTTACCAGTGTGCAGTGCAACGTAAATCTGTGCTTCCTAAACATCTTGCAATGGATGTCAGAGGTGCCATAAAGATCTTGAGGAGTTGGAAATTATTGGATGCCAAACCCGGTGGATGAGGGGGTGCGTGTGGCTGATGTCTGCGGATTGTGCCCTGTGATGTTGTTGCATGGTGAGGAACATGAAGGCACTTCGCAGCCAGTAGTGAGCTGATGTTGCCAAGAACCCACTCTGCGATCCGTGTCAAGAATTATCAGCACTTAGTTTGTTTGTGGTGAGTGGTAGGATGGCATTTTAATGAGTGAGATATGTAGTTCGATTGTTGACAAGCAATAAACCCCTCGCATACCTCTCCCATAAATCTGTCACATTTCTCACCATGGTCCACCCAGTTCAAATTCCTGTAAGATTCAACCAGTTGTTTATAAACAGGATTGCAATTTTGTCACATACAATGCAGAGAGGAAATCATTCCTTCTTACTTTTGGAACAAGACACTATTCTGTGGGAAAGACTTTCAGCAATGCTTATTTGTTTCCAAATATAATTTAAACCAAATATAATTTTGAAAGTAGGCAAACAAATCATTTCTTTCCATGAAACTCATTATAATAAGCTAGTACGACATTTGCAATTACAACCTCCATTCATTGACTTATAGTGCTTACAATGTTTACCATAAATGCCAATGAGGCAGCAACCATTACACTCCAGCCTCCATCTACATGTCATCTTTCACTTGCATAAATTCAGCAGAAAAAAGTCCTCTCGTCTAATGAGACTATAACATGTACCTGTCATCACATTCACTATAGGATGGATGCTGACAATTAGGTATAACTGATGTCATTTTAATTTCTCTCTGTCAGGCAATTATGTCCTGATGCGAGTATTGGAAGGAATTGCAGAGTGCTGCATTAGTGGCTCTGTGAAGCAGCCAACTAGCTGTACGAGGTAATAATCCTCAACCTTACATTCAAATCTCTACATGACATCATTCCTTACCATTCACGCAGTACCACCCCCCCACCCCCAGCACAATAAACTTCTCAGCCACTATGCTCCACAAAGTCTGTCATCTTATACAGTTCCAATTTTAATTGCTTCACTATAAGTTGCTTTGTTTTCACCTGCTGAAGCTCTAAACTCTGGAATTCCATTTTTGCTTCTCTCTCCTCATTTAAGAAGTTTCTTAAAATATATCTCTTGGCCAAACTTTTGGCTATCTGCTCTAATTCCTCTTCCGGTGGCTGGCAGCGAAAAATGTGTTTATTTGTTACGTTCTCATTAAATATGGCCATGTCTCTCACTTGGAACGCCAGTCTATGTTACTTCCTGCTGGCAAATCATATATTTCCACTAATTTCCAAAAAATCCTGTGAGATCAAGCTAATTTTATTCATTTGTTTGCATTACAACTGCATTGTACACTACCATCTCTTTTTCTGTTACCTCTATTATAGCTTACTATTACCTGAAAAGAAGACCATAAGACCATAAGAGATTAGAGCAGAAATTAGGCTATTCGGTCCATTGAGTCTCCTCCCCCATTCAATCATGGTTGATAAGTTTTTCAATCCCATTCTCCTGCTTTCTCCCCGTAACCTTTGATCCCCTTGACAATCAAGAACGTATCTATTTTTGTCTTAAATATACTCAATGACCTGGCCTTGACAGCCCTCTATGGCAATGAATTCCACAGATTCACCATTCTCTGGCTGAAGAGGTTTCTCCTATCTCCATTCTAAAGGGTCTTCCCTTTACTCTAAGGCTGTGCCCTCAGGTCCTAGCCTCTCCTGCCAATGGAAACATCTTCCCAATGTCCACTCTGTCCAGGCCATTCAGTATTCAGTAAGTTTCAATTAGATCCCCCCTCATCCTTCTAAACTCCATCAAGTATAGACCTAGAGTCCTCAAACGTTCCTCATATGTTAAGCCTTTCAATCTTGGGATCATTCTCATAAACCTTCTTTGGACCCGATCAAAGATGCACAACTTCTTGGTCGAATTTGATAAGCTACAAGTTAATTTTTTCGTGCACTACATAGCTAAAACAAGCAAACAAAATCCTCATCACTTGTATAAACAGTTAGGAGTAATTTTAGAATGCAAGACTCCAAATGGCGAGGAAATCCTGGGAGCCTTATTTTACAAAACTACTCCCAATGATTCTTAAAAGATTGCTGTAATAACAAAAAAACGTAAAAAGAGCAAACATATTACTATTTATTTTAAGAACATATGGTGAATTCATAATTAATTATGTGCGTTTCTAATCTTGATGTCAAATTATTCAAACTTTGTTCATTAAATTTCTGAAATTCTGAAAAAATTCTGGAAGTGGAGCCTTGGAATCTGACATTATGCAGAGGCAAAAAAGAAGATTGATTATGGTTTTCTGTGTCTACTTGGTCCCTGTCATTAACTGGTGAAACTACAAACTATTTTTAAAAAAGCCTTTTAAAAACAATGTAGCTTACCTAAAACAAAACAGAAATTGATAGCACATTTTGGAACAGTTCTGGTTAAACATTGAATTGCATCTTCTATTCCTTTAGTCATTTCAGAGCCTTGGGCAATGATCAATGTCCTTTGTGTTATACAATATGCAATTCCTATGAAAGAAAAATAGGAATGCTAATGCATTCTGTGATGTCAACTGAAAGCAGTTTCAGTACTTGGACTTCCTTTTTTTTCAAACTAAGGAAAAAAATTTGACAGAACCCCTGGAGCACTCAATAGGATCACCTCTTATTCTAACCTCTAATGGATATAGATCCAGCCTGTACAATCTTTCCCCATAAGGTAATCCCCTGTATCCCAGGTCAATCGAATGAACCTCCCCTGAACTACTTCTTAATGAACTTATCTCCTTTCACAGATAAAGAGACCAAAATTTATGGAGAACTCCAGATGTGGTCTCACCAATGCCCTCTAAAACTGTAGCAAAACATCTCTATTTTTCTATTGCATAACTGAGGTTATAATCAGTGCCCTATATAGCTTCACCACACCTTCCTGACGTTTGTACTCAATGTCTATTAATGAAGTCTAGAACACTGCATGTCTTATTAACAGCTCTCTCTATCTGTCCTGGCACCCTTAATGACTTAGGTATATAAATACCCATATCTCTCTGCTTCCTCTTTTGTTTTTACTTTCTCTCAATGTTCTTTGTACCAAAGTGTATCACCTCAAATTTCTACACATTGAACTTTATTTGCCACCTTTCTGCCCACTCAAAGAATTGTCAATGTCTTTTTGTGCTAATAATTTTCTGAATACTTTTTCCCCCCAGGGAATGCAATTGTTTTTTGTTCCTTACTTTACAGTTCATCTACCAGTTCCTTATTTTCCATTGTTAATTCCCAGACTCTCCCTCGAGGACCAACATTCACTTTCCTTAATTTTTATTAAATACCTGGAGAAACTCATTATCTGTCTTTATATTTGTCTCTCATTATTCTTCTGGTCAATCTTTATAGTTCTGTATATTCTCTCTGACCTTTTGCTTTTCCCTCATCTTGGTGGAATTAAACACTTTTTCTTTCAGTTTAATACTAACTTCAATACAGTCAGCTATGGTTGATGCGTTCTTCCCCCGGAGCCTTTTTATCTCTCTAGAATGTGCTTTTTCTGAGTATTACAAAATATCTCTTCTGACCATAAACTAATGTCCTGTTCATATTATCAGCTTTCTCTTCACGCATTTAAAATTCCCTTATTTAAGTTTAAAACTCCAATTTAGATTCATTCTTTCTTCTCTCAAACTAAATGAAATACTCACTTATGTTATGATCACTGTCACCTAGGTTGACTTCACAATGGATAACTAAAAGAAATCCCATTTTATGGTGGAACAAACAGAGCGGTTAAAATAAACTGAAATGTTACAAGGGCAACATCTGGATTGTTTCCTCACTGTGGGTCTGGAGTCTCGTGCAGCCCAGACCAGTTATGGAGGACAGATCCCTTCCCTAAAAGGTGTTAGTGAACCAAATGAAGTTTTGCAATAATTGTTCAGTGGTTATCAGTCAGCTTTTAATTGCAGATTATTTTGTTGTGGTGAGGTTTGATTAAACAAGTGAGGTATTAAATTATATTTTGTTTAATTGTAATTAGTTGTAAAATACTTTTGGTAAGAAAGGATAGTTGTATGGCCCAAGAGAAGTTTGGCGCACAAGAATGAAAGACTGAAGACAGAAAGAGAACGAGAGTCAACAGAAGAGATCAATGGATGTGTGCCCAGTCAACCAGTGTCACAAAATAACAAGGTGTGGAGCTGGATGAACACAGCAGGCCAAGCAGCGTCATAGGAGCAGGAAAGCTTGACGTTTCGGGCCTAGACCCTTC
>JAHRHZ010000069.1:27099986-27164718 GCA_024137785.1 Ginglymostoma cirratum | reverse complement strand
GCAGCATCATAGGAGCAGGAAGGGTCTAGGCCCGAAACGTCAAGCTTTCCTGCTCCTATGACGCTGCTTGGCCTGCTGTGTTCATCCAGCTCCACACCTTGTTATCTCGGATTCTCCAGCATCTGCAGTACCTATTATCTCTGATACAGTGTCACAAAACGGTGTCCCAAAGTGAATCAACTGAAAGCCATTATTATTATTGTGTAATTCCCTTTGTACTTGTCATTAGAAGTATATTATTACTTATTAATTAATTAATTCTATGAAACTTATAAAAACATACTTGTGACTGTAACTTGTCTTGCAACTAATCAGGATTAGGAAACTTTTAGATTGTCTCTCTCAAACTCATTTTACTATTGTAATTGACTTAGGACCCACAATTAAAGTTAAAGTGAACCCAAATCAAACATCTAAATTTGATCTAAGCAATGAAACATAAAACATATACATATTCTTGGGGACTTTGATCTGGTCTTCAGGATAGCATAAGAAACTAAGGCGACATGCTTGCAGCCTTCCAGTGAGTCCTTTGTACCTGAATATTTATCTGTATTTAACTCATGCACATTGCATATCAATTATGTTTCATTATGTAAAATGCATAATCTAATTAAGAGTATTAATCCAAGAGGTTAGTGTATTCTGATCTTCAAACTTGTATGAGAGTTAAAGGATACATGGCAATATTGTATAATGCCTCCAGATTATAACGTACCTTATAAATTCAACAACAAACACACACTAACCTTATTCTCCTGGCTGACGCTTATCTCACCCAGCTTGTTAAGCCTATGAGCTTAAATTGTTAACATGGTGCTCAACTTTACAAAAGCACTCCATGAATAAAGCACTGAAGTCTGGATTAGTCTTAAACACTTGAAGCATGCCAAATTGGTTAGAATGAATTTATGCAATTAGGACTGTTTTCCAAGGTAAGATGATTGCAAAACGATTACTTCAGAGAGAACTAACGGAAGAAATAGTTTATATTGTGGAATTTTTCTTGACTAACATTCAAGATTGTCAGCATTACAAATTTACAACTGTATTTCTACATGCAGGATAGTGTGGAGAAGGCCTTGTAACAAACCTCCGAGCCAGCAGCTCTGGGTTCAACTCCAGTACGTGACGGCCGAGGAAGGTGCATTATGAACATGGCCAAACAAAATGAGTGTTGGAGCCTCCATCTCTATCCATAGCTTCAGGGCAAAATATGCATGAAAAAGTGCACATTACCACAGCAACTTGGATCATTTGGGACTAGTTGGCTCAGTTGCCCAATGTGGATAAGATTGATGCTAACAGCAGGGAGTTCGATCCTTATTTCACTGGGCCTTCTTGTCCTATTAATGGTGAAAATTATAGTGTTGCAGATCAGACCTGCTTTTGGGCAGACAACTTCAAAAGTAGAGAAAGAAGGTGTAGAATAATAAGATATCATCAGAAATCAAAAGTGTTTAAAAAGAAGCAAAAAGCTTAGCTGTGATAATAAAAAAGGATTATGGCTTCTCAATCCAGGATAAAGGCATTTTGGGGCATATAATGAACAACATTAATTCTTGGGAAATGTATCCTGGTTATTCCATAAGTAGTACTCACAAAACCTAAGCCACAAATCATGTCAAATAGCTAGTATCTATATTTTTCAAAAGTTAATTAGTTCATTAAAATTAGTGAGAAAGGAAGTAAATATAAATGTACTATGAATCATACAATAGCATGATTCACTGTTATTTTCTGACTAATACTGCCTTTTAGTTATACAGATTATAAAATAAACCTTATCATACTAATCTTTCTTTCTTCAAATGCATGGGATGCATACAAATAATTTCTTTCCAGTGAATTATTTCTTAACTTGACAATGATATTCCACAACATACATTGAAATTAAAAAGATCTTCGATGCCATTTGATCTCACCTTTCAGAAGGCCAACCGTACTATTATCCTAATATGGTGTTGGATGGTTTTTTAAGATGAATCCAGTGGCCTGTCATCAATCATCCATCCAGAAAACCTATTCCAGTTCCTAATTATCCACTGTGTGTATGAACAATTTCTTGTCTTAAACTGAATATGCAATTTCTTTTAGCATTTCCCTGACATATCTGGGAGCATAGTTTCTCTATTTTCTAAAGTATCCTGTAAAACTATACTAAGTCATTTTTGAGGCACATCTTTTTGAGCTTCAGGAACACTACTCGTTAAGTTGTTTTGAACAGTATTCCTCTCTTTTTTTGAAATTTGGACTTATTGCTCTCTGCTACATTGTCTCTAGGTCCTGGATGACCCCTTATTTCACACAGATTAGAATATATGCAGTATATCAGGTGCAGCCCAGCCACAATGCTATTCAGCAGATACGAATTCCAAGATCACGTACATAGTAAATGATATATTTGCATTCCTGATGATAGCAGCACTTTAATATGACCTCCGCACACCAACTATAATAGCTGGTAGAACTGTACAGCAGAAATTGATTAATACTTGCTTTCTATGTTTCAGTGCTGTAATTATAAAATTTGCGATAAATACATTCACTCTTCGTTATTTGCCACTTCATAATTCACATAATAGCTCAACTCAAGGCTGAACTCACCATTTCATCCAGGACAATAACAAATCAAAGAACATATAGCACCTTTCCAAAGTGGTAAATTCCCACATAATATGAATATCTTAACTTTACAAGCTATTGAGATGAAATGCTAAATTGACTGAAAGTAGGCTATGAATAAGGTGCTCAGCTCTGTCAAGTATGCTCTACATTATTCATTACACTCATTCCTTCATGCTAATTTAGATATTTTAGGTTACATTATAATAGAACCAGTTTCACAACATTAATTTTACAGATTAAAGCACTTCTGAGCATAAATCTTAAACTAAGATGCAAAATGTCTAGAATAAGTAGAAAATGGTTATTAACAACCTACAGTATGAATGACCTTGTCATATTATTTATTCATCTTCTAGAATGGACTATTTTTAGTTTGTTTTTGTCACTCATTTGCTATCATGGTTGACTTAACACTTACTCAAAGTTTTGAGCATAATGTTAACTGAGAAGTTATGTTGGGTTATATCAAACATTGATATACCAAACATAGGAATATTTTCTTTTATTCCTCATGGAATGTTAGGATCCTTGAAAAGTGCTGTATTTATTGCTGATCACTAATCATATAGCAGTGTAGCTTGCTAGGTCATTTCAGAGTGTTAATAATCAATATAATTGTATAGGTCCTGAGTCACATATAGATCAGAATGAGCAAATTAGGCAAATTTGCTTTTCAAATGGAATTAATGGATAGGTGGTATTTTGTGATAATCTATTAATCTCATGGTCATCATTCCTGACATTAGCATTGTTTTCTGGATTTTACTTAATTTATTAAAAAACCTCAAATGCCCCAGCTGCCGTGGGGTGACATGAACCCAGGCCTGCACTTCTTGCATATAGGTCACCAGTTTACCAGTTCAATAATGTAACCATTACTTCTAAGATAATAAAGCACCTGTGTCTGCTTGCAGCAAGAACTAGACAACACAGTAGCAATGCAATGTTCATTACACACGTGCCATCATAACTAGAGAGAATTTATCCATTTTCCCTTGACACCTGTTAATCTCATTTTCAAATCCCAATTCACCACAAAAGGGATCTTTATCTTCTGATATGGGGAGAGATGTCTGACTCAATTATGTAACTGCTGTGCCTTGGGACTCTGAGAAAGCCCTGGAAAATGCATAAGTGCCAATCAATTTAAGTTTACATTCCAAATGCTATCTTAAGCTGTCCAAACTGTTCTGTGATTCCAACAGGGGGATCAAATGAAAAAGCAACACAGATTTTGACTTTTTGCACTATACCTGCCCTGATCTTTAAAATGTTCTGAGATTTTTTCATAACAGATATAAAATCAACAAAACTTTCCACATCAGGCAGAGGTTCACCTGCACATCTGCCAATGTGGTATACTGCATCCGCCGTACCCGTTGTGGCTTCCTCTACATCGGGGAAACCAAGCGGAGGCTTGGGGACCGCTTTGCAGAACACCTGCGCTCAGTTCGCAACAAACAACTGTACCTCCCAGTCGCGAACCATTTCAACTCCCCCTCCCATTCCTCAGATGACATGTCCATCCTGGGCCTCCTGCAATGCCACAGTGATGCCACCCGAAGGCTGCAGGAACAGCAAATCATATTCAGCCTGGGAACCCTGCAGCCCAATGGCATCAATGTGGATTTCACAAGCTTCAAAATCTCCCCTCCCCCAACCGCATCCCAAAACCAGCCCAGCTCATCTCCACCTCCCTAACCTGTTTTTCCTCTCACCTCAAGCCACGCCCCCATCTCCTATCTACTAACATCATCCCGCCCCCTTGACCTGTCCGTCCTCCCTGGACTGACCTATCTCCTCCCTACCCCGCTACCTACACTCACCTTTACTGGCTCCATCCCCGCCTCTTCGACTTGTCTGCCTCCTCTCCATCTATCCTCTCCTCTATCCATTCTCTATCCGCCTTCCCCTCTCTCCCTATTTATTTCAGAACCCTCTTCCCCTCCCCCATTTCTGATGAAGGGTTTAGGCCCGAAACGTCAAGTTTTCCTGCTCCTATGATGCTGCTTGACCTGCTGTGTTCATCCAGCCCCATGCTTGTTATCTCGTATCCTCCCTCGCTGTTTCCTGCCCATTTGCTAATTCTCCATCCATGCCATTTTACTACCTCCAATGCTGTGGGCTCTTGTTGTATGGCTTAACCTCTTGTGAGGTACTTTGTTGAATGTGTCCTGGAAATCAAATCTAACACGTCTAACGGATCCCTTCTATTCAATCTGGTTGAGCCTTTAGGTTCCCTAATCTATCACTTCCTTTTATTTTCGGATACCTCATCACTAACCCACAATCCTACCTTTTCCTTTACGTTTGATTTTCTAATTTTCCATGCAACTGATGACCAACCCACCCCCTCCCCATTTATTAACTTTAAAGCCTTATCTATAGCCCTAGGTATGTGATTCAACAGGACTTTGGTTTCACTCCTCTTGTTGTTCCTTCATCATATTTTCTAAACACATCTCTCGAGGAATATTTAACACTCAATCCTGACCTTCCTTGAGCCAGGTCTCTGATATCGTCACAACTTCCTATTTCCACATGGCAATTGGGCCTACACTCAACAATTTCATTTACTATACTCCATGCAATCTTAGGACCTGATCAGGTGTACCCTAGAACTCTGTGGGAAGCAAGGGAAGTGATTGCTGCACGCCTTGCTGAGATATTTGTATCATGAATAGCCACAGGTGAGATGCTGGAAGACTGGATGTTGACTAACATGGTGCCACTATTTAAGAAAGCTGGTAAGGTAAAGCCAGAGATCTATAGACTGATGAACCTGACATCGGCGGTGGGTGGTTTGTTGGGAGGGAATCCTGATGGACAGGATTTACATGTATTTGGAAAGGCAAGGACTGATTAGGGATAGTCAACATGGCTTTGTGCATGGGAAATCGTGTCTCACTGACTTAATTGTGTTTTTTGAAGAAGTAACAAAGAGGATTGATGAGGGCAAAGCGGTAGATGTAATCTATATGGACTTCAGTAAGGCGTTTGACAAGGTTCCTCATGATAGACTGGTTAGCAAGGTTAGATCACATGGAATACAGGGAGAACCAGCCATTTGGATACAGAACTGGCTCGAACATAGAAGACAGAGGGTGGTAGTGAAGGGTTGCTTTTCAGACTGGAGACCAGCAATGTGCCACAAGGATTCATGCTGGGTCCACTGTTAGTTGTTATTTACATAAATGATTTGGATGTGAACATAGGGAGGTATGGTTAGTAAGTTTGCAGATGATGCCAAAATTAGAGGTGTAGTAGACAGCGAAGAAGGTTACCTCAGAGTACAATGAGATCTTAATCAGATGGCCAATGGCCTGAGTAGTGGCAGATGGAGTTGAATTTCGATAAATGTGAGATGCTGCATTTTGGAAAGGCAAATCAGGGCAGGACTTATACACTTAATGGTAAGGTCCTGGGGAGTATTGCTGAACAAAGACACCTTGGATGGCAGGTTAACATAGAAACATAGAAGATAGGAGTAGGAGGAGGCCATTCCACCCTTCGAGTCTGTTCTGCCATTCTTCATGCTCATGGCTGATCATCCAACTCTATGGTTTAATCCTGCTTTTTCCCCATAACCTTTGATCCCATTCACCCCAAGTGCTATACCTAGTCGCCTCTTGAATACATTCAACGTTTTGGCATCAACTACTTCCTGTGGTAATAAATTCCACAGGCTCACCACTCTTTAGGTGAAGAAATGTCTCCTTATCTCCAACTGAAATCGTTTACCCCAAATCCTCATATTATGACCCCTGGTTCTGGAGATTCATAGTTCTTTGAAAGTAGAGTCACAGGCAGACAGGATATTCAAGAAGGTGTTTGGTAATGTTTGCCTTTATTGATCTGTGCACTGAGTATAGGAGTTGGGAAGTCATGTTGCGGCCGTAAAGGACATTGATTAGGCCATTTTTGGAATACTGCGTGCAATTCTGGTCTCCCTGCTATAGGAAAGATATTGTTAAATTTGAAAGGGTTCATAAAACGTTTACAAGGATGTTGCCAGGGTTGCAGAGTTTGAGCTATATAGAGAGGCTGAATAGGCTGGAGCTATTTTCCCTGGAGCATTGGAGGTTGAGGGGTGACCTTATAGAGGTTTATAAAATCATAAGGGGCATGGAAAGGGTGAATAGGCAAAGTCTCTTCCCCAGGGTGGGGGGAGTCCAAAACTAGAAGGCATGAGTCTAAGGTGAGAGGGCAAAGATATAAAAGGGATCTAAGGGGCAACTTTTTCATGCAGAAGGGTGGTGCGTGTATGGAATGAGCTGCCAGAGGAACTGGTGGAGGCTGGTGTAATTACAACATTTAAAAGACATCTGGATGGATATATGAATAAGAAAGGTTTAAAGGGATACAGGCCAAATGTTGGCAAATGTTGGAAAATGGGACTAGATTTATTTAGTATATCTGGTCGGCATGGACGAGTTGGACCAAACGGTCTGTTTGCGTTCAGTACATCTCTATGACCCTATGACTCTATGTACATGCACAGGATCCCTGATTTAGACTTAATTGGTTTCTTTCTTATTCCTGCTTCATCTGTTAACTTTCTATTCTCCATTCTAGTGTTGTGTCTCCAAATATTTTGCGAATCCTCATATTCTTGTCTAATATTCTCATTTGGTTCCCAGATTCCTGCTGAGTTTAAAGCTTTCCTAACAGCATTCGCAAAACACTCTTGCAAGGAACACAGTCCAAGCTCTGTTCAGATGCATGCCACCCCGCTTTTACAGGTTCTATCCTCTGCAGAACCAGTCTCAGTGTCCAGGAATTGAAAGCCCACCCCATCCCCCCTACTTCTGTATCATCTTTCCAAACATAGATTCATATGCTGTATCTTCCAATTTCTGTACTTGCTTGCATGTGGTACTGGAGATTCCGGTTATTTGAAGTCCCGCTTGCTTATTTTCTACATAGATTCATAAAGATCTACAACACAAAAACAGGCCCTTCAGCTCATTGAGTTTGCACCAGTCAAGAAACAAGCACCTAATTATTCTAGCACTGGCTCCCTAAATAGCTAACATGATTCTGATTCTGATTGCAGAGCAAGATTCCCCACATACCCAAATCATTGGTGCTACCAAGACTTCTGGCTGTTAACCCTACCTCCAAATAATGTCCAGAAGCTGCCATGACTTCCTTGATCCTGGCACCAGGCAGATAACATCCCATCTTGGAGTCACGTTTACAGTCACAGAAATGCCTCTGTTTTCCCAAATAGAAATTCTCTATCACCAATGCTCTTCCCTTTCTTTTTCCTGTCCTCCTGAACAACTGACCTGCTTGTGGTGCCAAAAATGTGGCTCTAACTATACTCACTCGAGTAATTAGATCCGAACATTAGCTTCCAAAACAGAAACCCCATTTGTGAGTGTCACCTTAGGGGACTCTTGCATTATCTGCCTTGAACTGCCTCATTCCCTTTCTACTTCCAGGCCCTTTAGCTGGGACATGACGACCTCTGTGACTATTCTATTCACATAACTTTAAGCCTTATCAATGCAGCAATATCTCAAGTTGCTGCTCTAACTCTGAAATCCATAACACATGTTTCTCTGACAAAACCAGAAGCTACTGGAAAAGCTCAGCAAGTTTGGCAGCATCTGTGAAGAAAAATCAGAGTTAATGTTTTGGATCCAGTGACCCTTCCTCAGAACTGATGGCAGGGAGGAAAATGCATAGTTTATATGCAGAAGATTGGGTGAGGGAGGGGATATAGATAGGTTTAGAGCCCAAAGAGAGAGAAGAGCAGTTGGATAGACAAAGGAGTTGATAATGATCTGGCTGGGAGGGTGAATAGCTGTTAATGGGGACTGCTAGTGACTAACAATAGGTGGTGTGTAATGGCAGACTATGTGATAACAATGACTGGTGTGTTGGGTAGGAGGCTAGGACATAGGAGAGTAGGCCCAAAAACTACTGAACTCAATATTGAGTCCAGAGGGCTGCAGAGTCTCCAAGCGGAAAATGAGGTGTTGTTCTTCCAACTTGCACTGAACTTCACTGGAACACCACAACAAGCCTGAGACAGAGATGTTGGCCAGGGAACAGGGCGGTATGTTAAAGTGACAGGCAATTGGAAGCTCAGGGTCTTTGTTGCAGGCAGGTCTTAGATGTCCTGAAAAGTGGTTACCAAGTCTATGCTTCATTTCCCCCATGTGGAGGAGACCACATTGTGAGCAGTGAATGCAGTAGACTAGATTGTGGGAATTGCTGCTTCACCTGCAAGGTATGTTTGGGCCCTTGAACACTGGGAAGGGAGGAGGTAAATGGGCAAGTGTTACATCTTTAACAGATGCAGGCAAAGGTGCCGTAGGGCTGTGAGGATTACTGGGGGTGAAGGAAGAGTGGACCAGGGTGTCCCAGATGGAACGGTCCCTGCAGAAGGCGGACAAGGGAAAGGAGGGGAATATGTGTCTGGTGGCGGCATCTTGCTGGAGGTGGCGGAAATGGTGCCTGATGATCTTCTGGATGTGGATGCTGGTGGGATGGTAGGTAAGGACAAGGGGGACCCTATTGCCCTTGTGGGAGGGAAGAGGGGGATGATGGCGTCAGTGCGGGAGATGGGTCAGACCTGGTTGAGGGCTCTGTCAACAACGGTGCTGGGTAATCCTCAGTTGTGAAAGAAGGTGGACATTTCGGAGGCTGCCTTGTAAAGTTGGCCTCATCTGAACATATGCAACGGAAATGGAGAAACTGAGAGAATGGAATGGAGTCTTTACAGGAAGCAGAGTGTGAGGATGTATAGTTCAGGTAGCTGTGGGAGATGCTGGGTTTATAGTGGATATTAGTGGCCGGTCTATCCCCAGAAATGGAAACAGAAATATCGAGGAAGGGAAGGGAAGGGAGGAATCAGAGGTAGATCAGGTGAAAGTGAGGGCAGGATGGAAATTGGAAGTGAAATTGATGAACTTTTCCAATTCCAGACGAGAGAGAGAAGCAGCACCGATGATATCATCGATATATCGGAGGAGGAGTTGTGTGTGGGGGTTGGAATAGGACTGAAACAAGGAATTTCCATGTACCTCACAAAGATATAGGCATAACTGAGGTACCCATGGCCACCCCTCCAACCTGAAGAAATTGAGAGGAGGTAAAAGAGAAGTTGTTGAGGGTGAGGACAAGCTCGGCCAAGTGGAGGAGGGTGGCAGTGGGTAGGAATGGTTCAGGATTTTGCTCCAGGAAGAAGCTGAGAACCCTAAGGCCCTCCTAGTGGGGAATGAATGTGTCAAGGGATTGCACATCCATGGTAAAGGGGAGGTGGCTGGAACCTGCAAACTGGAAATTCTGAACTGGCATAAAGTGCCAGAGGAATCACAGGTCTACGTGGGCAGGGATTGGACCAGGGGAGAGAAGACTGAGTCAAGGTAGGAAGAGATGAGTTCTTGGGGGCAGGAGCAGGCTGAAACAATAGATCTTCCCAGACAGTCCTGTCTGTGGATTTTTTGAAGGAGGTGGAAGTGAGCTGGGGGACTATCAGCTTGGAGGCAGTGGTCAGCTGTGGGGGGTGGGGGCGGAGATGACTAGATGGAATGAGGTCAGTTGCCATAGTTGAAACAATTGCCTAATGTGCCATGGTAGGGTCATGGTCCAGGGGAAGATAGGAGGAGGTATCTGAGAGCTGGCACTCAGCCTCTGCAATGTAGAGGTCAGTACGCCAGACTACAACAGCACCACCCCTTTCGGCAGGCTTAATAACAAAGTCAGGGTTGGATCTAATGTTTATGTTGTTTGCAGCACTTTCTGTGGAAGTCTAGGACATCAGTACTCCTATAACTTCTTACATACTTATTCCTTGTGATTCTCTGTTAAATTAAAGTATAATTGCTTCTTTAAAAATACATTTTTCTAATATACAGAAATTTAAAGGCAGACTCTGATTTCTTATCAATCAATGCATTTATTGAAATAGAGTATAAATACCTCCTCGAAAACATTCACCAAACTCCCTAATCAGCATACTTTAATTCTTGTCATAAAAACTTCATTGATGCACCTCTTTCACCCATGCACCGATTATCACTTAGAGCCAAATTCCCAGATATAATCACTCAGTCTCTGCCTCTATCTCACTTACGCAAAATCTCCCTCATACTGACTGCATGCTTTAAAATCCCTTTGTTAAATAAAGCTGTGATGAGTCACTTTCTAGCCTAGTTTCCCGCTACAGAAATTAATAACTTATTCAGACAAGGGATTTTAAGTGATTGATGGATTACTGCCACTACCATTTACTCAGGCTATTTTAACTTAAACACTGTTCGTTCTGGGTTCATAAATATTCACCAGATGAATTTGCACAATGTACTAATCACAGATATACTCATTCAGTCTTTGTCCTGCCTCACATAGGCAGACTCTCCCTCACACTCTGCAAATTAATTAATCAGAATGTTATTAATAAGATATTTCATATCTTGACTCAGTTTCTGTCATGTCATCACAGTGTCGATTTTTCCCTTGTCTGCACCATGGGGCATGAATGTTGGTCACTTGAACCTCCTTGTGAGGAAGTAGTTTCCTTCACACTTATCTTTATGATCTCTTGCAATCTGTAGACACCAAGTCTAGGTAACTATTGTATTTTAGTTTCTGTAAATATGTAGAGAATAGTAACAGTTAACTTCATATTTGATCTGTTGAATTCTGATATGTCTTCAATAGAGTGTCCCCAAAAAGGTTGTTTACATTTTCATGACTGTCCGAAGACATGTCCAGACATGAGTTGACCCATGTCTGTGCAGGAAATTGGAAGGACAGTCATCTGACTAACCTCCCTAATCCCCTTCTACCCCAGAGTCTAGATAGCTAAGGTGAATTGTCCATATTCTATGTTGTGTCTTAAAAGTAATGTGCATGCACATATTACCTAGACATACTACATACAATGCTACTGCCATTGCTGAAACCCTCACCATCAATATTAGTGTTGACCAGAAGCTTAATGAGATCAACCATAAAAATAATATATCAAAATACTAAATCAAAAGCATATTAGAGGCTGGTAATTTTGTGGTGAGTAACTCACCTCCTAACTCTCAAAGCCTATCCACCACCCACACCGATCATAATACTCTCCATTTACCTGAATGACTGTAACTTCAGGAACACTCAAGAAGCTTGGTATCATCTTGGAAAAGTAGCCTGTTTAATCATTACCCATTCCATCCCTTTTATTTACCGTCTCCGCTATAAGCATGAAGTGGCAACAATGTGTGCCATTCACAAGATACAATGCAGCAACTCTTCAAGGCTAGTTTGACGGCTTCACTGACACAGTCAGCATTTGTTGTCCATTTCTAATTGTCCTTGAGAAGGTGGACCACTGCAGTCCATGTGGCGTAAGTACACCCACTATGGATTAGGGAGGAAGTTCTAGCATTTTCATCCAGAGACTGATAGAATTCTAAGTTAGGACAGCAGTGTTTCTACTGTTAGGACTCCTACTGTTTCCATACATTTGCTTACCTTTTCAAATTTTAGTTCCTTCCAAAGGCTGTTACGATCTTACGTAAAGTGACTTTGAAGCTAGTTGTTAGTGTTAAATGTCAGCAGTAGCAAACTATCCGTATATTTTAATTCCCAACAGTGACACAATTTACCTTGATGAGCACATGAAAACTTGCCAAAATAAATTTAACTAGAAAACTGGCTGCATTTGATACCAAGTGTTACATAACACATCAGTTGGGAATTGCAGCAAGTTCATTTATTTAATAATAATCAACAAAGACGTGTTTTTTATATCTATACTCTTGAATGATAGTGGTATTCACACAATGGACAAAATAAATTGTTCTAAAGCAAATCCAAATCTTGCAACATTTCTAAAAGACCCGAGGGCAGTTTGAAATGAGTTGTGGCTCAGTTAACAGTGTAATTTGTCTTTCGTAATGCTAGCAACTCCAAGCCACTAGTATTTTATTTCGTTTTGGCATATTTAACTTGCATCTTACTTGTTTACAGGAAATGGCTAGAAAATTCAGACATATGACAGCTTAACCTTTCTATAACGCGAGCAATTAACATACTCATCAAATCACTGCAGTATGTGTAATAGTCAATAGTAATCAATGTTGTAATCATATGATTTAAATCTGAATACAGATTGAGCAAATGTAATGAGCACTGATTTTGTGGAGGATGAGTTTCTGGGGTAGATTAGGAAGTGATTAGAGAATGGGCTAATCACTAGATCTAGCAATAAGTAATGAAAAAGGGTCCAATAATTATCTTATTGTAGAATAATCGTCAGAGTTGAGTGACCATAATATGACAATGTTTTACATTACATTTGAAAGTGGGGTCGTTCAGTCTGAAATCAGGATGCTAAATGCAAAGAAAAGAAATTTTGAAGGCATGAAGGGCAAATTAACTGAGGTGGATGAAGTCAATACAATAAAAGGTATTACTTAGGCAATGACTAGTCTTTAAGAATTATTGCACAGTTACCTATCACATACACAGCAATTCAAATTCCTTCAACATACAAACTTCCCAAAAATTGTCAGTCAACAGTGGCTAACAAAGGAAGTCAAAGATTGTATAAGATTGAAAGAAAAGGCTGATAAAGTTGCCAGAAACAATAATGAACCTAAGGATCGGGAGGATTTCAGAATGCAGCAAAGTAAGATCAAGAAACTAATAAAGAAAGGAAGTATAGAATATGATTGTAAACTAGCAAAAAGCATAAAATCAGACTGTAAAAGCTGCCATCATAGCTATGTAAAAAGGAAGCATTTGGCTAAGATAATTGTGGAGCCCTTACAAATAGAGAATTTATAGTGGAGGATAAAGAATTGTCAGGGAAACTGAAGACAATATAAGAATCTCCCAGAATTATAGATCCAAGGGATTAGAAAGAATGAGTAATTGAAGGAAATTAGCATTAGTAAGAAGTTTGTGGAAAAGAAATTTATGAGACATAGGGTTAATAAATCCTCAGGACTTGATATTCTATATTCAAGCGTGTTTAAGGAAGCAACTGTAGTGCAGAGTATTTCTGAAACAGTAACAGGTTAGAAAGTGTGGAGGTACAGATGGACCTGGGTATCCTCATCAACATGAAGATTAACATGCAGATGAATAGGCAATTAGGAAGGATATTGTCAGGTCTTGTCTTTATTGCAAGATGATTTGAGGACAGGAATAGCAAAGTCCTGCTTCAATTGTACACAGCCTTGGTCAGACTATACCTAGAGTACTATGTACAGTTTTGGTCCCCTTCCCTTAGGAAAGATATTATTGCCATTGAGGGAATACAAGGAAGATTCCCTAAATTTGTTTCTGGGATGACTGGACTTTCCTATGAAGAGAAATTGCAGAAATTAGACATGAATTCTCTTGAGTTTTGAAGAAAAAGAGATCATCTGATTGAAACCTATAAATTTTAAGGAAGAGACAAGGAAGAAGCAGGTAGATGCAGGTAAGATGTTTCCCATGTCTGGGGAGTCTGGAACCAGGAGAAACAATTTCAAACTAGGGAAACTACTCAGGGCTGAGATAAGGAGACAATTTCTTTACTCAGAGGGTTCTGAATCTTTGGAATGGTCTACCACAGGGGCTGTGGAGGCACAGTCATTGTGTATGCTTAAAGCAAAGATTGAAAGTTTTTAAATATTAATGATGTGAAGGGAGATGGGTAAGTTTGGGAAAAAGACACTCATGTAGATGAATAGCCACGATTATATTGAATGGTGGACCAGACTCAAATGTCTGAATTGACTACTCCTACTCCTATTTTGCAATCTGAACGAGTATCTAATTTACATTAAAAAACAAAGCTGGAAATACTTAGTAGCTCTGGCAGCATCTGTAAAGACAGAAGCAGAATTAATGTTTCATATCAAATATCACTCTTCTTCAGAACACCATTTGTGAAAGTTTTCTACTGATGTACAGCTATACACAGAAAGAAAATAAATCATGAGCTCCTACACTTATCTTTTGGTAAATTGGAACTTGCACTAACATAGTACTTCTGTATTTATAACATTTCTCTTAAAATTCCTTGCTTGTCTAAGCCAGGATAAGGAGTGTGGAGTAGCAAATACACTACACTTCAAATATTGGTCCCGATATTCCGATGCTATGCAGTTGTTCATGCAGCTTAGACCCTTCTGGCCCACATGGAATTCCTGACACTTCCGATTCTGAGGGTATTACACAGGAAATTGAAAATTCTGATAGGCAATTTCCCTGTGCCTCGGACCCTTTGACAAAATCTTTCAAAATTGCAAAATTCTGGGGGATCCAACTCACTTAAGCTCAATAGTTAACAAGAAAAGTCAGATGATTAAAAACTTGCAGTGACTCCTACATTCCTAAGTCAGGAGTGTGATGGAATAGTACCAACTTGGATGTATTTAGTTCCAACAACAGTTATGAAACCTAACACAGGATATGGGCGTCACCGTCTAGGCTAAAACTATTGCCAATCCCTAACTACATTACGGTGAGTCTGGAGTCACATGTAGGCCAGACCATGTAACAACAGCAGTTTTCATGCAAAGGCATGAGTGAACCAGATAGACTTATCTGACATTCAGCAACAGTTTCATGGTCATCATTAGAGTCTAAGTTCCAGATGTTTAAAGTTGAATTCAAATTCCACCAACTGCCACAGTAGGATTTAAACCCAGGTCCACAGAACATGGCCTGGATTTCTGCATTAATAGTATAATGATAATACCACCACACCATCACCTCTCCTCTGCAATTGCCTGGCAGGATAAGGACAGCATTTGTGTGGAAACTCAACCTGCAGCTGGTTCCTCTCCTGGTGCGACATGCCATTCTGACTTGCCATTCTTTCTTCCCCACCGGATCAAAGACCTAGGAGTCACTCTCCAATAGCACCGTGGATACACCAATATCATGTGGACAGCAGAGGTTCAGTTAGATCACCACCACCGCCTCCTCAAGGAAAATTATGGGAGACGATAATTGCTTGCAATAAGTGATACCCATATCTTGTGAATGAATTAGAAATAGCATGCCAGTAATGAAGGTAATGGAAGTAGGTATTTAGCATCAAGTCAGTTTAAATCAGTGGCTTCCTTCTCTGAAGGTTATATTCCCTATCCTGCAAGGCATATGTGGGGCTGTAGAGTCACTTTGTTCAAATGGTCTTGAGATTCAAAAGAAGTGGCATATGCCAAGCTTGATTTTCATTGAGACTTTGGTATAGAGAAAAGAGAAAGAATAAAATGACCTTCACCCTTTTTGAGTTGTGTTCTGTGGAACAAGCTGTGGTTGCATTTGAACCACAACTCAACTCATTATTCAATCAATAAAGTTGAAACCTCCTATTGGCCAGTGCAACATCATGCTGTCCTATTTCGTGACGTCCTCCATTGCCTCTTGTTAGTTCATTGTCCAGGTGGGTTTTAAATGGATTGAATACCCAGATGATTCTAGGAATATTACAACTATTTGATAAAAGAAGCAGCAAGTTTATCCTAAAGACTGGAGTGTATAATCTAGCCAGATATTCCAGTGTCATGCAGTGCACACCTCTATACTATCAGAAGTACCATCTTTCAGATGTGATGTCAAACTGAGGTCTCGTCTGTAATCTTAGATGAAGGTAAAACATCCCATACCAATGCAGTTCTATTCAGGGTCTGTGTTTGTTTTTATTCATTTGTGGGATGTGGGTGTTGCTGGCTGGCCAGCATTTCTTGCCCATCCTTAGTTGCCCTTGAGAAGGTGGTGGTGAGCTGCCCTCTTGAACCGCTGCAGTTGTCCTGCTGTGAGTTGAGCCACAATGCTATTAGGGAGGAAATTCCAGGATTTTGACCCAGCGACAGTGAAGGAATGGCAATATATTTCCAAGTCAGGATGGTGAGTGACTTGGAGGGGAACTTGGAGGTGATGGTGTTCCCACATGTCTGATGCCCTTGTCCTTCTAGATGGAAGTGGACGTGGGTTTGGAAGATGCTGTCTGAGGATCTTTGGTGAATTTCTGCCGTGCATCTTGTAGATAGTACAGACTGCTGCTACTGAGCATCGGTGGTGGAGGGAGTGAATGCTTGTGGAAGCAGTGCCAATCAAGGAGGCTGCTTTGTCCAGGATGGTGTCAAGCTTCTTGAGTGTTGTTGGGGCTGCACTTATCCAGGAAAGCGGGGAGTATTTCATCAGACTCTAGACTTGTGCGTTGTAGATGGCGGACAGGCTTTGAGGAGTCAGGAGGTGAGTTACTCGCTGCAGTATTCCTAGCTTCGGGCCTGCTCTTGTATCCACTGTGTTAATGTGGTGAGTCCAGTTGAGTTTCTGGTCAATGGTAACCCCCAGGATATGGATAGTGGGGGATTCAGCGATGGTAACACCATTGAATGTCAAGGGACAGTGACTGGATTGTCTGTTATTGGCGATGGTCATAGCCTGGCATTTGCGTGGCGCGAATGTCACTTGCCACTTGTCAGCCCAAGCCTGGATATTGTCCAGATCTTGTTGCAGTTGAACATGAACTGCTTCAATGTCTGAGGAGTCACGAATAGTGCTGAACATTGTGCAATCATCGGTGAACACCCCCACTTCTGACTTTATGATGGAGAGAAGGTCATTGATGAAGCAGTTGAAGATGGTTGGGCCTAGGACACTACCCTGAGGAACTCCTGCAGAGAAGTCCTGGAGCTGAGATGATTGACCTTCCACAACCACAAGGATCTTCCTATTTGTCAGGTATGACTCCAGCCACGGGAGCGTTTGCCCCCGATACCCATTGATTCCAGTTTTGCTCGGGCTCCTTGATGCCACACTCAGTCAAATGTAGCCTTGATATCAAGGGCTGTCACTCTCACCTCACCTCTGGAATTCAGCTCTTTTGTCCATGTTTGAACCAAGGATGTAATAAGTTCAGGAGCTGAGTCGCCCTGGCAGAACCCAAACTGGACATCACTGAGCAGGTTATTGCTGAGCAGGTGCTACTTGATACCTGCTGAGTTTTTCCAGCAATTTCTATTTTTGTTTCTGATCTACAGCATCTGCAGCCCTTTTGCTTTTTATTTAGGAGTGTCAGACATCCTGTTCACTCGGAGAGCTGGCTCTGAGGGAGCTGGATCAGTGTCAAAGTCACTCACGTGTAAATAAATGGTGACTTGGTAACGTGATACTGATCTGATGGAGTCATTTCAGTCTGTTTATTAGAAATCAAAGTAAGGCTCAGGTTGTTTTGCTGGGAAGGAACAGCAGGCTATTTATGCTTGAATACAATCTTCAGTCTTTGAGTTTATTACCATTTAGACAGAGTTTCCTAAATTGCCCAAAAATGTGTTGGAGATATTGTTAAATGGTAGTGCTATCAGTTACTGATTTACTTTTCAACTTTCAATAACCAAAAGATAACCTGGCCATTATCACATTGGTGCTAGTGGAACATTACTGAATGCAAATTGCCTGTCATGCTTTGTACACACAGTGATTACACTTCAAAAACATTTCATTGCTGTAACGTGCTCTGGGACACCTACTGTCATTAAATATATAAATGCAGGCTTTTCTTTTGTCCATCTTTCTTTTTACTGATATTTAATATTGAATCAGGTGGATGCGTAACTTTGCCTTGTTCCTCTTTGGAGAGATGGGTAAGGCTTTCAACATGGAACTTTAAGCTCCGTATGTATAGATACTGTCTCAGTTTCCAACTGTTTTACAAGTCTTCCCCTGAATTTTAAAGTACTCTAAAATCTTCAGTAAAGCCACAACTTATTCTGAACATTTCTCATGAGATCAGAATTTTTTTCTTTGATTACTTTCCAAGCATACAAAGCACTGATGGCATTCACAATGATCACTGAACCAGACTGCTGCATCTGTAAAAACTGAGCTGTGCATTACTGCAGAGCTGGATGCATTTTATCTCACTAAAAGCTTTGTATATTAACTGAATAATCATGTGTCAATCTTAAGTTAAAAGGTCTAAATAACAATTCACTTCACTTCAAGTTTTCTGCTCATTCTAGTAGTATTGGAGTCAAATATGAAGCGGCCGGATCAATTCATAAATGATTAAATGTAATTCTGAAGTTCATATGTTAGATTTCAGCAGAATAATGTTTGCATGTTTTTTATTTGTATGAAATTGAAAATTAATAAGATTGAATACTATAATAAGCTTATCATGTGAGCTTTTAAGGGTCCCATTAAATGCATATTCTCAGCATAAAGTGTTAGTTACGGTGGTTGAGAGTTGGGAGCACTCCCTCCTAGGTAATAAGGTTCTGGGTTGAACTCCCACACCAGAGTACAAGAATCTACCCTCCATCCCTTCTTTCCTTTTCATTCTATTTCTGTGTGAATTTATGCATTCCCAGCATAGTTCGACAGCTGGGATTGAGAATGCCTGTCTCGGTGCTGATGATAAATAATATCAAACGACAAGCAAATTTTAACAGAAGTCACTGGTTAGTTTACAGAAACCAGATGGTCTTCCAATGGGAGACTTTGCACAGGTAGAACATTTGGTTCACCTGACACATTTCAGAATCAATAGTATTATTAGGTTAATGTTTCACCTTGTTCACTTCCTTGACAGTCTCTTCAGCTGTTTAGTTAATATTATGATCACAGGCATCATTGCACCTACTCAGGTTATCTATTGTGCAACTCTTCTAAATAGTCTAAATTGTTTACATTATTTGCATTTTTCAAAATAATGCTGTTCTGCAGGTTTATCTGAACTCTGGACAGTAGAAAATGACGCACTTTTATTGGTGAGTTTTACTGTAACTTTCAGGAAGTTCTTCCAGTTGGGTTGTGCTTTTCTTTCGGTGTACTGCCATCAAAATAACTGGCTTGGTTCATGAAATCTATTCTAATCTCTAACAACGTCATCCTTTGAAATCACAGAAAAACTCATCTATAATCTGAGTAAGATACAGCTGCAAAGAAATTTCTAAAGTTGTGCATGAATGCACATTCATTTTCAAAGGATTTACAAAAACATGCAATGAGGAGAGATTTCAAGATTTATGCCTTTAAAAAAACATATTCTGTAGGAATGACTGTGGAGGGAGAAAAGTAGTATTTATGTGATAACAAGGACAGAAGTTGCTGGAAAAGCTCAGCAGGTCTGGCAACATCTGAACTGAGGAATGGTCACTGGACCAGAAACGTTAACTCTGATTTTTTTCTTCACTGATGCTGACAGACCTGTCGAGCTTTTCCAGCAACTTTGTTTTTGTTCCTGATTTACAGCATCCGCAGTTCTTTTGGGGTTTTTTTTTGGTATTTTTGTGATGCTGCTGCATTCCTAGAGGTTTATAACATCAAGAATTGTAAAGTCACTCAGTCAAATTTCCTTCATTTGTGACATTAATGTTTGTTGTAGAAAACATTTCTAAATGTTTCACTTTGGATATTCAGGTATCTGCCATGCTATGCGGTAACTTTCATTTTTAATTGTTGCTAATGCAGGATTTTCTCTATTCCCCTTAAAGTAAAATGTCTCCAACAAAAGTAACCTTCACGTGCAATGAAGGACAATGCACCAGGACAAGAAAAATGAATAATGTGAAAAGCCAGTGCAGTGAAATCAAGTAATTATTGCATGTAAAGCTGTGCTCTCCACCAGCATCACTGCTAGTGGATTGGGGTCACCTGCGATTTGTCACTTGTCAAAGTCAACATGTTTTGAATAATTAATTACTGGTAAACTGGAATCCTATAGGGGACATGGACAAAACAAGAATTATACAGTATTTTGATGACAGCTCTGCTTTTATGTTAAGAAGGGGAGGTTGAATCCCTCTGATAATTAAAACCAAAATACAAGCTCCCAATCTGTTATGGCAGGAGTAGAGGTCCCTTTCAAATAATTAAACCCAAATCACCCAGAGAAGCTTGCCTCACCTCACCCAATTCGTTAAAAAGGAGTGTTTAAATGAAAGAAAATCCCTGATATTCACTTTATAAGCAACAAGTAACAATTTATTTATTTGACCCTAACAGTGAACAAATTAATAGAACTACTAACAAATCAAACAATTCCTCCTTAACTACTACAGTTCCCTAAATGAACAAAATTCTACTGGTATGCTGTTCCAATAAAAACAAGTCCCACCTATATAAACTCAAGTAATAAGAAAACTAAATTAAAAATTAGACTCTCAAAGTCCATACAGGGTGTTTCTCCTGGACTGTTCTGCTCTCTCTCCAGGCATAAATACCTTTCTTCCACTGATCCTTCTGTCAGGGATGTTTTCTGTGAATTCTTCTGTGAGGACTTTTAGCTAGCAGTGCCGCGGTACCTTTTATGGATAGCTGGTGTCTTCTCAGAGAGTTTACAGATTTCTGTGGGAGCTAGATGTTGTTCCTCAGATGGCAATTTGCTCTCAAACTGTTTTCCAAAAACCCTCTTCTTATAGACCCTCGAATGATCTGTCAATTTTCTTAGAATAGGATTGGTCTGAGGTTGTCAAAACCATCAGATTGAAATTCAATTGGTTTTCAGTCTCTAAGTGCTTGGTTTAAATTAATTGGCTGATCTTCAAGCTAGTTGCCAAAACATCAAAACAAGCCTAAGGTTTCCAAACACACATCCAATTGATACATGTTTCAATTTCAGAACTGGCTGTACCTATTCAGCTGCTTACAGACATATTTTTGTTTAAATCTCCACGCTTAGAAAAACACAAAATCTCTTAAAGGGACTACATACTCTTCCCACCTACCATATTTACAAACAAATTCTAACTTCCTGCCTTCCAGTTCACAAGTATTCTCCACAACTTTGCAACACCATCCCCTGAAGAAAATAAATGAACCATCATTATGAAAAGATAGCTTTTTTAAAAATCTAAATCTTAACACCATTATCATGAAATCTAACATTACAAATTTCATACTAATTCTGCATACTGTTAAGGAGAAGTGGAGGTTAAATGAAAGAAAATCCCTGATACTCAATTTATAAGCAACAAGTAACAATTTATTTATTTAACCCTAACAGTGAGCAAATTAACAGAACTACTAGCAAACCAAATAATTTTCCCTTAACTCCTAATTATTCCTTAACTGAACAAAATTCCCCTGGTAAGCTGTTCTAATAAACATAAGTCCTACTTGTATAAACCCAAGTAATAATAAAAAAATTAAAACTTAATCTTTCAAAGTCTACACGCCTTTTTTCAGCTGTTCCTAAACCATAAATGCCTTTCTTCCGCTCATCTGGCTGTCAGGGATGTTTTCTCTGTGAAGTCTTCTGAGAGGATTCTTAGCTAGAAGTGCTACGGTACCTTTGATGGATAGATGGCACTTTCTTAGAGAGATTCATGATTTCTTGTGAGAGCTAGATGCTTATTTCTCACTGGTGGTTCATTCTCACACCAATTTTCAGAAATCTTCTCCTTATATACCTTGGATGATGTATCGATTTTCTTACAATAGCATTGGTCTGTGGTTGTCGAAACATCAGATTTAAATTCAGAGATAAAAGGTACTGCAGATGCTGGAGAATCCGAGATAACAAGCACGGGGCTGGATGAACACAACAGGTCAAGCAGCATCATAGGAGCAGGAAAACTTGATGTTTCGGGCCTAGGGTTTAGGCCCGAAATGTCAAGATTTAAATTCAATTGGCTTCCAATCAGTAAGGGCTTGGTATAAATTAATAGGCTGATTCCAGCTAGTTGCCAAAACATCAAAATAAGCCTAAGGTTTAAAGTTTGAGAAGATTTGTAGCTCAGGATGTGAATGAGTTGTAGACATGTCCTGCTTGTTATTTATGTAATTATAGGCGGGACAGAACACAGATGGTTCACTGGAGGCACACTGACAATGTTACCCAGCAGGGTGTCAAAATGTTTGCAACCAAACACACCCATTCAGCGAGCATATCTACAACCATAAGCCTAAGGTTTCCAATCACACAGCCAACTGATACATGTTTCCATGTCAGAACTGTCCGTACCTATTCAGCTGCTTGCAGATGCATTTTTGTTTAAATCTCCAAACTTTGCAAATCACATCACCTCTTAAACGGGCTATGCACTCTTCTTCCTTATCATTTTTTAACAAACAAATTCTAGCTTGCTACCTTCATGATTACTCTACATAAATTCATAATACGGCCCCCTCTTAAGCAAAAAATGATCGTTATGAAAAGATAGCTTCATTTTTTAAAATCTTAACACAATTGCCATGAGATACATAGGTCAGTAATCTAAAATTACACTATTCATACTAATTCTGCATCTAACATTGGACTCTACTGATTCTATCTTATCTACACATTTAAACCCTCGATAACGCATCAGCAGTAACATTTTTATGCCCAGCAACATGTTCAATCTGGAAATTAAAACACTGTAACGTAAGATGCCAATGAAATAGTCTCATATTCTTGTCCTTAAATCTTTCCAAAAAGGTGAGAGGGTTGTGGTTTGTATATATAATCATCTCTGAAACATTGTTTGTAACATAAACACTAAAATGTTGTAAGGCCGGTATCAAACTCAATAACTGTTTTCAATGGTGGAGTACATTCTCTGTTGGATAATGAGTGTCTTTGTAAAATAACCAACTGGCCTTTCAATTCCATCAAACTCTACATCGCTGGCATCGATAGCGACTTTAAAGAGTTTCAAGAAATTTGGTGTGGCTAAAACTGGTGTGGTGGTTAACATGGCTTTTAAATTCTCAAATACCTCCTGGTATTGTTCTGTCTACCGAAATTCTGCATTCTTTTTTAGCAAATCTGTCAGTGGTGCCACCATGCTACTAAAGTTTGGTACAAATGTCTGGTAGAATCTGCTCAGTCCCAAAAATCAAAGCACCCCTTTCTTTGAAGATGGTCTTGGAAGTTCCTTGATGGCCCTCTCATCATGTTCCTCGGGGTCATCCTTCCATGTCTGATGTTGTGTCCCAAGAACATCACTTCTGCATTCGCAAGTTCAGTTTTTGCTAAATTAATAATCAGTTTTGCCTCCCGTCGTCTTTCAAAGAGCTCTGCCAAATGCACCATGTGATCTTTCCTTGAATGGTTAAAAATCACTAAGTCATCTATATAGGTGGCACAATTAGTCAACACTGCCACAACTCTGCACATAAGTCTTTAAAATGTGGCTGGTGCAATCTTCATTCCAAAGGGCATTATGTTTCATTGATATAGCGAATTCAGGGTTTTAAACGCAGAAGCTTCTTTTGCTCTCTCTGCCAGTAACCACGAAGTCTAACTTTGTGATGAAAGTGGCTTGTCCAACTTTGTCCACATAGTCCTCCAACCTTGGAATCGGGTATGAATCCAATTTAGCTACAGCATTGACCTTCCAATAATCCACACAGAATCATTGAGTACCATCAGGTTTGGGAACCAACATGATCAGCAAACACTACTCGCTTTGACTTGGCTTGATGACGTCTTCTTGAAGCACCGCTTCCACTTTCTTCTGTACCCGTGCAGCTTTGAGAAGATTAAGTCTATAGGGGTGCTGTTTTAATGGGACAGCATTCCCTACTTCAGCCTCATGTACTATAATATTAGTCCATCCTATTGTATTTCTACATATGTCCTCATATTGCTGCAACAAACCTTTCAGTTCGGTTCTCTGTTCCTGAGACAGAAAGCTCACTATCTAACCCATTCTCCAAGGATGTCATCATTATTTAACTTACTTTGGGGCACATCAAAATCCAAATCATCTGGATTTGATTCCTCACTCTGAAGGGCAGTAACTAATACCTGTTTCTCTGGTTTCCTGTACCCATCATAGGAAGGTTTCAGCATATCCACATGACATACCCAATAACATTTTTTCTTATCTGGCAACTTTATCAGATAATTCAGCTAACTCAACTTCTTCTCAATCTGATAAGGAACACTAAACCTTGCTTTGAAGGGATTTCCTACCACTGATAACGACATGAATTCTTTATCCCCATAGGCAAATGTATGAATTTTATATTTCTTATCTGCTTCATGCTTCATTAGATGCTGTGCCACCTTCAAATGGTGTCTAGCTAATTCATCCACTCTGTTTAATCTCTCTGTCACCTCAGATATATAATCCAACTCTGTGATCTCTGACTTCAGACTTGTCAACTTTTCCTTTAGTAATTTTAAAGGCCTTTGGCCTCCTTACTTCGTGTCCGAATATCAAATTAAATAGAGTAAACTGAGTTGATTCATTTGGAGCATCTCTAATGGCAAACAATATGAATAGGATATATTTTTATAGGATATAAATACCTTTATCCCAATCACTTAGATAATCCTGCCAATCAGCCCTCAGTATGTTTTTTTGGGTTTGATTCCACCTTTTCAATGCTCCCTGGAATTCAGGATGGTACGTACTCGATTTAAAGTGTTGGATGCCTAAACTATCCTTAAACCTCCTTAAACAATTTGGCAGTAAAATTGGACCCATGGTCTGATTGAATTTCCCTGGCTAGTCCATAATGGGTAAAGAAAGCAAACAACTCCTCCACAACCTGTTTTTTGCCTTGATATTCCATAATGGGATTGCCCCTGGAAAGCTGGTAGACACATCCATTGTGGTTAGCAAATACTGGTTCCCACTTTTGGTTTTAAGGAGGGGACCTACACAATCAATCATAACCCGCATAAAAGGTTCTTAAAATACGGGAACTGGCATCAAAGGCGCTGGTTTTATTACTGCCTGTGGCTTTCCTACCATCTGACACGTTTGACAAGTACAGCAAAATTCAACCACATCCTTATGCGATCCAGACCGAAAGACGCCCGAGTCTTCCTCACTCCTAGATGACCTCCTACAGGTAATTTGTGTGCTACCTGCATTTCTTCCTGTCTGTATGCTACCTGTAACACAATCTAGTGAACATCCACCCATTTCTCCTCTGCACTAAACTGCTGAGGTCTCTATTTCCGCTTTAGGATTCTATCCTTTAGATAATAACATTCGGGAATATATTCGGATTCCTTTTCTAAGTAGTCTCTATGATGTTAATCTTTTATTGTCTCATCTTTTTGCCGTAACTCCATTAGCCTTTCAGAACTAAACACCTTTGCCTGATTCTCTACCTACTCAGATTTTTCCTTTACCATTTCATCAAACAGGGTGTCAGCTGGCTCCTTTGTCTCTCTCTTGGTTTTTTCTTATTGCTTTAACTTACGACTGTGAGATCTTGTTACCACAGTCTGGAAAAATTCCTGGGTACCTTTCTCTTAAGTCTTCAGTTCCCTGGTTTTCTTTCGGTTTCTCCACTACAAGGAGTGTCACTCCCACCTTTGATCCAGCTTGGTCACTGCCAAGAACAAACTGTATTCCCAGAATGGACATGCTCTCAATTACTCCCACTGTCACTGCCCCAGTCTTGATTGGGCTTCCCAACCTTACCTTACACAGGGGAACGTGAAATCTCTCTCCATCCCTGTCTTGAGTAACATGTCAGAAGGAGTTCAAATATTTTCATCTCTTAGTATTATATTGTATCTTAAATATTGTATCTCTCAATATTTTAACTCTTTATCTTCTCCCCTTGTTCTACCTGAGTAAACCTTACCCACAGAGGTGACATCTTTGTAGAGATCTGGCACCATCTTACTATTCAGCCCGACTTGGCTAACACTCGGCTGCAGCTGCTTGACCTCTCTTGGGATTTCCTTCACTACCTCAATTAATCCCACTGGTTTAGCCTCTTTTACCACATCCTTTTCCCCAATGCCTTTTTTAAACCACAGGCACTGTGACTTTGTGTGTCCCCCTCTATTACAGTGCAAACGCTCAAGGCCTTTCACCTCTTTTTCACCCACTCGGGGTTTCTTCCTTAATCTGTGGTAAACTGTTCCCAGTGTGATCTACTGTTTATTTTTCATTGAAAGATCTCCCTTTTTCGCAATTTCTATCTCTCACGGAATGAAATTGCTGTCGGAAGCTAGATTTCGATTTACACTCTAATGGATATTCATCTGCCATTTCTGCAGCTCTTCTCACTGTTTCAACTTTCTGTTCCTCAGCATGAGTTCTTATCATTTCTGGAAGTGAGGATTTAAACTCCTCCAGCAGAACTATCTCCCTAAGATCCTTGTATGTCTTTTCTATCTTTGAGGTTCTCACCCATCTATCAAAGCTGCTGTGTTTAATTCATTCAAACCTGACATAAGTCTGACCTGGTTCCATCCTTATATTTCTGAGCCTTTTTGACATCTTCATAATCTCGCGACATGTCATCTGACAGTGTTGCAAAAACCTCACTCGCCCTGCCTACCAACTTGGTCCAAATTAACATTACCTACATATCCTGTGGCCAGTTCATCTGTTTAGCCAATTTCTCAAAGGAAATGAAAAAGGCTTCTATATGTCTTTTTCATCAAATTTTGGTAATGTTTTGACATATTTGTATAAATCCCTATCAGGCCTTTGGCTACAACTAGTTTGCTCATCCTCACTTCTATCTTATACTTTTCCTTCTGCCATTTGAAGTTTTTTGCTTCAAAATCCAAATTCATCTTTTGCAACTCAAATGTTCTTTTTTCTCTCTCATTTTCCCTTTCTAACTCCAAATGTCATATTTGCAATTTTACTTTTTCTAACTCCACTGCATCTGCCTGTCTCTCTGGTGCACTTAAATGCATGACTAACTCCTTTACAATTTCAGCTTTCCTCTCATCCCTAGTTAAACCCAATTCCAGCCTGTTTGCTAAGTCTAAAAGTATATCCTTCTGTTGTCTTTCAAAACTTTCCTGGCAAATTTGGGAAGCATCTTCAAACCTCAAAACCTCTTTAGCAATGTTAAGAGCCATTTTCCCCAGTTTTGATTGAACCAACTACTACTAACAGAAATTAAACAGATTTTCCACTTCTCACCTAAGTTTTTTTTAAAGATCCAGGATACTGATCTCCAATTCTGTATAAATCTGTCCAAATCCATTCAGATCCCGTACACGAACTGTCCAGATCCCAGACTCGAGCCCCCAATCTGTCAAGAAGGGGAAGTTGAACCCCTTTCGTTTTGTGGATAGATGGTGCTTTCACAGGGAGCTTAGAGATTTCTGTGAAAGTTAGACATTTATTCCTCAGATGGTGGTTTGCTCTCACACAGACGTTCATAAACGGCCTTCTTATATACCTCTGACAACCTGTCAATTTTCTTATAATGGATTGGTCCGAGGTTGTCAAAACCATCTGATTTAAATTCAATTGGTTTTCAATCTCTAAGTGCTTGGTTTAAATTAATTGGCTGATTTTCAAGCAGGTGCCAAAACATCAAAACAAGCCTAAGGTTTCCAATCACACATCCAATTGATACGTGTTTCAATTTCAGAACTGGCTGTATCTATTCAGCTGCTTACAGACACATTTTCGTTTAAATCTCCACGCTTAGAAAAGCACATAATCTCTTAAAGCGACTATGCCCTCTTCACCCCTATCATTTTTACAAACAAATTCTAACTTCCTGCCTTCCAATTCAGAAGTACTCTACATAACTTTGGAACATTATGCACTGAATTAAAAGTATAAATACATCTACACATATGTCCTGAATATTACGCATTACAGTGCCACTGATAGACTTGTAAGGGCATAAATCACACCATGCTGCAGATATGCCTTGAGAATGTACTAATGTTGCACCGTATTGAACAAGTTTGTATCAGTTAATAGTAAACATTAATCCAACATAATTTGCATTCATTTCTAAAATTGCCCACAGCTCAAGAGTTCATGATATATATCATAAAGTTATAATATCCCAGATTATGTGATGGAAGTACAACAAGTGACATAATGAAATGCATGTTGTAAGGTCATGCCTGGGACCTTTGTTGAGTAAGTGTTCTTTCACTATACAAGGTGAAGGGGTGCAGTGTAGAAGTCAGGTGCAAATCTCCTCCTCAGCTGCTGCCTACCTATGAATGTGAAAAGAAATTATATTGGACCATTGAAATGTGATCTGGTGTTAGGGCAGGAATGGGAGGAGGATATCCTGAAAAGAAGACCATTGGATGCAAGTAAGGTGCTGATCTCAGCACTGGCAGTAATGAATAACATCATCAGAGCGTGGGACAGGAATCCTGCTCCTCATGTCCAATTATACTGTGAAAAAGCTCATTTAGAGGGATATTTAAGAGTGACAGATCGGTTGCAGAAGCTTTTCAATTTCAGAGCAGCTAAGGGAAATGGGCATACAGTGGTGAGCTAGTCATGGCTACCTCAGGGTATGTTTTGACCTAATAGCAAGATTAGTACAGTAAAGGATGACTGGTCAACTGGCATCCTTGGCACTGTGTAGGCAGGAAGGAAAGTGAGCATATTGCCTGATCTAGGTTTTGCCTCAAGGAGGGTATTGACCTGATGCCTTGCACAAACAATTCAATATTTCCATCCCAATCTCTGTTTAAGCATAATGTCACACACTTCACATCTTACAATCATCACAAGCCACTACTACTTTGTCCCCAGTATCCATAGAAGCCGAGCATCTCAAGATTGTTTAATCATAGATCATAGAAGTTCATAGAATCCCGACAGTGTGGAAACAGGTCCTTCAGCCCAACAAGTCTGCATCGACCCTCAGAGCATCCCACCCAGACCCATCCGCCTAATCTACACATCCCTGAACACTACGGGCAATTTAGCATGGTCAATCCACCTAGGCTGCACATCTTTGGACTGTGGGAGGAAACCGGAACACCCGGAGGAAACCCACGCAGACAGGGGGAGAATGCGCAAACTCCACACAGACAGACTCCACAGACCTCGCCCGAGGGTGGAATCGAACCCGGGTCCCTGGTGCTGTGTGGCAGCAGTGCTAACAACTGAGCCACCATGCCACCCCGGTGTTAATGTAAGGCCATCACAGACAGGAAGCCTTCAAACAATGTATAACAGTAAACTGTATTGACAGAAACCAAAAGTCAGCAGAAATCAAACCAATAAAGGTTGCATTCCACTCCCAACTTAGAGATGAACTGTTTGCATCTTGAGGAGCATGTATTTTACAATCAGTGACTCGTCATCCATTCCAGGTATTTTATACTGAAAACCGGCGTCAATTAAAACCTAAGAAGCCTGTAGTGCTTGACACAACTGTGCTCCATAGTGCACAAGCTGACGCCTCCCCCAGCACTATCAGACTAGTCACTTGAGTGTTGTGGAAAGCATTAGGTTTTGGCTGCTATGCCAGTGTATTAATGGAGAACAGCAACTCTAGACTACCAATGCTTTACTGGGTGCATAGCTGGTGTTCCAGGATGATGCTGGTGCTAAGGATAACAATTTATTCTGGGATATTGGTGGTGGGGAGTTTTTCTGGCTGTGACAAGTGGTAGAATTAGACTAGCATCAGACGAGAGGGGTGCCACAAGGAAGGGATAGGTAGGTATGAGGTAAATTTGATGAGTTTGCCAGATCCAGGAGACAACAGCACATGTCGACTGACCTGTCTAGAAGACCAGATCAACAATTATCTGAGTATTTCATACCTTATCACTTTCTTTGGTCAGGAACAAGTCATTACTTTCCAAAGGTATTTTCTTCTCAGAGGGAATCTCTGCTGTGAGAAATACTGTTTTTTACCTTTACCTGGCATGTGTGTGTGTTTGTTTGAGTTATTTATAGAATTAGAGATTTATACCGTCATATTGCAAAGGGTGTTTTGCATCCACATTGATTAAAAATTGATTTATAATAAATCAATAGTTCTGTGTCTATTAAAGATACCTGGTTGATGGATCTTTTAAGTCCAATATTGAGAAAGCATACAATTGGACATATTGGGAACAGAATATAACAATTGATCTTATGTTATGACTCTTAGAATAATAGGATTAGAGAGTCCGCACTCCTCAGTCTCACATGTTATGGGTCGGTCAAACGTCAGTAACGAGTGAACAAAGTTACCATCCATTAAAGCTGAAGCAGTTTGGCCGGTATAAATAGCATGGAGTATTTACTGACATCATAGCCAATGGAGACCAACAACTGAGAGGAGAAGGAAAAGGTTAAAGTAGTCAAAACAGTATTGTCTTTGGTTTCCCATCCCCTGAAAGCTATTTAGAACAAACATTGAGTGAGCATGAAATGATAGGAGATGACAGGACTAAAGGAAAATGGGAAGTAGTTTTAGGTTTAGTCAATAAAGGTAATTGAAAAGGAGAACATCATTGTTTAAAAAGTAATTGGCTCCTTTCCACTGTTGCATTTCTGTGATTTATTTGTGATTTCATGGTTATTTTCTGTGATTGTCTTAAATTAAGAAATTTCAATTAGTGTACATTGATTAATTAGATTTTCATAGTCTTCAGGAAGTGACAGAGACGGTATTGTCACTACAACTCATATTTGCTTATGTTATTAAAATAGATAATATTAATTTCGAACTGCAACAAAGGAATAATAGTCTTTGATAACCAACAATCATCATTAACCTAAATACACAACTAATGCACCAATAGTCAACTGTAGCAAAGAATTTAATTCAATAAATATAGTCATGACATCAAGTACAAATTCAATGTACATATAAAACGGATGAAAAAAAGTTAATCAGCCATTCACCATGGGCCATATTTACGTCTTCAATGAAGAGTATACAGACCATTTCTCTCCTGTGTCATTTAAATAGGATGTGCACATTTCATTTTTAAATGCTTCACTGCGCCAGTTAGCAATCTAGTCCACAAATGAGTAAGTGCACGAATGAACAAATTCATCTTCAATGTAGAATTAATTACTGCTTCCATGTCTATAATGCCATAATTTTACATCTTTCTACACCTTATCAATTTATTTCATGCTTCAAGGTGTAGGGACCATCTCCATGGCAATGCAGAGCACTGGTTGAACAATGAGAGTAAGCAACAACTTAGACTACAAAACAAGCAATCATTAGAAAAAGCTAACAATTGAATATACTTGGGAAATTTTAGTCTCCTATTGCCCTATACCACTTAAAAATGAAACAGAAACAGAGAGAAAAAAAACGTAGCTAAAGAACCCAGATTACTGATTGACTGCTGAAAGACCATCTATTCTGATTTAAGGTTGGCCCTGATTTAGACTATAGGACTACATGCTTGATAAACAACAAAGACAGCATGCTTTAGGTAGAGTTATCAACTGACAGCTCTGCATTACTTCACATTGATAAATTAAATGAACTAGACGAGGAAGTTCTGTGATTGTCTTCAATGATAGTAGAGCCCTGTACCTGATGCAAAATATCAGGAGAGGGTGATCTACCTCAGCCCCTTTCTGAGGGTCCCAACTGTAACGGCACTGTGCCTTTAAGTCTCTCACAGAGAGGTAGTGCCACAGTGCTACCTGCTTCAGAATGTCTGCTTCAGAAGCAGTGGGTAAACAGCTTTGAGTTCTCTGAGTGTGTCTTTTGAAAAGAAGCATGAGTGGGTGGAATCATGCTTACACAGACTCAGAGTTTTAGTTAGGCTTTCATGAGTGAGACTGTTGGGCAACTAGCTTGACTCCTCTTCCCTGCTGCTTGATTGTTTCTGTTGGTATTCCTTGCTCCTGGACTGGGGAGGAAACAGCATTTGAGGAAAATCTTGTTTGCTGAATTTGCATTTGCCAAGTGGGTGTGTTTACGGGATACTGCTATATTGGAACAGTTTATGATTAGTAGTTAAATAATATATTGTTTTATTAAATATGTCAATGGAGTTAGTTATTCCAATTCTTCTTTTTCCGTTTGTATTTTAACTGTGTTATAAGAATAAAGTGTGATTTGCTGAGTAGAAATAAGGAGATAGTAACATTTGTGCAATTCAAGTGCCCAACTGACTCTAACAAAAGAGAATATATCCTTTTGACATTCAACGGCATAACTTTGGATGAATCCCTCACTATCACATTGATCAGAAACGGAAGTAGACTGGCCACATAAATACTGTGGCTACAGTAGCAAGCCAGAAGGCTAGGAATCCTGCAGCAAGTAATTCACCTTATGCCACCTCCCCCTCCCTCCAAAAAGACACTCTCATTTACAAGGCACAAGTCAGGAGTTTGGAATACTCTCCACTTGCGTGGGCCATCCTAGACTCAGCAACACGTATAATTGTTTGTGGATGTAGCAGCAATCACTCCCTCCTTCACCAACATGCATAGCAGCAGTGTGAACCATCTACAAGATGTACTGTAGAAATTCACCAAGGCTCCTTAGACAGCATCGAGGCTTTTAAAATCCATGCCTTCTACCATTTAGAAGAACAAGAGAAGCAGGTTTATCATCACCTGAAAATTCTGCTTCAAGCCACTTACATCCTGACTTGGAAATATATTGCTGTTCCTTCAGTGTGGCTGGGTCAAAATTCTGGAACTCCCTAACAGCATTGTGGGTCTACCTTCTATAGTAACCTGCAGCCATTCAAAATGGCAGTTCACCACCAACTTCTAAAGGGCTACTATGGATGGGAAATAAATATTGGTCTAGTTGGCAAAGATAGATCCCATGAATGAATAAAAAAGTTCAATTTTGGTTGCACGAGGAACACTTGGCTCTAGACTGTCTTATAACCTTGATCCAAATACAGATGAAAGAGATAAATTCTAGAAGTGAAGTGAGTAACTTCACTTCACTTCAAGATAACATTTGACCCTAGTAAAACTAAAAGCAAGAAGAATCAGAGGGAAAGGTTTCCACTGGTTGGAGTCATACCTCGCACAAGGTAAGATGATTGTGGTTGTTGATGTCCAATAATCTCAGCTGTGAGAGATTACTGTAGAGTTCCTCAGGACAGTATCTTAGACCCAACCACCTTCATTAGCATAATCAACAATATTCCTTCCAGCAGTTTCAGAGCAGTAATGTTCATTAATGCTTGTACAATTTTCTGATCGGGTCACAATTCCTTAGGTAACAAGGTGGTCTGTGCTCACATGCGGCAAGTGCTGGACAATATTACTCTTGGGCTGATCAATATTTTTAAATATCTTCTGATATTCTGACACACTTCTGAAGCAGTTTGGACTGCTGGCTCAAAGGTACTACCAATGCTCCTTTATGCTACTCAAATGCCAGGTAATATTCCATCTCCTATAAGCAAGCATCTAATCACTTCCCCTTTACATTCAATGAGATTAGCACTGCCAAATCAACCTCCTGGTCTCACCATTGACTAGAAAATAGCTTGATGAGCCACGTAAATGCTATGGTTACAAGAGCAGGTCACAGGCTAGATGTGTTTTGGTGATATACTCATCTCCTGCCTTTCCAAAACCTTTTATCATCCATAAGGCACGAGTCAGGTTTACGATTAAATAATACCCACTTGCCTGGAAGAGTATAGTTTCCAAAACACTCAAAAAGTTCAACACCATTCAGGGTAAAGCAACCCACTACTGCAGCCATGTACACCATCTACAAGGTACACTGCAGCACATGCTGAAACTATGAGTTCTACCAATTAGAACAGGGGAATCAGTGCACAGGTACTACTACCTGGAAGTTTCCTTCCAAGTCACATATCATTCTGATTCCTCACCTGAGGTAAGGTAACCCTCAGCTTAAACCATCACCAGTTGTCTCTCTTTAATGAGAGATCAGCTCATTGGTCTGCTGGGACTATGGCGACTTTGCTTTTATACCTGAACACCGTACTTGACAACACTGTCTACCCACATCACCGGGACTGCTGTACTTTAAGATCATAGCTCACCACCAAATTATCATAAGCAATTGCATATAGGTAATAAATACCCACATCCCAGGACAAATACTAAAACCTTTAAGAATGGCAAGCATATTTCCTGAGGTGCCTTACATTTTCCCCAATGAGAGACGATATAACCAGAAGCCTACATTATCAGTTAGTTCATCAACATTCTACATGTTTTTGAAAATCAAAGTACAATGGACACCACAGATCATTTATGCACATAACAATTAGGTATGACAGTTGATGATTTCAAGTATTTTATGAGTTCTGGTGTAATTATTAATGGATAACATTTTAGCAAAACAATACTGAAGAACAAAATGCAAACTCAAGCATTGCTATAATTAAACAATTACAGCCTGAAAAAAGTGCTTGAAATAAGAACAATATTATAAATACAAAACAGATCAGTTAATGTCTGTAAAGAGGAATGACAGTTAAAAGGAAGGATATAATTGCATTAGAAGTTGTTTAGAGAAGATTCATTAGGTTGATTCTGAGGAAAGTTCAAAGTGGTTGTGCCTATGTTCATTGGAGTTGGAGGTGACCTTATTAAAATATACAAACGCTTAGGTATATGATAGGATAGATAATGAGAGGATTTTCCCCTCTTGGGGGAAACCTAAAGCTAGGGCACACAATTTTAAAATAAGAAGCCTTCCAATTACGTCAGAAATGGGGAGGAGTTTCTACCGTTGCAGTATTGTAAATCTTTGGAATTCATTTTCCCAGAGAGAACTGGAAGCTGGTTCAGTGAACATATTCAAGGCTAAGTTGAGCAAATTTTTGATTTATAAAGGAGTCAATTTTATGGCAAGCCAGCAGGAAAGTGGAGTAAGGCTACCAAAAGATTAAGCATCACCTCATTGAATGGCGGAATAGGTTCAAGAGGTCAAATGGCCTATCTTAGCTCCTATTTTTCATAATCATATGATCATAAAACTACAACAGAACATGAAAGAAAAGCAGGGTATTTTTAACACTGTCAAAAATTATAGCCTACACTGTTGATAGGAAGCAAACATTGATATCAGATTATAATATAATCTCATATCACTCTTTTAACCATATTCCGTCTGAAGTTAAAAATTGAGATGGTTTAAACCAAAATAGAGGGGGCTGTACAGCTATATGTCTACATATTTTTGAAATTTAGTTAAGGTATTGACCAAAATAATCTGTTATTTGGGTAGGGGCATGGGGGGAGAATGATAGACGTTTATAGTATCTGTAAATGCATGTATTTGATTTTGATGCTAATATGTAATAATTATATATTTACTGCTCAGCAGAGCTGAGTGGTACATAAAATCTTCCAACCGAAATTCAATCAGATCTTGTAAATTAAACAGTATGGCAAGTTGAAACGCATCCCTTGTTACTTGTTAATGAATGTGACTTATTCAGAACGATGTCAAAGCTAGTTACATTATACACAACTACAAAAATTATTTTGATGAACAAAAACTAAATGTATTACTGCAATATTTCTTTAAATGCAAAAGTACATTGCAATTTTTCCAAATAAAAATGTTTTGAGTGTCAAAAAGCAGGTACTACTAACATACAAAACTAAAACAAAGAACGGTGGACGCTGGAGATCTGAAGCAAACAAAAACAGAAATTGCTGGAAAATCTCAGCAGGTCTGGCAGCATCTGTGGAGACAAATTGGAGTTAACATTTTGAATCTGACGACTCTGCATCACTATAGAAATAGGAAGATGTGAAGATTAATAATTTGTAATGCAGAGTGTTATGATAAAAGGCTGAAGGATCTGATGAGGGCTGGCTCAATTAAAGTTAGTCTTAAAAACGTATTACAAGTGTATGATTGGAGACTTGGCGGACTGGTTTCCATTCTCATGATACCTATGGGAAATGTATTTGTCTCACAGCATAGAATTTTCTCCATATTAAAGCAATTACAAATCTCACTCAGAGAAGCCATTGTCATGGCAAACAAGAAGTAGAAGGTACTCTCCTGAAGTTAGAACTGAGGCATGTTGATGGGATACAGTTGAGATAGGTGTACACTGCATTCAGCATGTTGCAATTCAGCTAGGAGTGATTGTTGCTAGGACTGAATGAAACAGAAAAATTTCCATGACCTAGCTCTAATGCCACAATCTCCTGTGCGCAAAAAAACCAAAACAAATACACTATCAAGGAAATAGAATCTCCATCTACTGAGCCTCCAGCTACTGGTATCAATTCATCTTCAAATATGACAAGACATTTATCGGGGACATACATCACACATTGTACTTAACAATAAGATAAAGAATATGAATGCAAATAGCAATTCATATAATACATTGTAAATCTATAAGGAGGTGGTCACACCCAAGGTACAGGAAAAAGGTAGCTGGGTGGCTGTCAGGAAGGGGAAAGGCAGACAGTGCAGCGATCCCCTCTGGCTGTTCCCCTCAATAATAAGTATACCGTTTTGGATACTATTGGTGGGGGAAATGACCTACCGGGGGAAGGCCATAGCGGACAGGCCTCTGGCACTGAGCCTGGTACTGTGGCACAGAAGGGAAGGGGGGAGAATAGGAGAGCAATTGTAGTGGGGGATTCAACAGTAAGAGGCACAGACAGCCTGTTCTGTGGATGTGAACAAGACGAATGGATGGTATGTGTCCTCCTGGGTGCCAGGGTCCATGATGTCTCAGATTGTGTCTTCAAGATCCTTAAGGGAGAGGGTGAGCAACCAACAGTCATGGCTCACATCGCTACCAATGACATAGGTAGAAAAAGGACTGAGAATGTGAAAAACGAGTACAGGAAGTTAGGTTGGAAGCTGAAGTCCAGGACAAACAGGGTAGTTATCTCTGGATTACTACCAGTGCCACGTGATAACGAGGTAAGAAATAGGGAGAGAGTGCAGCTAAAAATGTAGCTACAGGGCTGGTGTAGGAAGGAGGGCTTCCATTATGTGGATAATTGGAGCACATTCTGGGGAAGATGGGACCTGTACAGTAAGGACGGGTTGCATCTGAACCGGAAGGGCACAAATATCCTGGGAGGGAGGTTTGCTCGAGCTATACGGGATGGTTGAAACTAGATTGGCAGCGGGTGGGGAACCGGATTTGTAATTCAGAGGATGAGGTATTCAGCCTTTCAACAGACACAACAGGGAGTGAGGTTGTTAATAAATAAATGCGGTCGATGAAGCGTAATTGTGGACACAGAGATGGTTTGAGATGTGTGTACTTCAACACGAGAAGTATTGGAAATGAGGCGGATGAACTTAGAGCATGGGTCAGTACTTGGAACTACAATGTTGTGGTCGTTACAGAAACTTGGGTAACTCAGGGACAGGAATGGTTGTTGGAAGTTCCGGGATTTAGATGCTTTAAAGGAAATAGGGAAGGTGGAAAAAGAGGCGCGGGAGTGGCATTGCTAGTCAGGGCTAGTATAGCAGCTTCTGAAAAGTAGTTCAAGAATGATATGTCTACAGAGTCAGTTTGGGTTGAGGTCTAGAACAAGAAAGAAGCAGTCACTTTGTTGGGGTTTTTTTTACAGACCCCCTAATAGTTGCAGAGAAGTGGAGGAGCGGATTGGGAGGCAGATACTGGAAAGGTGCAGAAGTCACAGGGTTGTAGTCATGGGTGACTTCAACTTTCCAAATATTGATTGGAAATATTTTAGTTGTAACAGTTTAGATGGAGAGGATTTTGTCCATGCGTTCAGGGAGGATTCCTGACACAGTATGTAGATAGACCAACACGAGGAGAGGCCATTTTGGATTTGGTGCTTGGCCATGAACCGGGCCAAGTGTTAGACCTGTTGGTAGGAGAGCATTTTGGCGGTAGCGATCATAACTCTGTTACTTTTACAATAGTCATGGAAAAGGATAGGTACATACAGCAGGGTAAGGGTTATAATTGGGGGAAGGGTAATTACAATTCTGTTAGGCAAGAACTGGGTAACATAAAATGGGAACAGATGCTGTCAGGGAAGAGCACGATTGAAATGTAGAGATTGTTTAAGGAACGCATACTGCATGTGCTTGATACTTTTGTCCCGAGCAGGCAGGGAAGATGCGGTTGAGTTAGGGGGCCTTGGTTCTCAAGAGAGGTCGAATGACTGGTTAAGAGGAAGAAGGATGCTTATGTAAGGTTCAGGAAACAAGGAACAGAAAAGGCTCTAGAGGGATACAAGTTATCCAGGAAGGAGCTGAAGAAAGGGCTTAGGAGAGCTATAAGGGGGCATGAGAAAACCTTGGCAGATAGGATCAAGGAAACCTCTAAGGCTTTTTATACGTAGATGAGGAATAAGAGGACGACCAGAGAAAGGGTAGGGCCGATCAAGGATTGTAAATGGAATTTGTGCAAGGTGCCTGAAGAGGTAGGAGAGGTCCTTAGTGAATACTTTTCTTTCGTATTCACAACTGAGATGGACCTAGTTGTCAAGGAGGACAGTGTGAAACAGGCTGGTAGGCTAGAGGAGGTTGATGTTAGTAAGGAAGATGTGCTAGGAATTTTGAGGAAGCTGATGTTAGATAAGTCCCCCGGGCCTGATGGGATTTATCCAAGGATTCTATGGGAAGCGAGGGAAGAGATCACAGGGCCTTTGGTGATGATCTTTTCGTCCTCACTGTCCACGGGTATAGTGCCGGAAGATTGGAGAGAGGCAAACGTCATTCCCTTGTTCAAAAAAGAGAATAGGGATAACCCCAGAAATTACAGGCCAGTTAGTCTTACGTCAGTGGTGGGCAAATTATTGGAAAGGGCTCTGAGACATAGGATTTATGATCACTTGGAAAGGCACAGTTTGATTCGTGATAGTCAGCATGGATTTGTGAGGAGTAGATCATGCCTCACAAAGCTTATTGAATTCTTTGAAGAGTTGACTAAACATGTGGATGAAGGTAGAGCAGTGGATGTGGTATACATGGATTTAAGTAAGGCGTTTGAAAATGTTCCCCATGGTCGACTCATACAGAAGGTAAGGAGGCATGGGATGGGGGAAATGTGGCAGATTGGATTCAGAATTGGCTGACCCTTAGAAGACAAAGAGTGGTAGTGGACGGAAATTATTCAACATGGTGCTCAGTTACGAGTGGTGTACCACAAGGATCTGTTCTGGGTCCTCTTCTATTTGTGATTTTTGTAAATGATTTGGATGAAGGAGTGAAAGAGTGGATTAGTAAGTTCGTGGTTGATACGAAGGTGGGTCGCGTTATGGACAGTGCGGAAGGCTGTTCTAGGTTACAAAGGGACATTGATAGGATGCAGAGCTGAGCTGAGAAGTGGCAGATGGAGTTTAACCCTGAAAAGTGTGAGGTAATTCATTCTGGAAGGACAAACTTGAAAGCAGAATACAGGGTTAATGGATAGATTCTTGGCAGTGTGGCAGAGCAGAGGGATCTTGGAGTTCATGTCCACAGTTCCCTGAAAGCTGCCATCCAGGTGGATAGAGTTGTTAAGAAGGCATATGGTGTGTTAGCTTTCATTAATAGAGGGTTTGAGCTCAAGAGCCATGACGTTACGCTCTAGCTATACAAAAGCCTAGTTCGGCCACATCTGGAGTGTTGTGTCCAGTTCTGGTTGCTTCATTACAGGAAAGATGTGGAGGCATTGGAAAAGGTGCAGAGGAGATTTACCAGGATGTTGCCTGGAGTGGAGGGAAGGTCTTACGAGGTAAGGTTGAGAGAGCTAGGGCTTTTCTCTTCAGAACGACGAAGGATGAGAGATGACTTGATAGGGGTGTACGAAATGATCAGAGGTATAGATACAGTAGACAGCCAGAGACTTTTTCCTAGAGTGGAGGTAGCTATTACGAGGGGGCATAGTTTTAAAGTGAGTGGAGGTAGATACAGGGGAGACGTCAGAGGTAGGTTCTTTACTCAGAGAGTGGTTGGGGTGTGGAATGCATTGCCGGAGCGGGTAGTGAAGTCGGCCTCATTCAGGGCATTTAAGCGGCTATTAGGTAGGCATACGGGTGATAGTATAAGGTAGGGGTGGAGGTTAGAAACACATTAGGATTAGGGTAAAAGTTCGGCACAACATCATGGGCCGAAGAGCCTGTGCTGTGCTGTACTGTTCTACATTCTATGTTCTATAAAATATTATCCTTCCAATTGTATAAACGTTTCTACTACTGAAAACTGAGGAGTTACTTTTTTAGGTTTTGCAATGAGTATTGTCTGATAAAAGAAATTTCTAAAAATGTAACGCAAGTGTAATTGAGGATTATGTTTTACATTCAAAATATAGGATGAATCTATTCTTGCAGAATCCACAACTGTGCCTGGGAAAATGAATGCCACATTTTGGAATAAGGAGAAAAGTGTAGTTCCTGGGCTTTTTCACAGATGGTCTGGGGAAAATTCCCAGCGAATATTACAGATGCTTTGATAAAAGTGAATGTACTTAAGATTTGGAACTACTAATGATAATATCTTTTATGAAACAATGTATCAATAAAATATTTTTATTCAATACCTGTTAAATAAATAGTTGATTTTTAAAAATCAATTTCAATATGTTGTTACTTCTTTGATGCATCAGAATTCTAAAACCCCCAAATACCACAAGATGATTCAATCTCCTCAACTTTCAGTTCATGAAGCATTTCAAAATACTTAGTGTTCTTTGATTCTCTGGGTCATACTTTTTGGAACATGAACACGTGGAAGGCAGTCATCTGTACATGCTTTATAGAAATTGATAATTATCCAATCAAATCAAGATTGTGGTATTTCCCAACTTGCTTGGATTGTTCAAGATACATTGCGATTTTTAAAATATGTTTAATAATGGGAGAACTGCATTCATCAACGTAACAATAAATTGCCTGAAATACTAATATTTATTTCAAGTGTTTATGTCGTACTCATTAAATAATATGAAAATACAAAAGTCTTGGACAAATTAAATGCTGTAAAGTAATTTTAAAAAACATGCTTGATATGTTTTTTTCATATCTCTGGGATAGGTGAGGCTTGAACTCAAACTGTCTGGCTGACAGATAGGGACACTGTCATTGGCACTACAAGACCCCATTTATTTAGCTCAACTGGTATTTTAGCCATTGTGCCCGAATTCATTCTGCATCCAGCTGCACCCAACAGCTGATGGAAAACATGGTCCTGTAATAAATATCATAAACCTTAGGCCAGCATTACTACAAACACAAAGGGAGGAATACAAGAAGATTCTTGTCACAGAGATTATAGTTCTCAAAATACGGTACCTTGCCTGAACAAAATAATTTCTGTTTCTCGAGCTGCTGAGGCAAAACTTTTAGGAAAGCTTTAGATAAGAGCATGGGAAAACCCCAAATTCACAATTGTCCTACAACTGAGAACTTATAATGCCTGTGAATTGAGTAGATTGTTGCATGGAGTTGAAAATTGGACTATATATCAGAAATATATACACAGATTGAATTAATTTCATCTTTGTTGTTTGAGGAAAATACCCAGGATCTATTTGCAGCATTAAATTCCCAACAAAGAGACGCTATTGCTTTCAAACTCAGAAAGAATCATTGCAATGTTCAAACAACATGATTACAATAACATTGTTAAAACGGATAATGACTACCAGTAAAAGATGCACTGTAAAGAGACCTTAATGCTGCCAGGACATTCAGCGGGCAGGTACAAGGATTCATGTAAGATATATTGTATCATAATGACTTTGATGACTGGGAACAGTCTGTACTTGACAATAACACTGTCACTGAAGTCTCTACCAAACAGCACGGAAATTTGAAGAACTGTATCTTTCGACAGCCACAAAAATGGGCTATTACAGGGTGCTGCTTACAGCAGCAATCCCTGTTACAGCAGACAACAAATGATATCCGAATGTGATTGACAATTCCTTCCTCGAATTGTATGGTACTGCCACCTGAGAACACACAACAGATGGGCACTAGATATGAAGCATGCAGTATACCTTTGACAGAGATGCCCAACATGTGTAGTAAGGGCATGGAATGCCCTGCCTGCAACAGTAGCAGACTCGCCAACTTTAAGGGCATTTAAATGGTAGTTGGATAAACATATGGATGATAATGGAATAGTGTAGGTTAGATGGGCTTCAGATTGGTTTCACAGGTCAGCGCAACATTGAGGGCCGAAGGGCCTGTACTGCGCTGCAATGTTCTATGTTCTATGTTCTATGTTCTATGTCAGTACTGTAACATAGCATGTGAGCTGGGAGTATAAAGATCTCAGGCTCATATTACCTGGGGTACATTGAGATATGACATGGTGGTGAAAGCTTAATATTATCCCAGATTTTGAAGAGTCAATGACAATAAATAATGTATATATCAAGAAATATAATAAATGTCCTTTGAATCTTCCAATACCACACTCCCCCATGTCTAGTTCTTATGTTATGGGAGCTAACATATGCATTGCCGCATCATGTACAAACACCCTGCTGGAGGCTAAGCCCACAAATACAGTGGAAGCTAATTAGCCATAGTTGAGGCAGTGAATGATGTGTGGGCATGGGCTAATTCTGATGGCATGAAGCCTGTCAGTCTGCTTCAATTGATGATGTGCCATCTTCTACTGCTGATCTGACTGAAAGATCCATTTCTGCATTTCGGGGCTACTAAATAAAGCAAGTGTCTGATGTGATATTCTGCTATGAATTTCTCCAATCACTAGAGAATGCTCCCCAGATTCCATGAAGTGGGTAGAAGATGCCCAAAGTATAAGACTACCTTTTTTTAAAAATAAGTTTTGATCTGTTTAAAAATACAGAGAACAGACAGATCATGGTAAGAAAACTCAATAATTGTGAAATTTGTTCTCAATCCTCAAGTTAAAAGTGCAGTGAAACTATAAATGCAACATTCTCATAAAATTCCAGAAAGGATTAAAGACAATGCATTCACATTAATGCATGGTAATAAAAAGGGAGGATCCCAAGGCAGGAGTTTGTAATAAGTCTTGATAAAGAAACACATCACACTATTGATACTCCAAAATCATAACACCAGGAACATGTTTAAATAATCTGATCTTTGTGGTTTTTCTCATGGACAAACTAGTCTAATTCTGAGGTAAATGAAAAAAATACAAAAAGTGCAAAGGCAAGCCTGGGTAGCAGTGTAAAAATAATTGAGACATTGGCATGAATGCTGCAATATATTAAGTTGAAACGTCGGTAATGTTAGTGAAAACCTAAGACGTACTGTTACTGTCTCTGCTTACCGTGGATTTGAAAGAAGAAGTGGATTCATTTTTTTCTGAGATAGAGTCAAAAGCATTTCATTCTGGTAGTGATGGCCTTGATTGACTGGCTGTAAAAGACAGGAACATCTGTAAGGTAATGGCAAGTAAAGATTATTTTAAATTGGTACATTTTTAATCAAGCAAGCAAAGTCCAGAGACTTGTTCTCTCAAAAGATTTAGAAAATATAAAGGAATGAACATAAAATTCCACAGTCCCTGTACTGGGTTGAGTTATAGCAAGATGAGTATATTCAATTTCTAATTGCACAATCCCTGCAGTGGCTTGACACAAGAAACCTCATTACTTTTTCCAATAAAATTAGTTATAGAAGTTGCTTCATAAGTACTTAGAATAGGATATTTCTGTAGCAGTTTATGCAAAAGGGAGGAATAACATGAACTATAATTTACACAGAAAAAGAAAAGGTTGGAATGTTTGATTACATTCCCTATCTGCAAGGAAAAGGACAGAGGTTTTCTTTTTTAAAAGGTCCTAATCTGAAAGTATGACTGTCAAATAAAAAGGCCAATCATACCTCACAAGTTGAAAAGAAAATTTATCCTAGTATTCAGTTAATTCTTACTGTCAGCCAGAAGTCAGTTCAGCACTTCTAACAGATAACTATTTGTAAACTAAAAGCCAATTTGAATGATGTGGATGTGAGAGCAGGTCAGAAGGTTGCTATCTGTAATAAGTGGTTCACCTCCTGATTCATCAAAACCTCACCAACATTTACAACGCATAAGTATGAAATATAATGAAGGGCACTCATGGTGCCTGGATAGGAGAAGTACAGGAGTACTGTCACTGCAACATGTAAAGTCTACGAGATACAGCGCAGCAACTCATCAAAGCAACTTTTATAGTAACTCCCAAACCTCCCACCACTCCCGACAATGGCAACTAACACATGGGGAATGTGATTAACTTCTAGTTGTTTTCCCAGTTGTACAGGCTCCTGACATGAATATATATTACCGTTCCTTTAATGTTGTTGTGTTGAAAATCTGAAACCTTGCGTAACAGCATTGTGAGAGTACTTTGACCACAAGGACTGTAGCAATTTAATTAGGTAACTAAAGATGTAAAATAAATGGTAGACTTAGCATTGATTTCCACAGTGCAATTTTTAAAACAAAAACAACCCAAAAGTCCCAGGGTTCAACAATTAAATGACCAGTTTATATTTTAATTTGTAATCTAAGCATTCAAAATAATTCTGTATTTCATCATACAAATAGAATGATTAGGAAACCATTCTGACTTAATGAAGTGAGATTATGTGTAGGATTTTAAATTAATTATTAATGTAATGCACTAAGCACTGGGATTCCTTCCTTAAACCTCACAGCCCCTCTTTATTTAAAACACTCCTTAAAAGTTAATGTTTTATTTAAGCTTCTCATCATCTAACCTAATTTGTGTCTCATGTCAGTTTGTTTGATTATGGTACTGTGAAGTGCCTTTGTATGTTTTATTGTGTAAACAGCACTATATAAATCCAACTTTTTTTTTGTTGTTTCATGTTTAGTCAGTAATTAGAAATATTCAACCTAATACAAGAAGTAATACAGAACAGTTAGGAAATTTCATTTTTCATATTAAGTTACAAATACAGTTTTGAATTATAAAATACTGTTAAAGTATCTAAGCACGCATGTATAACTACTTGAGCCTTCACTTACCACTTGGTGGTGCTGTAACCTCATTTTTATGTTCTGTTGAGTGCAGGGCTATGGGGAAATTATTGAACCTTCTTGAAATCTGAAATTTCTGTTCATGCATGAAATGACTGAGGTCAGATAAGCCACAAATGACTAGAGCAGCCATTACAAAAGCTCCATTCCTTGATACAGAAGCTAATAAATGACATTTACTTTGTAACTCACTATAAGAAAAATATTTAAAATTACACTAAGTAAGGTCACCTTGTTGAATTTCAAAATGTTTGCTTTGCCATTGACGGCAGACCAACTCAATGTAATATCTATTTTTGCTTTTGTAACTAGCTTGAACCTAAGTAAAATCACACTGTTGTTCTATAACAATAGTTATGTAGCCCAACTCTGTTCGTTTCTGATATTTTACTGTTGGTACTAGCCTGAGCAAAAATGAGCAATCAGAGCTAGAGCAGATTTATGAAGCCATTACCTCTTATAAAGGGCACTCTGCGGCACATCTACCTGAAATAGTTGATTACTTGATACAGGTCACGGTTTTTTTTTAAGGAGAGAAATTTGAATTTTCTGTCTCGACTATTCCATCAGGGGAATTTGTTTTCAATTTGCTTAGTCTCAAAATGTTACAGCTATATGTCACTGTTCTCTCGACGCTGAAACTGATGTAATTTTCTTGATAACATATAATAGGACAACAAAGCAACTAACTCAGAGCAAGGCTACTTGCCGCTAACCATGAACTAAGTCTCTACCATGGCTCTAATGAAAATTTCAGCTCTGTCGATGGTGCTGCAACTGACTGTAGTATTCTTTACAGGGCATTCACAATATGGAGCAGCAGTGCTCCTGTGAGACTGTGCAAGTAACCAGTCACATTAAACAATTTTCATGGCAAACAAGAAACTAAAGAGTATGAACATAAATTCACATCCAAATAAATTTATATTGAGCAGAGTGAATGTAGAAACTAGAATATAATGAAAACAGGTTTTAATTTTTGATTTAAATTAGCTGAGAAAATCTACAAAGTAATAGCACCACTCCATAAATATACTATTATTTTGTTTCAGTCTTTCATGGGCTGTGGACATTGCTGGGAGGGCCAACATTTGTTCACCATCCTTAACTGCTTTTTCGCCCTAATTGGCTTAGCTACCTCCTTGATTCTTGTGGCTTTGTTGGATCATTTCAGAGGGGTGAGAGCAGCTGAAAACCTAACGGTCTTAAAAATTAGCAGTCAGAGTCAGAAAGGTCCAACAAGGTTTTGACAGGCAATCAAGTAATTATAGAATTTTTTATGACTTTTCGCGAAACACAAATGCTGCTAATGTACACAGAGTTAATGAACAGAGAGATAAACACTTCATGACACTCCTCAAAATTGACAATTATCCAATTTTTGGTAAAATTGAACTTTCGGTTATCATGAAAATACAGAGTCTGGCTGAAACCTACCTAAGAATATAAAACATGAAATTCTTATGAAGCACTTTAAAAACACAGGTTTTGATGTTAAAATAACTTTAATGTTTATCTATAACATGTGAATTTACATCACAAACAAAATCTTCTAATTCTGCTGTTCCATTTTTGCTGGTGTCCGCTGTCATGTTAATTTAAGAGTTTTATACATAAAGAATGCAGTGGAGTTGTGCATCACTGGTGTTGTCAGCCTTTATTGACTACACCTATTTGCCTTTGAGAAAGTGATGGTGAGTTAAAATGGGATAATTGGTCTGTTCAAGCACTGCCATAGTCCTTTGCTTTATTCATATGTATATAATCCAGCAAGGGCACATAATATTATTGGTATGGACTTCATCCTGTATCACATGCACTAACTCCATTGAATGCTGAAATGCTGGGGTAACTTTGACAATTTGATGCAAATGCATTGGTCCACAGTCTTGATAATAATAAAAGGTAAACAAAGAGAAATATTAACATTTTTAACCTCTTGAAGTCTAACCATTTCATGAAACTGGGTCCACGATTTTTGTCAATCTGGGCCTAAAAACAGGGAAAACGGAAAATTTTGTGTACTTCTATAAAATCTTTAACTTTTGTTCAAGCCCTTAACAACAGTTGACTCTTCAAAAAACTGCCTGACTTGCTGATTATTTACAGCATTGTGTATTTATTTTAAATTTAAAAATGCGTTGGATGCTTAAGAACAATCTTTGTGCGGTTCTGCGAATAGGCCTATAAATTCTCCAGCCTGTAACAGGATTCTTTAGACATAATTTTAGCCAAATATGCTGAGTGAAACCTGATCAAATGTCCAATTTACACTACATTCAATTTTTTGCTTCATTGAAACCAATGGACAAATCAGGTTAAAACTGAGGCTTTAGACTTTCTAGCACTTCAGTATTTTGTTGCTATTTCCTTCAGAGCTGGCAGTAAAAACAGAAGTTAACTTAGTATGAGAGACCAAGTATTTCATTTTCATCCGAATATGCTAGCATTTCACTCATAACAAACCTCATGCACAAGTTTTTAATTTGTTTCCTGGATAATAGCCATACTTACTTATGGCAACTGAACGAGGAGGAAGACTGTGCAATTTTAATACTCCTGTGATACATGTAAAACTTATAACAGGGGAACCCATGAATACAAATTTCAGGCAATATGTCAAAGCATTAATCTGATTTCAAAATGTTCACAGTCTGACAGATTATCCTGAGTTATTGGCACATCGAAGGATTTATCAGTGAAAATAAATTGACACTTTCAGCTAAATAACAACGTGCACATTTCTATATGGAATATGAATTAACTGTTGCTGTGGATGCAAAAAACCATTAGACAACAAACATTTCAAAAACACAAAAAGTGTAATTTTTAGTACTTGCTGGAATTGTATATCATAAATGTTTACGCACATATTTTCAAAGTAGGATTTATGAATCATTGGGGTGACGGGGAACAGTCTTTAGTTTCCATCAGAGCAGATGTCTTTGTTCGCATGAGATGCAGGCCATTTTGAGACATTGGCCTCATAAAGATCCTGGTGAAACCTGGCACTAAATGATCTCGTTATTACAACTCATCAGTTATATGAGGTTGGACAACTACCTGACTGAAGATTTAGATAATATGGAGGACAATCCTTGGGGAGCCTTGTATGGGCAGACAGAGATTTTCTGTAACTCTTCATTCCAAGTTGATCGTGAGTGTCAGTGGGATAGTTAAGTTACCCTTCCCAGTCACTTTAGATTTTCGGCTGGAAGCTGTTTACAAGGTCAGCAAAGAGTAGCTGTTAGTTGAAAGTTGTCTCTATCCTCTCTTAATAAAATTCTCAGATATATTGCACCATCTGTTCAAACCTAAACATTAAAAAAGGTATACACAGAAAAAATATTTTAAAGTCAGGTCTTTGAAGCCTTAAGAAGGCTTCACAGAAATAATGTAAAAGCAGCTTTAAAGTGTAGAACTGGTCTATGTGGTGCAGTGGAAGTATCCCTACCTCTGGACTGGGAAACCAAGCTTCAAGTCCCACCTGCTCCAGATATGTGTAATAATATCCTTGAGCAGGTTGATTAAATAAAAATGTTTAAAAATTTTGAATTGCATGTTAAGTGCATTGGGATGTGCCATGATGATATGGTGAGGCTGGCACTTGTTGGATGCCAATATCTATGAATGTGAGGTGTATGCTGCTGCCCTGGAGTATGTCATGAGGTGTTAGCGGCTGCTGTCCAAGAGTGATGTCTGGAGGAGCAAGCTGTAAGCTAGAGTCATCAGATACCCACTCTGAGTTTCATGCTGTGAATTCCTGGTGTCTTGTTTCAATCTAGTGGAAGCATGGAAGCCTGCATATTGATGAGGTGAGATGAGAATAGTAAAGAGGATGATAATGAGCAATAAGCCCTGTTAGTAGCCCTCTAGCTGCCTGCTGGAAGAATCTCGTCTTGACATCCAGGACTTGATTGGAAAACATGACTTGCTGGTGTCTATGCTGAGAAAGGCCTCACTCAACATCTCAAATTTCTCACTAAAGCCTATGTCATTCATGGCCTGGAAAGATTTTGCCCAATAAGATCATTATAAAGTACTTTAACACAAATTTTCATTCTCAAACATGATGTAACATGTGTGGATTTATTTTATACGAATTTTAATGTTTATATATCATATGTTAAAATGCTCCTTTTTATTGATGCCTTGTATTCATTGACATCTGGGTTCATGTTAATTTCAGAGAGTTCAAATGGGCCACTTTTGAAAATAGTTTCAGAAACATTGCTCCAGGCCAACATAAAAGGGAAAAAGAAATATTTTTCTAGACATCTGATAGTATACCTTAGTTTTGATGAGACATCATTGGCCTGAAATGCCAATTTTGTTCCTCTCACCACAGATGCTGCCTTCCAACTGAGGAATTCTACTTTTATTTTTAATTCTTATATCAGATTTTCATTATGAGCAGTATCTTACTTTTGTTTTATAAATAAAATTGCAAGCCTTCATCCATCATGGCAAATTGACCAAGCAGGGAAAGAAGATATCTGATATTACTAGGCAGTCCTGACATGATCCCACATGAGATAGTAGGAACAGCCGATGCCGGAGAATCTGAGATAGCAAGGTGTAGAGCTGGATGAACACAGCAGGTCTGTACCCGCCTCCCTAACCTGTCCTCCCACTTATCCACCCCTCCCACCTCAAGCCCCACCCCATCTCCTACCGACTAGCCTCATCACACCTCCTTGACCTGTCCGTGCTCCCTGGACCGACCTATCCCCTCCCTAACTCCCCACCTACACTCATCTTTACTGGCTCCAACCCCACCTCCTTGACCTGTCTGTCTCCTCTCCACCTATCTTCTCCTTTATCCATCTTCTATCAGCGTCCCCCTTTCTCCCTATTTTTTTCAGTATCCCCATCCCCTCCCCCATTTCTGAAGAAGGCTCTAGACCCGAAACGTCAGCTTTCCTGCTCCTCTGATGCTGCTTGACCTGTTGTGTTCATCCAGCTCTACACCTTGTTATCCCATGATTCCTCATGATACTTCCCTCTCTAAATTAATATGTCACTCACATTCTCAGTATATACTGGAGTTGGGATGTTCTTGCCCATGGATATCTCTGGTGCTTCAAGATGAAGTAACCATCTGATTAACTTTCTTTCTAGAAGTAGGATAGCATTTGCTAGTCGAGAAACAATAGTGTTGGAAAAACTCAGCAGTTCTGCGGAGACAGAAACCAAATTAATGTTTTGAGTCCAGTGTGGTTCTTCGTTGGAACTTAGACATTAACTGTTTTTCTCTTTCCACAGATGCTGCCAGACCTGGTGAGTTTCACCAGGTTTTTATTTCATATTTGCAGCATCTGCAGTATTCTACATTTAGTTTAGCACATGCTAGGCTTACTTGTCACTAATTACTTAATAAGATCCTTAGCGATAAGGTAAATGTCATGGGTGGACATTCAAACATTTTTTACAAAATAAGCTTACTTATATGATAAACTACCCTGTTTTATTTTCAATATCTTATGGAACATTTTAGTTAAACAGTGCCACTGCAACTAATTGTTAATTTATTTTAGTAACCATTTGCAAGTTCAATGCCTGCACCAAACGTACAACACTTGAAATGTCGATGTCTTCAAATTAATAAAACATGATTTCCATTTGCAAAACCACATTCCAAGTTGCATTGATGATTATAAAGGGTGAGACACCAGGGGTCGGATATTAACTCTGTGCAAATCAGTGGGTTTTGAATGAGTTCAAAATTTCACTCTGGTAATGTAAACCATGATGTCAGCTTAATAGACTGTTACTCCCTGCTGTGAACATCTCAGTAATAGAAGCTCTCAAGCTTGCTCTGCATTAGGTAAAATATATTACTTCTTGCAATATTAATATCTCATACTCTGAACTTAAAGAAAACAGTTATGCTTCACTAAGTGAGCCCCATCCTCAGGAGCTGCTTGCCTTTCCCTCTGGGCTTAGAAAGCAACGTGAGTCACACAGAAGTTGACAGCCTATATGCCAGCGAAAGTCAGTTAGTGTCTTAAAAAGACAAACTATGACCCATAAGTTGCATCCTGTGGAAATGCATGAGATGCATACGTCTCTGCACAGAAAATGGCCTGGCAGAACCCTGCAAGTCCTAGGGTCCCTGAGGTCCAAAGTAAGATATTAAAGGGCTGAACTGATGTGTGAGTTGGTCCAAAAGCAGGCATGGTGATGAGGTGAGGCTGGTGATTTGGTAATACCAACTTGTGTGGATGACAGATTGAGGATGATGGTGGCCATGCAGGGGCATTGTTGTGAAGAGGAACTTAGATGATGGCCGTGACAAGTAACAGGCAAGCTTCAGCTGCCAAGCACTTGGTCTGATTGAAATGTTGGTAATTTGCACTGTCTACTTTCTTAGAAGTGGCATACAGATAAGGGGAGTTGGTGCTTTAACAAAATGCATGGAAATAAGGGAGTTGCCACTGAACGGCCTGACTCTAAAGTCACATTTCATGGCTTGAAGGGAAGTAGGTTCATTCAGACAGAAAGGATTTTGACTGTTAGTTCAGTAAGTTCCAAAACAGTCAGGACAAAAAAAGTCATGACCGTCTTAGAGGTCAGTAAGACAAAAATCTCCACAAAAGAAAGCTTTTGAGAGAGGAGGATAACCTACAGACTGCTGAAGATGTAGGATTGAGGAGTAAGTAGGTAGAGCTTGCAACCTGTTTAAGAGTCTCTGAAGAGACATTAACTGAAGATAATAGCATCAAGTGAATGCAGATCTTTGACAAAAAGAACCCAAATACAGCTGTGCTAACTAAACAAGAAACTTTAGTGTGAAGACAGGGTGACCCTTCACTGAGGTTTGAGAGTTTGCAATATTGTAGTGGGGACAAAAGGTTTGAATCTTTTTGAAAATTGTTAAAGGACCACTTCAAATCATATAACATAATTCATACATTATCTTTTATAGTCATAGACTCATAGAGTAGCACAGCACGGACACAGACCCTTCAGTATAACTCATCCATGCTGACCAACTATCCTAAATTAATCAAGTCCCATTTGCCAGCACTTGGCTCATATCCCTCTAAACACTTCCAATTCATATACCCATCCAGAAATCTTTCAGATGTTGTAATTGTACCAGCTTCCACCACTTCCTCTGGCAACTCATTCCATATATGCATCACACTTTGTGTGAAAAATTTATCCCTTAAATCCCTTTTAAATCTTCCCCGTCTCACCTTAAACCTATGTCCTCTAGTTTTGGACACCCTAACCCTGGGAAAAAGACCTTGGACATTCTGTTGTAGTTGGTTAGCTCGCCGAGCTGGTTTGTTGTTCCACTGTCATTTCATTACCCTGCTGGGTAACATCATCAGTGCAGCCTCCAATGAAGTGCTGTTGTGTTTTCCCATCTGTTATTTAAACTTTGGTATCCGTTGAGCTGGGTTACCTCACTTCCGGTTTTCCTTCACAATGGAGTGTATATAGAATCTAGCTCTGTGTGTTTATTGATGGCTTTCTTAGTGGAGAACCAGGCTTTTAGGAATTCCCGTGCTTGTCTCTGCTTCGCCTGTCCCAGGATCCTGGTGTTGTCCCAACCGAATTGGTGGTTTTTCTTATTCATGTGAATGGAGATGAGTGAATATTGGTCGTGTCATTTTGTTGCCAGTTGATGTTCATGTGCCCTTGTGGTTAATTTCCTTCCTGTTTGGCCAATGTAATGTTTGTCGCAGTCTCTGCAGGGAATCTTGTATATGACATTGGTTCTGTCCATAGTGAGTAGTGGGTCTTCAGTTCTGGTAAGCAGTTGTTGTAGGTTTGATGTGGGTTTGCGTGCTACTCTGATGCCCAGTGGTCCTAGGAGTCTTGTGGTCAGTTCAGATGTGTTCCTGATGTAAGGTAGCGCGATGAGTGTGCCAGGGCGTATAGTATCTTCCTGGTGTCGTTCGTGTAATAGGCATCTTCTGACCCAGTTGTTCAGGTATCCATTGTCTTTGAATAGCTGGAAGACGTACTCTTCTTTTTGGTGTAGTTCTGTGCTGCTGCAGTGTGTTGTTGCCCATTTAAATAATGTTCTCAACTTTGTTTTGTGTGTGTTAGGGTGGTTGCTGTATTCACCCTATCCATGCCCCTCATGATTTCATAAACCTCTATGAGATCACCCCTCAGCCTCTGACACTCCAAGGAAAATAGCCCCAGCCTATTCAGCCTCTACCTATAGCTAAAATCCTCCAAACCCTGGCAACACCCTTGTAAATCTTTTCTGCAACCTATGACTCTATAAGTACATTGTCTGCCTCATGCGAAGATGTTCAGTGTCTTATCGCTATCGTATTGAAATAGCAAAAATAAAACCTATGGACTATCATGCCAGGTTTCTCTCTGGGATCTCATTTGTCCAATATTACCTTCAGCTGGGACGGTAATGCACACTTCAGTTATTGGAATAAACACTGAAGTACTGATAGATGGATCAAATACAATAGACAACTGTGAGATGTCAAGCGTATCGATTTTTGAAGCACAACAACGCTTACATGAAATTAGAAAATCCCTTCAGAAGCAATCCAAAGAAACTGTGATTGGTGAGTATTAGGACATCTTTTGCTTTAATGTGACAGGAGTGGAAGGAAATTAAAAATAAACCTATGTATTTTTAAATTACTAAATATGATTAACATTATACTCTGCAAATACAAACATTTAAATAGAGTCACATGATGTCACTTAAGGGCTAGTTCTGTCCTCCACGAAATCCTCTTCGTAGATTAACCCTTTTATTCCTGGAATTATATTTTGCTTTGCTTTCATAGTACCGTACCTCCAGACTTGCAGAAACTGATTTCCCTTAAGATTATCCTTTTAGATGTTAAAAAATTTAAGCTTCTGTTTTTGTCAATTCCCTATATGATTGTGGTAAAAACTAGTTATTGAAAATGAACATTGACTCCAGGCAAAACTACACTTGGTTAGCAGTATCTTTCCAATTCCATCAATGATTCTTAACAAAATTTAAAAAAAAGTTCCTCCTAAGGCAGCAAAAAAAAGGCTAAGCTTCAATGAAACTACACAGATAAAGCTTCAGTTGATTGGGAGTACACCATTGACCAGGGGAATCTCCTAAGAGGGTATAAATTTACACAGTTCCTGGATGAATGGGTCAGTTTTTAAGTTAACTGCCTGAGAAAGAACGTAACTAAGCACTTGCTTTCTTTTCTACTAAAACCATTTCTAAGTTTAAACAAAACTGATCAGACTGAATCATGTTAGTCTGTCATCAGCTGAACAAAAATGTTTCAAGAGTATCAACATCAAAAGCTGACATGACCATCACTTCAAATTAATTCACTACTCATATTCCCCTACTTCTTTGAACTCAAAGGACCAAAGTTGGCGGCCATTCTATGGAATTAACTATAATGGGTAGATGTAATAATTTTGCTGTAGACAAGAGTGTAAAGATAAATGGTGGTGGATAAACATGAAATGCAATTGCTGCAGAAAGTTGTGAGGTGATGGGTGAGTAACTCAACTTTGTGTGATGTGGTAAATGGGTATATTAATTCAGGTATTCATTATACATATCCAAAGTCATAATTACTGTGTGAGTATTTTCACCTAGATTTTATTTCAATCTGACAGCTTTGGTACTCAAAGGGAAATGTGCTCACTTTTGCAGCACAATTACCGATGGACTCTACAGGCTTACTCAAAGTGATAGTATACTTATTAAAGATTGGCTGTTTTCTCTTCAGACTGATTCTGTCTGGAATAACAAGTGGAAAGAATAAGGAGACACAGGCAAGTCTCCAGGTTTTCAAAATCACACTGTCCTGGTGGAAGTAATGTGAGCAAAGAAGGAAGTCTGTTTCAACGCACTGCAATTGTCTGTAGCAGGACCTGCTAAATGAAAGCCTGGAGAGTGGGAAGAGACAAATCAAGCATCTAGAAAATCACAAAATGGAAGGCTTTTTATGTGGTTTGTCACACAGCACAAAATTAATGCTGATAACTTGAGTAGTGCGTGGAAGTTTATTGAAATCTTGATAAAAACTATACCATAGGGAAGTGATTTATTTTGTGTGTTTGCTGTGTGACAAGTAGAGAATGTAATTATATTGATTGTGTCTTTTTGAAATCCATTAACGATATATATTCAGCTGTTCATAGAGCTTGTGCTTAACAGTTCCTAATTAAGTGCAGCCAGTCTAGTCGATTGTAAAGAAGGCAGATTCTGAATTTTGTCTGTATAGCAAAAGCAGGAGGTAGCTTTAGTCTGTAGACAACACTTGCCAATTGTGGATTACCACAGGTTCAAACACTTCTGAGAGTGTATAATCAAATTGTTATCAGACATTACTCAGATTAAAAATCTCCAATCTCTTCATGATGGTACCAATCATTCCAACTATACCAATGAGGCAACAAAACCAGACTAAAGCTTACTTGATCTTTCAGTTTGCATTAATATTATGATTTTAAAAAATTTTTGCAACTAGGGATTCAAATAAGGCACATGGGTCAAATATTGCAATTTTCTTGAGCAGTTTTTATGAATGATAGTTTCTGTTTTTATTTGTTGGACTTCATGTTTTGGCAAATACTCATGAATTTGGCAAGAAATTTTCAATTGTATTGACAAAATCAGCATAGAATTAAGCGTAGATTTTGTCATATCATTGGATTTACATAATCCAGGAAATTCTGAGTCGATCCATACCTATTGCTGCTGGGGTTCATTCACAGAAGACTTGTACAATTTTACTTCAATGCAATTTTTGCATAATGGACAATGGTAAAAATTGCTATTAGATAAAGCCCCTATACCGATATTAGTCTTTCATTTTATATAAAATACATTTTGAGTGTCTAAATTGCTGCATCATTGGAAGCTGTGCCTTCAGTTACTTCTGGCTCAAACTTCTGTGCTTACATTGCTGTCTCTTTTTGCTTTTTTGAGACACTTTTAAAACCTACCTCTTTGATTAGGTTTCTTGTCATCTGACCTAATATCTTCTTATATTCTCATGTGATTCTTTGTGAAGCATCTTGGGATGTTTTGTTGTATTAAAGACACTAAATATTGTTATGGTTGCTGTTTATGTCATCAAGAGACAGTATATACATATGAGAGAAAAGGGGGCAATGTCAGATCCTTGGGTGATAAGAAAGATAAAAATACAGGTGCAGGAAGTGAGGCTGGTTTAGGTGATTCTCTGAGTATAAATAAACATTAAAAAATGGAACTTTAAATTGAATTTACAAATAAAATGGACAGCAAGTGTAGTTCCGCTCCTCTCAATAACTGTAGAGAGATTTTAAAGAAAGGAGGAAGAGTCAATGATGTTAACAGCTGTAGATAGGTTGACAAGGACAAGGAGGGATAATTTATCTTCATCAAAGTCTTGTGTGATATCATTTGTGATTAATAGAGCCACTTATATAGTCATAGAATTATACAGTCATACAGCACAGAATCACACTCTGGTCCAATTTGTACATGCCAACCAAGTTTCCCAAACTAAACTAGTCCCTCTTGCCTGCCTGGCCCTTTCCTATTCATGTACTTATCCAGATATATACTAAATGCTTTAATTGTACCTGCATCTACCACTTCCTCTAGCAGCTCATTCCACTTACAAACCAACCTCTGTTTGAAAAAATTGACCCTCCGGTCCCTTTTAAATTTTCTCCTCCCACCTAGGTAAGGTGCCCTCTAGTTTTGAACTCCCCCACCTTAGAGAAAAAAACCTTTGCTACTCACCTTAAGTATGCCCCTCATGATTTTATGAACCTCTATAAGGTCACCCTCTAACCTGTTACACTCCAGTGAAAGAAGTTCCAGACTATCCAGCCTCTGCGTATAACTCAAACCCTGTATTCCTGGCAACATCCATGTAAATCTTTTCTGTACTTTCTGTAATTTAATACTATCCTTCCTGCAGCAGGGGGATGAGAACTGTACATAGTACTCCAAAATTTGCCTCACCAACGTCCTGTACAACCTCAACATGACGTCCCAACTCCTATAATCTATGGTCTGAACAATAAAGTCCAGTATATTAAACATCATCTTAACCATCCTGTCTACTTGTGACGCAACTTTCAAAGAACGATATACCTGAACCCCTAGGTCTCTGTTTGACAATACTACCCAGGGGCCTACCACTAACTGTATAAGTCCTCCCCTTGTTTGCGTTTGCAGAATGCAATACCTCACATTTATCCAAATTAAACTCCATCTGCTACTCCTCAGCCCATTGGCTCAATTGATCAAGATCCCTTCATAACTTTAGATAACCTTCTAGTGTCATCTGCAAACTTACTAACGATGCCTCCTCCATTCTCATCTAAATTGTCTATACAAATGACAAATAACAGTTGACTCAGCACTGACCTCTGCAGAACACCACTGGTCACAGGTCTCAAAATGCACGTTTTGCCTTCCAAATGCACGTAAATCCTATGTCTCAGAATCCCCTCCAACAACTTACCTACCACTGATGTCAGGTTCATGGGGTTATAGTTCCCAGACTGCACCTTACAGCCCTTCTTAAATAAGTCACATCATCAGCCAACCCTGGGTGTAGATGAAACAAATATCTCTGCTAGGGGCTTCACAGTTTCTTGTCTAGCTTCCCAGTTTCTTGTCTAGCTTCCCACAATGTCCTGGGATACACTTGATCAGGACCCAGAGATTTATCCACGTTTATATTTTTTAAGACATCCAGCACCTCCTCTTCTGTAATATGGACTGTTTTCAAAACATCAATAATTGTTTCCTGAGTTCCCTAGCCTCCATGTCTTTCTCCATAGTAAAAACCGATGTTAATATTTGTTTAGTATCTTTCCATCTCCTGTGGTTCCACACATAGGCAATCTCATTGATATCTAAGAGGGCCTATTCTCTCCCTAGTTGCTCTTTTGCTCTTAATGTACTTGTAGAATTTCTTTGGATTATCCTTAACCTTATCAGCCAAGCCTATCTCATAGCTTCCTTTTGCCCTCCTGATTTCCCTCTTAAGATGCCCCTACAACCTTTATATACTTCAAGAGATTCACTTGATCCAATTTGCCTTTCCTTAACATATGCCTCCTTCTTATTATTGACCAGAGCCTCAATAACTTTATTCATCCATTGTTCCCTACTCTTACCAACCTTACCTTTCACTCTAACAGGGACATATAGCCTCTGGTCTTTTGTTATCTCGTTTTTGAAAATCTCCCACTTGAAAATCATTCCTTTACATGTGAACAGTCTACTCCAATCAACTTTTGAACGTTCTTGTCTCATAGCATCAAAATTTGCCTTACTCCAATTAAGAAATTTAACATTTATACATGGGCTATCCTTTTCTGTAATTGTTTTAAAACTAATAGAATCATGATCACTGGTCCCAGAGTGCTCCCCCACTAATAGTTCAGTCACTTGCCCTGCCTTATTTCCCAAGAGAAGGTCAAGTTTTGCTCCTTCTCCAATAAGTACATCTACCTTTAGATGAACAAAACTTCTTGGAATACTTAATAAATTCCTCACCATCCAAGCCCTTGACACTATGGCAGTCCCAGACTACGTTTGGAAAGTTAAAAGCTTCTAAAATTACAACCTTATCATTCTTACATGCATCTGAGATCTCTCTACATTTTTGCTCCTCAGTTTCCTGTTGACTATTGGGAGCCTATAGCACAATCCCATCAAGGTGATCATCCACTTCCTATTTCTGAGTTCCACCCATAACTGTTTCAGGGGCAATAATCTTATTAAAGGAAAACATGGGCATGGATTTGTGAGGTGACAGCTCATTCAATGACTTTGACGAATAAATGAAAGTTGGTGATGGCTTTCAAGGACAGACAAGTCATACTTTATGGAAGGGAGGGTCATTAGCAGATTTGTGTTACTTGCTCATAAATAGTAACTTCTGGTGCATAAGAATGCTATTTTGATTTTGCATAGCACTTGTTCGCACAGACAACGGACAACTGCAAAACTGACTATAAATGCATGTTTGAACAATTTATGAAGCCATTTGGCCAGACTTACTGGTCCTGTATGCTGGGTGCTCCAGATGCTTGTATCATCACTGCTCGTACTCAAGCTATCATCACCATAGACACAATAACCAAGCTGGACGGCATTCAAATGATTTGTTTTCCCTTCATCCTCCATTTCTTCAAGTTGCTGCCGTCGTAAACTAGCTAGCATTCTTGCTTCATCAGATTCACTCATATCCTTTGGCTGATAGTTCAACCAGTTAAATTCCTAATGAGGAAAAATAGTAATGACCATTTGGCTGCAGCATTGCTTTTCTTTACCATAACTTATCACCAAAAGAATGTAGCAGTCATAGGCCTATGAATACATTCATCCTTCATTCAAGAACATTCTTGGCACATCTCTAGTAAGTGGCGCTATGCATCTCATATGATGAAAAATTTTTCTGATACATTTTCCCAAATATTTAAAAACAGTTCATATCAATCAAACATTAAATGCACTCATTTATATTCTGAAGCATACTTGTGGTGAGTTTAAATTTACATTTTCTCATTGTGAATTCTTCACTGATAAACTTGCCTCTTTAGGTTCAAGCAATGACTGACATACCAATGTTTCACTGCTTGTCAACAGTAGCTGCTGATCAGACATCAAAAACAGCTATTTGTTGACTGATTCTTTTAGGTAAGCTCTCATAAAAACAGCTAGTGTCAGAAAAATTAAAGTGGAATCTCTTAGTATAACCTCTGTGAAGCACAACTAAATTAACCTACAAAAAGAAAATTAAGGGCCCTTGGTGCGGAGGTAGTATTTTAACACGGACAAAGGACTGCTTAACTAACAGGAGACAGAGTGTTGATATGAGAGGGGAGTTTTTAGAATGGCTACCTCTAACTAGTGCAGTACCACAGGGATCAGTGATACGGCCATAATTATTTACAATATATATTAATAACTAAGGTGAGTTAAGTCAATGTACTACAGCCAAGTTTGAGTCTTCAGAGAGATATAGACAGGTTAAGTGAGTCGGCAAAAAGCTCAGCAGATGGAATATTATGTGGAAAAATGTGAGATTATGTACTTTGGCAGGAAGAATAGAGAAGCTGAATATTATTTAAATAGAAAAAGTAGACAGATAGCTACAACACAGCGGGAATGGGAGTCTGCATGGCAAGTTCACAAAAAGCTATCATACAAGTTCTGTGGGAAATACAGAAGGCAAATTAAACGTTGGTTGTTATTCCAAAGGGAATGGAGTTCAAAAATAGTGACGTCTTGCCAAAACTATGCAAGTCACTAGTCAGATCATAGCTGGAGTACTGTGGAAGGTTTTGGGCTCTTTATCTAATGAAAGATATATAGGCATTGGAGGCAGTCCAGAGAAGGTGCACTAGGCTGACCCCAGGTATGGAAGGACTCTTTTATGAGGAGAGATTCAGTAGGTTGACCTGCCCTCATTGGGGTTAGAAGGAGAGGTGACCTTATTGAAACATATAAGGTTCTAGGGTAATTGACAGGGTAGATGAGAAAAGATTATTCTAAATTATGGGCGATTCTAGGACAAGAGGGAATAATCTCAGAATAAGGAGGTCACACATTTAAGTCAGAGCTGAGAAGGGATTTATTTTCTCAGAGGATAGTGAATCCATGGAATTCTTTACTGTAGAATGCTGTAGGGGCAAGGTCATTAAGTATATAAAAATCTTCTATTTCACTTGGTAATCAGTAAGGGATTCAAGGGTTATGGAGAAAAGACAGGAAAGTGGAATTGAGGTTTTTTCAGATTAGCCACTATCTCATTGAATGGCGGAGCAAACTCAATGGACTGGATGGCCTACTTCTGTTGCTACATCTTATGGCTTCCACTCCATCTTGGTAGGAAGTGCGTCTCACACAGCAGCCTTTAGACTATTTTATTAAAATATAGAGCTTGTTTCATAGGTAATTCTGGACATGATTCAGAATTGTATCTCCTCAAAAGTCTGTAAGGGAAGGCGAAGGCCTAATGGTGTTGTACTGGGACTGTTAATCCAGACATACAAATAAAGTTCTGTGGACCTGAGTCAGCATTCTGTCAAGGCAGATGGTAGAATTTGAACTCAATAATTTAAAAAAATCTGGAATTAAGAGTCCACTGATGACCATGAATCCATTGCCGATTGTCGGAAAAACCTACTAGATTTGGTAACATCCTTCAGGGAAGGAAACTGCCATCCTTACTTGGTCTGGCCTACATGTGACTCTTGACCCACAAAAATATAGTTGACTCTTAACTGCCCTTTGGGTGATTAGGGATGGGCAATAAAAACTGCCTAGCCAGCGACACCCTCATCCCGTGAATGAATAAAGAAAAATGAGAAATTGTTGAAATCTGGACATATAGTCAACCATGATAACAAGGTGTAGAGCTGGATGAACACAGTAGGCCAAGCAGCATCATCCTGCTGTGTTCATCCAGCTCTACACCTTGTTATCTCGGATTCTCCAGCATCTGCAGTTCCTACTATCTCTGAAACAATATAGTCAACCATGCCAACTATACTTTTCCTTTGCACCTTTAAGGGTCTCAATTGTTCTGTAATCATCTTCCTGACATAAATGTATTCAAACATTTTCATAGACGTTGTAATTTGTTCCAGTATAAATCTACTTTTTTGCAAGGACTAATACTTTTTTCCCCATCTATTTTATGATACTATATTATGACAATTTTTAACTGTCCTTCACAATTTGTATAAACAGTAGTCAGTATCTAACTGATTGAAACAAAGTTTGGATTAGAAACATCCCTTAACTTTATTGTTGATAAAAACAAAACTGTTTCCTAGCTCTTGTTATCAGCATATGTTGCCAGCAATGCTTCCATCAACACTTGGAGACAATAAGCACTGCAGATGCTGGAAGCCAGAGTCTACAGGTGTGAGGCTGGAAAAGCACAGCAGGTCAGACAGCATCCGAGGAGCAGGTATGTCAATATTTCAGGCCAAAACCCCCAGTCCTGATAAAGGGCTTCAGCCCAAAATGTTGACTTACCTGCTGTGCTTTTCCAACCCCACTCCTATATACTATGCTTCCATCAACATTTACAACTTAGTCATGATTTCTGAGACACTTGACCCCAAAGGGGTTCTGTTCCCACATCTTTTGTTATCAAAATTGCTTCCTTCCACCTCTGCATCTTTCACTTTCTTGCTTTAAACTAAGCCCATACTATTGATATCTTGAGGCTAGTCTTCTTCCATTCACTTCTTCAATGGTTCCAATTTCAGTTTCATAGACAGATTGGGGAAATTGAGCTTGGTGTCCTCAGAGCAGAGAGGGCTGACCTAAGAGTTAATGGAAGTGCTTCAAATTGTGAAAGGTTTAGAAAAACTAAATAAAGAGAAACTTTTCCAATGGTTGAACAGTTGATGACCAGAATGCACAAATTGAAGGTGATTAGCAAAGAACCAGAGACGACATAACAGATAACTTTTTACTTACAAGTGGATAGAATTTGGAATTGACAGCCTGATGGATGGTAGATACAATTCAAATATAGTGTTTGAAGGGACTGGCTAAACTTTTGAAGAAGAAAATGCAGGGATATTTGGAAATAAAGAGGCGGGGGACTTACTAGATTTCTCATTGAAGGGTCCGGTGCAGACTCAGTGGGCTCAGTGACCTTCTATGTTGTCCTATTCCATGATTCTAGGTAATCTTTCTACATTCATCATCCACAAACTAGAATTTATTCAGAAAACTTCAAGGTGGTTAAGAAGCCATTTAGCACATTTGCCTTTGCTGCTCAGACCTTTGAGTATAGAAGTTGGGATGTCATATTGAGGTTGTACAGAACATTGTTGAGGCCTCTTCTGGAGTACTGTGTACAGTTTTGGTCACCCAGTTATAGGAAAGATTTATTAAGCTGGAGAGGGTTCAGAAAAGATTTACCAGGATGTTGTTGGGAATGGAGGGTTTGAATTAAAAGGAAAGGCTGGGACTTTTTTTCACTGGAGGTTGAGGGGTGAACTTATAGAGGTTTATAAAATCATGAGGGGTATAGATAAGGTGAATGGCAAGTGTTTTTTCCCTAGGATGGGGATTTCAAGACTAGGAAGCATATTTTTAAGGTGAGAGGAGAAAGATTTTTAAAGAATTCACAAGGGGCATTTTTTTTACACATAAAGTGCTTTGTGTGTGGAATGAACTTCCAAAGAACTGATGCGGGTTCAGTTCCAATGTATAAAAGACATTTGGATATGCACATGAATAAGAAATGTTTGGAGGGATAGGGACCAAGCACAGGCAGGTGGGACTAGTTTAGTTTGGGATTATGGTTGCATGGACTGGTTGGACTGAAGGGTCTATTTCCATGCTGCATGACTCTGTGATTTCATTGTCACCTGTATGAAGCTCTGATTTTACATCACCTTTGATATTTCCAAGTTCCATTGGCTCCTGTACACTGGGAATTCAACTTCAATACAAAATCAGAAATTGCTGAAAATCTTAGCAGGTCTGACAGCATCTGAAGTACTTCCACTAACTCTCCGCTCAGCCCTCTCCGCTCTAAGGAGAGATGCTGCCAGACCCGCTGAGATTTTCTAGCAATTCCAGTTTTTGTTTCTGATTTCCAGCATCTGCAGTACTTTCGGTTTTCAACTTCAATACAACCTCCATAAATAGAACCTTACATTCAAGATCCTTATCCTTCTTTTCAAATAACTTCATCTTCTCACCCCATTCTATGTTGACAGACTTCTTGAACCATCTCACCATTTGTTCCACCATAATGATAGGTTAATTCCTGTTCCCTCTTCCTCTACATTAAAGTTAGAGGTTAATCATTCAGCCACTTCTCAAATTCTCTATCTAGATCACTCTGCTTTGACACATTCTTTATTGCTTCCAAGTCCTTCTCTTTGAACATACCCTTGTCTCTCCACCCATTCCTCCTCAAATATAAAGCTAATTGTCTTCATTAATGTTAGGAGCAATTGCTACATGTTAATTGATGTCATTTAAAATACTTACAGATTTTAAAAGTACTTTTCCACCAGTTTTACATGAAATGCACTCTCAAGTTTACTTTTTTACATATCTCCTTAATGTTTAGGAATTTTCAAGAACTGCTACTACAAATTCACCTTAAAGAGCTTTTCCTTCCAACTTTAAAATACATATTTGTGACATGTTCATTCCATCAATCTGTAAGTGACACTACATTGCACTGAAACCTGTTTAAATAGGCAAAATCTGTGTTGTGCATTTAGTTTAACTGCTTCTGAAATCAATGAAAGTCGTGTACAACTGTACACATTGATATATTTGTGCTGTGCGATGTCATGTATTTCCTATTGCATTCCAAGATTTAGAGCACGTGATTGCTGTTACACCTGGCTGAATGAGTTGAGTTGAGTTTGAGTGTACCCATTCAAGGGGCTTCAATAAGAAAATGTTTTAATGTATGGAAAAAATTTCACATAACAATCTATATAAAGTGGTTGAGCTCTACAGCTAAGGAAAAGGGTCTTTGGGCCATTGAGTCTGTAATGGTGAAAAACAACCACCTACCCATTCTAAGATAATATGGTGTAGAGCTGGATGAACACAGCAGGCCAAGCAGCATCAGAGGAGCAGGAAAGCTGA